>VZTJ01005968.1:869153-896255 GCA_013397795.1 Orthonyx spaldingii
GGGATGGGATGGGATGGGATGGGATGGGATGGGATGGGATGGGATGGGATGGGATGGGATGGGATGGGATGGGGTGGGATCCATGGGATGGGATCCATGGGATGGGATCCATGGGATGGGTTCGGATCCATGGGATGGGAGTGAGGCTGTGGTGCCAGGGAGTGCTCATCCCCCAAACTGCTCAGTGCCCAGACACTCCTGAAAGTGCCATCACAGGAGTGCCATCAATGGGATGAGTTAATGGGATGTCCCTCTGATCTAACATCTGGAGGAGCTGAACTCCTGCAAGCACCTCCCAATTACAGGGGCATTCCTGCAAGCTTCAAAGGCCCTGCTTTGGAACAGGGAAGATTTGATCATTTCCAGGGCAGATCCTGAGATGAGAAGGAGCTGGGCTCGGTGGCACCTCACCACAAGGCCTCCAGAGGAGGCTGCTATATTTAGATCTGCTATCTGCATGTATGCATAATCAAGTGGCTCGCTGCATTATTCACAGAAATATGCAAACGAGGTTTACGTGCCGTGCATTTTTTAGGCTCTAATTTGAGAAATATGTTTGGGCAAATTCCGAGCGGGTTCTGGGAGGAAAATGAGCCAACCTGTAAACTGGAACAAACTACAAAAGTAATTCTTCAGGAATTATTACAGCCTCAGACTTGCACTGGAGCTGAGAGGACGCTGAGGGAATAACCAGCACGTTACTCACAGTCTTAATATTACTTAAAAGTTTATTCTCCTCACATTGGCCTGGCTTAGCACGAGAATCACCTAATTGTCTGATAAGTGCATGCAAAATTACTTCTAGTGGGTGCCGTGTCATATGCAAATTGAGCCTGTTCGTGGCTTTTCAGTGATAGCAGTCAAAATAATTATATTTGCTGCTCACAGAAGCAGCCACTGAACACCACTGGGCAAAATGAGGTTTTATGAACAAGAAAAAAATGCAAAAAAAAAATTCCGTGTTTTCTTCGCTGTTCAATATGCATAAATGTACCTGCAGGAATATTCTGCTAAAAATCTGCCGTGCAGCCCCACAGAGCACACTTTTAATAACAATTGTATCATCACCCACTAATCCAAAACTGACACTGTTTGTCCTCAGGTATTTGCAGAATTCTGCTTTATCGCTCATGATTGGAAAAATGCAAATTATGCTTTTTTCCTTCTATTTTCCATTGACATAGCAAGTGAGAAAGCCTTTCTCACTCATTAAAAAGCTCGTTTGTCACACTCCTTTTCAATTAACTTTGCCCCTTTGTTTTCCATATTTAATCCATTTCTGAAAGGCTTTGCTCCCCACCAGCTCCAAACCCGTGCCTGCCTGCTGGAGAAGGGACTAATCCTGATCCACTGGTGTCACACAGAGCAAAACCTTCCTGCTCCCATCCTCCTCCATTCTGCACCAGAGACCTTTTGAGAGAGGCCAGAGGAGGCACCAAATGATCAGAGGGATGGAGCAGCTCTGCTGGGAGGAAAGGCTGGGAGAGCTGGGATTGTTCAGCTGGAGAGGAGAAGCTTTGGGGTGACCTCATTGTGACCTTCCAGTGCCTGAAGGGGCCAACAAGAAACAGGGATAGAGACCTGGGACAAGGGCTGGAGGGACGGGACACAGGGAATGGCTTCCCACTGCCAGAGGGCAGGGATGGATGGGATACTGGGAAGGAATTGTTCCCTGGGAGGGTGGGGAGGCCCTGGCACAGGGTGCCCAGAGAAGCTGTGGCTGCCCTATCCCTGATCTGAGCAAGGTCTCCTCCTCCTCAAGGATTTCTGGCAGCAGAGATATGTCCCACACGGACACTGCAGACACTCAGTAAGAAATTTATTTTTTAACACTGATAGAAATTGGCTTTGTACATTCCTTCTCTATTGGGCTTGTGCAGAAAAGGTCAAGATTTTATTTGAGAATTTATGAAATATTTGGTAGCCTTGGATGGAGAATCTCCTTCACATAGAAAGCATCATAATTAACCCCAAATCATCGAGCATACCTAGAATTTGTTAAAAGGGAAATAACATCAGCAGGAAGTTACAAATTTTTGAACTTTTGGTGTCTCCAAGCTGCTGGAGATACCAATGGCATTAAAAAAACAGGCTTAGGTTTTTAGGTAGCTCTAGTGCTAAATAAAGAAGTCTCATTGCATCCACACTTTACTATTACTGCTTTTAGATAACTCTTCTTTCTCCTCTCTGTTTCTCTGCCTTTTTCCATCCACCTGCAGAATTGCCATGTTAAGACTTAAGCAGGAAAAAAATTGTCTCTCCCTGAGTGTTTGTGTGAAATTGCCTGTGAGATCAGCAGAATAAGGGACAGTTGTGTGTCCCCTGTCACTGCACACAAAGCTCTTCACAAAAGCCACAAGTGGAAGTAGGAAATTATTATGGGACCACTCTGAAATGTTGGTTGAAACCTGGAACAGAAAATATTTTGTTCCTGTTATTCCAGGGGTTTTTTTCCCAAAAGCTCAGTACAAAGCTGTTTATGAAAATTAATTCTAATGGCTTCATAGAATCTTTGTTCCCACTGTAACACTTCACATTACACAAGTCTTGCCACAAAGGAGATAATAGGCGTGGGATATATTGAATTAGTAGATAAAGTTCTTATCTGTTCCTCTACATTACTTCCCTGGGTCTGAAATGACAAGTCATAGTTATTAAAACCATGGCAAATTGCCTGTGATTAACAAGGAAATAAATATATCACTCTAATAGAATTACCTCCTCTATCTGAAGCCCATGACGATTTCTGACAACCGTCCCTGAAAAACGCTTTGCATTCCAGTTACCCAGAGGTCTGAGGAGAACGTCCTGAGCCGTTAATGAACTGACCTTGCAATTAAAGCCCATCCTGTAGGGCTGGATCCCCCGTGCTGTGGGGGCTGGTGGGACAGAGGCAGAACTTCCAGGTGTCTCCTGAAGGGAAGCAGGAGCTCACCAGTGAGGGACCGGGCACAAACAGCAGCAAATTTTCAGTAAAGAATGCTGTAAATGAAATATGAGCTGAGGGAGGGTAGATTTAGATGGGACATTGGGAAGGGATTGTTCCCTGGGAGGGTGGGGAGGCCCTGGCACAGGGTGCCCAGAGAAGCTGTGGCTGCCCCTGGATCCCTGGCAGTGCCCAAGGCCAGGTTGGACACTGGGGCTTGGAGCAGCCTGGGACAGTGGGAGGTGTCCCTGCCATGGCAGGGGTGGCACTGGATGGGCTTTGAGGTCCCTTCCCACCCAAACCATTCCATGATTCTGTGAAATACTGAGAACTCCTGGATTTCATAAAACAACAATAAACATTCCAAATTGGAAATTAAGTGTTTTCCTAAGTAGAGCATTTCTTACTCACGGGAGGTTTCCAAACTGCTCTCCAACACACAAATGATCTCTGAATCTCTGGGGCAGAACCTCTTCCCACCACACAGCAGAAGGGCCCCAGCTGTGTCCCCACAGCTCAAGCCAGACTGAGGCTAAAGCCAGGCAACACAGCCAGAGATGGGCCCGAGCAGATCCTGAGTTTTGTGCCCATTCCAGAGGCAGTCCCAGGCGCTGTCCAAGGCTGGTTATCCCAGGGCCGTGGGCTCCTGAGCTGTTGGGTGCAGACAGGCTCACAGCTGAGCAGGCTGGACACAGCCCCAGGCTGCTCCCCAGTGCAGGTCCCTCAGGGGACACAGCACAGAGCTCTGCTCCTCGGGCACCCCGCATCCAAGCCAGCTGGCACCCAGGGACCGGGCTGCTCACACAGCAAAACCCACTCAGGAAGCGTCTATCGAGTGGGATCACCCTTATT
Organism: Orthonyx spaldingii; assembly: GCA_013397795.1. Lineage (NCBI taxonomy): Eukaryota > Metazoa > Chordata > Aves > Passeriformes > Orthonychidae > Orthonyx > Orthonyx spaldingii. The sequence continues at coordinate 872,932 of VZTJ01005968.1, forward strand.
TTGGTTATGCCAGGTATGTTTAAAAGCCAACCCAACACTCACATCTTGCCCTTCCGTCCCTATCAAGACAGGCAAGCTGAAATGCTCTCCAGCACGGTGCTGGGAAAGGGGAGTGAGCAACGCTTCAGACTGCAGTTGTTCAGAGGAGATATTCCACAGAGGATGCTTCCTCTGGAAAAGCTAAACCCAAAACTGTGTTATTACTTGGAGGGAAGTGCTCTTGTCTCCAGCCAGGCCTGTTGAGGGATGCTGTGAGCAGCAATAACAGAATTTGTTTCGCAGAAGCACAAAGAGTATTTTGGAAATGATTGTCAGGATGGGAAACCCTTTTCTCTTGGCACCAAACAAACACACAGCAATGAGTACTTTCCTAATAACAGGAGATCAAAGCTGGAAATGGGTACTGCAGAGAGAGATGAGCATCCTCCAGCCCCAGACTCCAGCAGGGCCGGAGTGACTGGGTCAGGCAGCAGCAGGAGCCAGGGCCCACCACTGCCGGCATAGGGTGTGTGGACCACTCTCATTTCAGTTTTACCACTGGCAGTGACTGCTGGACAGGCAATAAAGGAGAATGAAGGCTGGGTGAGGCATGGCTTTGGAGAACATGGGATCAGAAATCAGTGGGAAGCCACATCTCAGCTCCCCAGGGTGTTACAGTGCCTTTGCCGGCCTAGTACTGCTCAGGTTTCCCATCTGGGTGTGAAAACCATCGGTGCCACTGATGCACAAGCACTGCTTTGTCTTTAAATACTTCCTAAGTGCAATCAAAGCCCTGCAGAAGCTTCTTGCTCTGATAAATTCAGCTTTCCCCCAGCCAAGCCAGCCTAAAAAGCATCCTCTGCATTCCTTTAATGAGGCTTCCTTTAATATTTAGACCAAAATATTATGATTGTAGTTATTAATTAGGCATTCCCTAAGTACTGTTTATCGTTGTATTTGAGTCATTTCCTGAGAGTATCTTCATGAAAGCACCTGCCAATTCGGCTCCAGAAATCACACACAAAACCAATCTGCATTTTCCAGTCACACCCCTTCTGTTCTGAGTAATGACAGCTTAAATCAGTCATCGGCAATGCCGGGCTGGCTGCGCTGCAGGCACGGAGCGCTGACACGGAAATCGATGCTCGCGCTCGCAAATCGATGAGGGAGTGGGGAGGGACCCTTTGAAGGCTTCACCCAACAGCTGTGCCCTGACACAGCCACGGGCTCCAATTACAGCAACAGGCATTACAGAGCAAACGAGACAGAGAAATCCGGTAACAAAACCCCAAACAAACAGCAATAAAAAAAACCCCAACACAACTCCCTAAACTCAGCAGAGAAGGGAATAACCCAGTATCTCATTTATCCCCTCTAAGTGCCACCCACCAGCACATTACTGAGCCAATGCACCAAGTAACCTTTGTAATCAGAGCTGGTAAGAAGAACAAATGATCTAAAGAACAGATCCGAGATTAATAAAAAACCACAACCATTCTAAGTGGAGGTTTTCATTATTTTATTTCTGTGTGTTGCTACCAAAGCAGCTCGGAACTGGAATGCCTGCACTGGAATGCTTCCAGATCACCTGGCACTTATGGTTTAAAAACATTCCTGTGATAACACAAGTGTAAAATGGTTGTTGTAACTGTTTAATTACCCACAAGAGAGGTTATGCTACTACATTTTATATTATAATTACAGGTGTTGAAGCCTCAGGCTGTGAGTCTTAGCACAAAGGTGGAGCAAAGGAGGCTCAGGGGGCCCTTGTGGCTCTGCACAACTCCCTGACAGGAGGGGGCAGCCGGGGGGGTCGGGCTCTGCTCCCAGGACACAGGGACAGGAGGAGAGGGAACGGCCTCAGGCTGGGCCAGGACAGGCTCAGGGTGGATATTGGGGAAATTTCTTCATGGAAAGGGCTGTCCAGCCCTGGCCCAGCTGCCCAGGGCAGGGGTGGAGTCCCCATCCCTGGGGGGACGTAAAGGCCCTGTGGATGTGGCACTTGGGGACATGGTCAGTGGTGGCCTTGGCAGTGCTGGGGATGGTTGGACTCGATGTTCCCAGAGGGCTTTTCCAACCCCAGTGCTTCTGCAGCTCTGTGATTTCCGGGTGTGGAGCAGCCACGTTGCCAAAGCAGGCTGGGCTCACACTGGATTCACTCGGGAGGACACGGGCAGAGGGACCCGGGAGGCCGATCAGAGCCACAGCAGTGTCAGGGGCAGGGACCCCTGGAGATCACCTGGTCCAAACCCCTGGATCTGTTTGTAGATGGATCTGTTTGTAGATGGATCTGTTTGTAGATGGATCTGTGTCTCCAGAGTTCTCAGATGTTCTACAGCAGGTGGCAGAGCTGACAGAGCCCTGCTGAATCCCCGCATTAATTCCCTGTGCCCGCTGAGCTCTCACGTCTCAGGTCTGGCTCTAACCTGACCCTGCTGGCTGGTCTCAGGTCTCAGGTCTCAGGTCTCAGGTCTCAGGTCTGGCTCTAACCTGGCCCTGCTGGCTCTCAGCAAGGCTGGGCTGTGACCAGGGTCCCCAGCAGGACCTGGGGGTGGCAGAGCCCAGGGTCACCACCCGGCCCAGCTGTGCCTTGCCAGCCTCGGGACAAAGGAGCCCAGGGCAGACACGCCCTGGGATAAAGGGATGAGCTCTGGGCAGAGGGGAGAGACTGAGCACATCCCACAGCCAAGGGAAAATGAGACTGGATCAGCACATGATCAGCCAGGGAAAGCATCAGGTAAAACAGATCATCCAACATCCAAATTTCATCTCTTTACCTCCATGCACCTGAATTCTGAACACACTTGGGGTGAATTTATAAACTGTTCAAGGCAGTTAATTCCATGCCATACTGAGGAGAAGGGCAGCACAGGCCAGCTGGCCCCTGGGAATGAGGAGGGAATCATGCATCACACACAATGTGTCCAGCAGAGGGAACATCCCAACCAGCTCAGGGGGGCACCTGAAGCTCTAAAACGTTGCATTTGTATTGGATTTGTCAGCTATCCGTCTTCCAATCAATACTTCAAACACAAGTTTACTGAAATTCATTTCTGTAGCAAATCCAAACATCATGTACTCTGCAAAGTGGCATTTTGAAACAAAACATGATGTTCACTGTTTGGAAAAAATCCTTCGTTTTAGAGGAAATTGTAGTGAGTGAAAGGAAAATTAATATTACTGAAAACCTTTCCATGGTGAGTTCCCTGGGTCTGAACAGCAGCTTTGAACAAGGTACGCCAGGAGCACCCACAGAATTCAAAGTATTGTTTCAGTTCTGGCTGTGACTCAGTTTCTACCTAAACTGAAGTGACATTGGATGCAGCCTCGGCCATGGACATCCCACCTGCTCATCCAACTCCTCAGTGGCTGAAAAAATCTCAATGTTAGCATAAAGTGGTACTTTTAAATTCCCATTTGCATGAAGGAGTGCTCATCTGGGAGGAAAAGGACATTTGTGTGCACAGGCTGGGGCAGGGGCTGAGGCAGCATCACATGAAAGCTGGAGCAGAAAACCTTTGGGTTAACCACCTGCATGGGCCTAAACTGTGGGATTTTTGGTCAAAAATAAAGACATATCTGGGCAAGGAAGGGGGAGATGAAAAGCCTGAGTCAATCTGGTCTCCAAATTAGAGATCCTGGGTTAACTCTTCACCTCTGCTGCAATCCAGAGCACTTTCTGATTCCGGGTTTTATTCATGGGGTTGATCTCTCTCTGAAGGAACTATTTCCTTTCTGACCTGAGAAAAAAACTTAGAACCTTTCTGTTTAAGCGCCCACCTGACACTAACTGAATTTGCATTTGCAACGTGAATGTTTTCCCCCACACAAAGCCAGGGGCAGGCGCCGAGGTTCAGCGGGAGTGCACTTCACCTGCCCTTCAGCCAGCCCCGAGGGCCCTGTTCACAGGGTTTGCCCAGCACAGCCCCCGGGGCTGGGCTCAAGGACAAAACTGCTTCAAGGCTCAGCGGCTTTCTGGTGTCCTGCCTTGCTTTTGATGCTCTTGTAGTGGCAGCCGGCACGGGGACTGCAGATCTGCACCGGCCCCGCCTGGGCTGGGGCTGCCCCAGGGCTGCTCTGTGTCCTGCTCCTGCAGCACCGAGCGCCTGGATCCTGCCGGCAACTGGACAAGAGCAGCACCTTCAGGGGAAGGAACGTGAAGGGAGGACAGGGCACGTGTCACCTGCCCCAGGACAGGGCCCTGAGGGTGTCCCAGAGCTGTCTGTAGCTCCTCTGGCCAGAGGGGAACAGAACCAACTCCTCCCACACCCTAACATTTCAATCACAGACTCATGGAATGGTTTGGATGGGGAAATTCACAGGATCCCGACTTGTCTGGGTTGGAAGGGACCTTAATCCCCATCTCATTCCAACCCTGCCATGGGCAGGGACGCCTTCCACCAGCCCAGGTTGCTCAGAGAAGAATTTAACTTCATTTTCATGAATATTTATCTTTCAATTTATCACCCAGACCTCCTTGTTATGACCTGTTATGATCTGAGCTTTTTGTAATTACCAATTTTTAAGCAGAGTTCTGTCTCTCTCCCCCTCAGTTCAGATAACGACTTATCTCCCTCACTCAGAGAGGGAACATCCCTGGCCAGCAGAGCCCAGGGCTCAGCCCGAGTTTCCCAGCCCAGGTAGCCCTGGCTGGTGCAGGGGCTCAGCCTCCAGCCCAGAGCCCTGGTGCCCTGCTCCCTCCCGACAAACACTGTTTCCTCCACCCAGAGCTGCTTTTTCTCAATCTCTCTCATGCCTTTAGCATCTCCTCCCAGCCCTGCTCCCTCCACTTGTTTCTCCTCAGAGTGCTATGATCAACCTTTTCACCCCTTCTCAAAGCCTCCACTCCATATGGGTGTGGGGAAGTTATTTTCTTCAGAACAGCACATCTCTCAATCCCACTGCTCCTTGTGCTGCTGTGCTCACCCCCCTTGCACTGGTTTTTAAGTGGTGTAATGGATTAATCCATTCATGGATGATTCTTCAGTGTTTTTGGATTTTTAAGGACTTTTATAAATGTTTAAGGTTGGATTGTGCAGAGGTACAAAGCACACAACATAGCAATAGGAAAACCTGTAAAAATAGCAGTTCACACAAGTCAAACAAATACAGCACAGCTAGAGCAGGGTTAGAATCAGCACTTTAGGTAAACCTCGGAAAAGATGAGATTTTAGATGGATTTTTGAAAAGGGCAAATTTTGAAATGGCAGCGTGGCGCAGGGAGGAAATTGTTGTGCTCGCTGCAAGTGTCACCTTCCAAAGGCAAACAGGGATGGCTCACTTTCCTTTAACCAAGGAAATGTTTCCTCTGTTCAGCAGCTTAATGCCAACTCTGAAGGCATAAAGCCAGGTTTTTTACAAGTTACTACTGAAAAAAGGGCAATTGGTATCACAGTACGTGTTGGGTGCTGCTTCGGGATGCAGATTTAAACATCCAGGAGCAGAAACAGTGAGGAAGGAATTGTTCCCTGGGAGGGTGGGCAGGCCCTGGCACAGGGTGCCCAGAGAAGCTGTGGCTGTCCCTGGATCCCTGGCAGTGCCCAAGGCCAGGCTGGACACTGGGGCTGGGAGCAGCCTGGGACAGTGGGAGGTGTCCCTGCCATGGCAGGGGTGGAGCTGGGTGTGATTTAAGGTCCCTCCAACCCAGACCAGGCTGGGAGTCTCTGCCTGCCCCAAGGGAGCCATGGCACCACCCCAGGGGTGACCCAGCAGGTACTCAGGGCCAGGCAGGCTGCACTCCACGTGAGGGGCTCTGCCCTCCCTTCAGAAAATATCCCTGAAATCCCTTAAAGATGAATTCTTGACATTTCACCAGTTGAGCCTCTGATCCAGCCTCTGCTGGTTGTACATTGAATCAAAATGCTTTTTTCTTGTGTGCAGAACTGCATTGGTTAAATGCAGCTCTGCATTTATATCACTGTTTGATAGGATCAGCTTTATTGGCCTGTCTTTGCTATTGTAAATTAGCTTTGTTTTCCATACACTCTCTGACCCCTCAGAGTTTGCTCTGAGTGTACCAAGTTAAACCTTTAGAGACCTTTTTTGTGTAACCCAATGCTGTTGCCTCTTGGTGCTTTGGTGTTTGGGCACTTTTAACCCACAAATGAAGCACCTTAACGCAAATATTCTCACCTTTTCTTAATTTAATCCTGTTAGCCAGTATGAAGGTAAGAGCATCAGGTTTGCACATGACCCTGCAAATCAAGGCACCAGTTGGGCAGAAATCCATTTTTTAAAAGCCACAGGAAACATCCCAAGCTGGGCTCCATTTAATCTCCCCTCCCTGCCCACAGATGACAGCTCCCCCCACAGCCATCACAGCACTCCTGGCCACTTCTTCCTCTCATTTTTCAGTGTGCAAAGCTGAAATTTCCTTTTTTGATGCCTTCTGATGAGCCAATGATCTTTGGTAATATTTCTCTGCAAGTTATTTTTTGCTGCAACTTTAAAGACGTCTTTTATTTTTAATGCCTCTGCGATTCTCAATATGTTCACTGGCATTTAAACTCCAAAAAGCCGGTGGGAAAATGAGATGTGCTTTAAAGGAGGCAGCACTGGCCGCACTGTGTGCGAGGGCTTTGTTTTGAAACAGCAGCTCTGGGTGGCTCAACAACTGCTCAGAGCCAAGGGTGCCTCAGCTGTGAGCGTGGCTCCTGTCAGCCTGCAGGAGACAACCTGGGATCCTCCTGGCTGTGGCAGCTTCAGGCAATTCAGGATGAATTCTGCTTTAACCGAGTGATTCAGGCCTGGCTGGGCTCTGCTACCCCAACCACGGCCCCTGGTCGTGCCCTGGGCACAGGAACATTCCCAATACCCTCGGGCAGGATGGGTTTTCCAGGGTCTCTCCCATTGTCCTCATACCACACCAGTGTTTTTGTGGGGTTTTTCCCCAAAAAGTGAATCCCTAATTATATGAAGCGAACCCAGGGGGACCGCCCTGAGGTAGAATTCTAAAACAGGTCAGATACCTGCATTTTCTGGTAAAATAACACCATCCCTTTCGCCACTCTTCTGGACTGTCCAGCTACAACAGTTGAGTTGCAGCTGCTTTGAGTTTTGCTCCCATCACAACCATAAAAGATGAATTTTTGAAGAAGTGGCTGTGGCTCAACTCCACTGACACCTGAAAGTTGCAGAAACAGGAGCTACGGGAGTGCTGGAATCAAATCAATTTGGGAAAATAAGGAAATTAAGGAGGAAAAGGTCAAACTCCCCTTAAGAGGTTATTAACTTGTATCGGTTGTACTTGCAAGACTACAAATCCAGGCTGCAGGAGCACCTGGGATCACACACCAAGCCCGCTCCTGTCGCTGCAGAGATGGAGATTTGTCGGCCCAGTGAAGCGTTAGCGCTCAAATAAATGAGCAGTTTATTGACCTTTCAGTGATTGAGACAAAAGTAAAAGGCAGAAATACTCCTGGAGCAGGCAGGCACCAGGGCCAGGCTTGGGAGGCTCCGGCTCCTGCTGGGAACGCAGCCCTGAAGGTCACAGGGGACACGGGGCCTTGCTCCAAACTCCTGCCGAGCACCCCAAAGGCTCTGCCTTTCTGCTCATTAACTCCTCACCCACTTCTTGTGGCAACCACGTATCCGCTCCTTTGTCTTCTCTGCAACGCACCCAGGACTGCCAGGATTTGGGGGATAAAAAAAGAGGGGTTTTTTTATCGTTCCCATCCTGAAGGCGTTCCTGATCTTTCGGTGGAGTCCCCATCCCTGCGGACGCGGCACCCGGGGATGCGGCAGGTGCTGACCATGGTGCTGACGGGTGATGCCGGCACTGGGGGGATTTAAAGGTCTCTTCCAACCTTAAGGATTCAGGGATTCCAGCTGCCCAAAGCAGAGACAAGGAAAACACCCGCAGGCAGCACCTTTGGAACTTCCACATCTGTATTATGAGTTAATAAAACAACGGGGAAATGACTCCTAAATAGCCCATTTCTCCAGGGTACAGCTGGTACCAGGCCAGTAATGTTGGGTTCCTGGAACACTGGACTAATTCAGTGGCTAAACATACAAAAATGAGTGGATACATCTTTCTGTATATTGTGGAATATACACAAGGAATTTAAGGCTGATTCAGAAAGCTGGACAAGAAAACACCTGCTGTTGTGTCTGATAGACAACAACAAAGAGCAAAACGCTTCATAATTCGAAAATTAAAAATTGAAATATAAGGGGGGAGCTTAAGGAAAATAAGCATGCTTCACGAAAGTAGCACAGAAATAAAGGTGGAATAAGGATCCCGATTTGCACTCAGGAATATACAGCACTAATCCTGCACTTTAAGTACATTAAATCCTGTTAATGACCTTGCCCTTACCCGGTCTGGGACTCACCACCTGTCCTCACCCCACTCCCAGGGAACCTGGGCTTTGCAGGAGGGATGGAACTCTGTCCTCTGACAGGAAAATCACCTGAGGCTTTCAGGAACTGCTCACCTGGTGACTCGGGTAGCTGGAGCTGAGCCTGGCTCAGGTCCTGCTGTACTGCCAGCCATGGAGAGGCAGCAATGGTGATTTTCCAGAGTGAAAGAACTGAACCCAGAGTGACAGCCACCTCCCCGGCACAGACAGCACAGCGCGGTGCCCCGGTGCCTCCCCCAGCCCACACCAGCCCTGCGCCCCCCTCACCGCCGGGTTTGGGGAATGAGGAGCTGCAGGGATCCCCTGCTTGGCGTGGAGAGGCCAGGGAAGAGCCAGGGAAGAGCAGGGACCACGGCAGGAGAGGAGAGGCCGTTCCATTCACCCTCTTATACTGCCCCCAGCTGAGACCTTGCCGTGCACAGCCGCCTCAGGCCCCCGCGCTGCCCCGTGCCCCCGCTCCGGGAACCGGGGCTGCGGCAGGGGGGAGGCGAGGGCGGGAGGAAGCACAGCCCAGGGAGAGCTGTGGAGGTGCTGAACCCGAGCTGCGAGTGCCCGGCCCGCCCCTCGGTGCCATTGCCCACACGGGTGAGCAGCCAGGGACGGGCGTTCCCGTGCCCGTTACTGGCTCTGTGGCCGCAGGGCTCGTTCCCGATAAAAGCCAATTAACCGGGAGGGAATTCAGCCCCGCAGCTCACTCAGAACTGAAACCTCCCGGTGCCAGGGCACCGGCAGTGCTGGCTGTTAGACAGAATTTAGCACAGCTTTTCCTCAGAGCAGGAGTTAGGCAGAGCGTGTGGCAGGGTGTAAAAGTCTGGCCACGCCACAGAAGTGACCCCGACAGAGAGAGAGGAGCAGCTGCAGAGCAGGGACGTGAGGCAGCGGCTCTGCCCAGCCTGGCGGGAGCTGCCCAGCAGCCCCAGCAATGCCCGGGCCTGGCCCAGCCCCCTCGGCACCCCCAGGACAGGCCCTGCTCCCACCCAGGCTCGAGCTGAACAGAGGTTTGTGTTGAGCTGGCTGGGAAAAACCCTTCTGCACCAATATCACGGGGAACGAACAGTGAGGAAGGGTCTCCCCCTGTGCCAGGGCCTCCCCACCCTCACAGGGAACAATTCCTTCCCAAAATCCAATCCAAATCAATCCTCCTACACTGAAAACCACGCCCCTTGTCCTGGCACTGTTTCGGACAGAAACTGCACCGAAGTTTCCAGGTTCACCCCCAGCAGCGACACTTCCCATCCCACAGTCACTGCTTTGATTACCAATGTCACCTTAATTTCTCTTTCACAACGCAAGTCTCTCTTGCTTGGGGATATTTCAAGATTGCCTTCAATAAATATGAATGCAAATTTATTCCTTCATGATTTGTCATTCACTGCATTACCACTGCCATGGAGCAAGGGAGGCCTTCATCTCCAAACTGCTTGATAGGGATTTCTCCAAAGACAGATACTTGATCTTCCAGTACACCCTTTTGGCTTTTATAAAATAAATACATCAAAGAAGATATTATTCAGGCTTATTTGATGTTCAGTGAGAAGTCATCCACACCACGGGAAGATACGAGCTACCAACCTGCCTCCTCAGTCAAAAAGAGGAATTAAACCCTCCTTCCCTGCAATCCTTTGAAAATTGATTTTCAGAGCAGTAAATGCCATCAGGACCCTTTCCACAACTCAGGGACTGCATCGCAAGGGCTCCCTGCTCCCAGCTTAAAGAGCACTGAGCATCTAGAGACTCATTTATACTCTTAAATCCTGCTCTTGGCCGTTTCCAACACCCCCATTCCAGGCCCTTGCCCTGCCAGGGAGGGAGGTGCCAGTAGAGCCACCCCTGGGCAATCACTTTTCTCTCCAACCCAAATCCTCCTTAAAGTAGGTACAGCCCCAAAATGTACCCAAGCCAGGGCAGGTGGCCAGTCTCAGCTGCCATTACCTCCTGGATTGATTCCTCCAAGTTTTTCCCCAAGTTCAAGGAAATATCAGTATTTTACTATCTATTGTAGCTGAAGTTGTGTGTTGGGCATGTAGGATAATGCTGAAATCAGGGTGCCACTTCTGCTTACATTCAACAGACTTTCTGAAGATAATCCACTATTTCTAAGGGGCTAAAGAGGGTCTGCGTTTCGGCTGGAGACAAGGAAGGAGGGAACCCCAGGAAGAACGGCACGCTTCTGCACTAAAGCCCTTATGAATATTAACGAAGCCAACACAAAAGAGGCTGCAGCATTAATATGAGTAGCATGATAAAACAGACTTGAGCTTGTGACATGTTCAATCGCTCATTTAATTTTTATAGGAGTTGATTAAGATGCCTTTGCTTGCATTTTTATACTGTTTACTATAAAATATTATCATTTTCTTCAAAATCTATCGAGACAGACAAACCACACATTTGCCAAGCAGTTAAATAAATAGTATTAAATCAACAATACCCAGGGTCCCCAAATGCAAGTCATTTCCATGTATATTGATTTTAGTTCCATTTGCTGCAATAAAAGTTTTGTCTCTAAGAAGAAGGAAAAACCCCAACTACTTTATCAAATTGTTTTGGTTTTAATCCTTGAAATAATGTAGCTCTGCAGTCACTGCACAGGGCAAAGTGGCCCTAAGTGCTCTGAGAGAGAGCTCAGGGAATTCAGAGATGGACAACACCCGGCCCAAGCAGCTCCTGCCCCAGGGAGAGCAGGGAAGGCCATGAAGGTGATAAGGAGCAAATCCCCCATGGAAATGGGCTGGGAGAGCTGGGGGTGTTCAGCTTAGAGGGGAGAAGGTTGTATGGAAACCACAGAGCCCCTTCCAGGGTCTGCAGGGATCACAGGGAACTGGAGAGGGACCTTCATCAGAAACTGGTGGGACAAGGAGTAATGAGTACAAACAAAGAGGGGAAATGTAGCTGGGATACTGGGAAGGAGTTGTTCCCTGGGAGGGTGGGCAGGCCCTGGCACAGGGTGCCCAGAGAAGCTGTGGCTGCCCCTGGATCCCTGGCAGTGCCCAAGGCCAGGTTGGACACTGGGGCTGGGAGCAGCCTGGGACAGTGGGAGGTGTCCCTGCCATGGCAGGGGTGGCACTGGATGGGCTTTGGGGTCCCTTCCATCCAGGCCATCCCACGGTGATCCCGTGGCTCCCAGCAGACGCTGCTCTCGAGCAGCTGACAGGGATCTCAAGTGTTTTGCCGCACTGGTGACATCCCGAACTCCAAATTTTAGCAGTTTAATTCTGGCACAGCAAATCTGCAGCACATTTTACAAGAGGCAGGGAGTGTAACTCAACACAGGAAACAGCACCAAAGCTGTGAAAGAGCACGAATACTGAGAGGATAAACTGGGAAGCAGCTCCTGGGGCCAAGGAGTGGGCAAGTGGCAGCAGGGGAGAGCTCACCCTGCCCAGCAGGAACCACAGCAGCTGCTCTGCAGCAGCCAGAGCAATTATTTCATATAATTTTTCCCAACAAAATGATTCCACCAAAATACAGATTCAACATAAATCAGATAAATCAGCACATAAAATCAGGTTCCACAGAAACCACGGAGTCATTATCTCTGTTCTAAGTACAAGGAAATTGTGAGGAAAATATCTTTATTCTGGCATTCTTCTATCTCCAAAAGCCAAGTTCTCAAAACACTTTTGTCTGGGAAAGAAGCGAAATCCCCACCTTCAGATTTACACCTGATAGAGAGTAAACCCCCCTCTGTCCTTAAGGAGGACACGGGTGTTTGCCAAGGCTGGCACCTTGTGACAACCTTCAAACCCTCTGTGACATCCCCACCCTGCTGCCTTCCAAAGCCTCTCAGGCTCTGTTTGGTGGGAAGATCCCGACCCAGGCAGGGGACAGCAGCCTCTGGCACAGCTCGGATGCGTTTGCTCAGCTCAGCTCAGCTCAGGCTGGGTCGCTGTCCCAGCCCGGGAGCAGCAGGCAGAGCCCTCCAGCAGTGACTGCCCCTCGGCAGGGCAGACTGTGCCTCCCAGGGCAGCAGAGCCCTGCCCTCCCGGAGCTGGGCTCACCACAGAGCTGCTCTTTAAACAGGTTAGAGCCCCGGGGTGCTCGCAGACACTCTGTGCCACTGTGATCCGTGAAAGCTGCTGGACACAGAAAGGGAAAAGGGTTTTAGAGCAACAAAGTTCACCTTGTTAAAAATCCACTCCCTAGAGCGTCTTCCACATGCCCACATCCATCATCACGTCAGGCTCAGGCAGCTGGGAGCTGCTCAGTCAGGAAGCAGGAGAGAACAGGAGCCCAGACTCCTTTTCAGAGCAAAAATAACTCCAGTGCTCACAGCACCCAGCGAGACTCCGGGAACAGCCCCAGGAAGAGGGCTCCTGACAGACTTCTCCGAAGCCTGGCCTTGTGTGCATGTCCCTGTCCACAGGGCATCTCCCTGCCCCTCTCACCCAGCTGCTCCCAGCTCCCTTGCCCAGGGCATCGCTGAGCACCCCAAAGGTTGTGCTCCATCAGATCCCAGACTTGATCCAAAACGACTGCAGCTGCTTCCTGCCAGACTCATCCCGCGGCATCACATCAAAGCCAGCCCTGAGCTGAGGGCCTGACCTGAGCAATCCTCCCTCATTTCCAGCCTGCAGGCAGACCTGATCAGAGCCCACCCACCTGCAGCTCAATCCCCTTCCTGCCCCCTTCAGCAGGGCTCCAAACACAATCCAGCTGAACAAGGCACTTAGCCTGAGGATTTCACAGGCCTTGAAGAGATCTCATAGTGGGGAATAACCAGATTAGTGCAGGCTGACTGACAGCAGAGCAGCAGCACGAGCGGAGGACGTACTGAGAAATTTCTAACTCCATACCTGATCAGAGCCCTGTACAGAAAAGTGTGTTAAATCCAGAGAGAACGTCAGTAATTACTGCTGGCTGTAACCAAACCCTCTCTAAATCCAGGGCAGAAAACTGCCTCACCTGAACCTGGCAGCACAGTGCTGCCTCCTCTCTGGCATATGCAGCAAATTGCTGGTATTTTCCGTGCCAGCGATTTGTGTCCTGCTTGTTCTCGCCCCTCGGCGCTGTGTGTGAGCATTTCACATCTCAGGAACAGCCTGATGAGAAAAGGTGCCAGAAAGTTCCCGGTTTCTCACCATGTGACGGCGCCTGGGAACGTCACAAGGCTGTTTGCCTCAGTTCCATTTCACAGATTGTCACAGGACCTGCCAGAGCTGGGGTGCAGCAGGAAAGCAGCTCCTGGCCAGGCACAAAGGGACAACCCCAGAATGCCCCAGGACAGTGGCCCTAAAGCTGCACAGGACGCCCCAAAACATCCTGGGGGGAGTTTGGGTGGGGGCAGGTGCTGGTGTGTGAGGAAGAGGAAGAGGAAGAGCAGGGGGCTGTGGAGGGGTGGCCGTGCCATGGGTCCTGTGCCTGTGACAGCCATGAATCATCATTCCTGCACTGGCACAGGGACGGCAAAGCTGATTTAAAACCTGGGGAAAACAGCCAAAAAGCAGGAAAGCCTAAATTCACAGAGGGTGCCCGGGGTGTGAGCTGTGCCACGGGCACCGCAGGCTGTGCAGGGACGGGCCGAGCCCGGGCTGGACTGCAGCCCCTGCTCTGGGGGTCCTCACCTCTGATCCGCCCCATTCCCCCCCTCCCTGTGGGCTCTGACCCCCGACTTCTGCTTCTGCAGGGAGCATCCCAAGCTCAGTGTGGTTTTCAAACTGCATTTCACAGAATCCCAAAGTCCCAGAACTGTTCAGGGTGGGAGATCCCTCTGAGCCCATGGAGTCCAACCACTCCAGCACTGCCCGGGCCAGCACTGACCCTGTCCCCAAGTGTCACATCCACAGGGCTGTTAAACCCCTCCGGGGATGGGGACTCCACCTGGGCAGCTGTGCCAGGGCTGGGCAGCCCTTTCCAGGAAGGAATTTTCCCAATATCCAACCAGCCCCTGCCCTGGCCCAGCCTGAGACCATTTCTCTTGTCCTGTCACTCTTTCCCTGACACTGTCCCCACCTGGCTGCACCCCCTGCCACTGGTCCTTCCTCACCCCAAATCCAAGGGCACCAGCTGGGACGTCCAAGGTGTCAGAGCAGAGAGAAAGAGCCTCTTCCTCTCTATCCACAGGCACTAAGGCTCATGTGCAGCTTTTCAGGGCAAGAACAGGATGGGGATAATGAGGTTTTAAGTAGGCACCGTGGTTTATTACAAATTTATCTTTACTCATGAAATGTCCCACTAGTAATGTTCCTGTCTGAAGCAGAGAATGAAATACCAAATTGAGATCCAAATGCTGCAGTACAGCCTAACCACTTCGACAAAGTGATCTGATATAATCCATTCCTCTTTTAATAAAATAAAGTGAATCTTTCAATAGCACTGGATCATCCCATCAGACATGCTGGATGCCCTGAGGTGTTGTGACAGGACTGTGATGTCTGTCACCACTAGAATTTCACTTCTAATACATGAAGTTTGTGGATTGATTTGAAGCTGGAGTGGTGGGTAAGGGGGAGGAGGCAGAGATGGGGAAACACATCAGGATGGGCTGCCCAGGGCCTCCCACTTGGGTGCAGAAACACCAGATCAGGTGAACAGAAATGCCATTAATTCACATTTATGTCCCACGTCCAGGACACGGCTGGATCAGAGAATGAGCTGGGGGATGAGCTCACAGGCAAAAAAGAATCAAAACTTGCTCTTTTCCAATGGCTGGGGAAAGGAGCACGTTATTTGTGAAGAGGTGTGGAGGGTTCTCAGGAACATGTACCTGGTGTGCCTTGTGACCTGCAGGGTTTCTGTGGTTCCCATCACACAGCTCTGAGCCCCCAAGAACCCCAGGTTCTCTGCAGCAAGGGGATGTAACCTGAGTTATATTTGCAGGCAGGTGAGCGGCCACGCTGCCTCTCCCACAAGCACAAACAGATCTAAAGAAGTAAAACCCACTCAATTGCTTAACAGCAGCTTTGTATGGAGAGAAGGAATTGTGATTTAGGATTTGTCAGCTCGTGTCAGACACTGACAGCTCCTCATTTGACTCTTTCTCTCTCTCCTTTGTGAACAACTCCCTGGGTTGGGAATTGAAACCCTTTCAGCCTCCCCCAGGAGAAGAGAGGTGCTGTCACCTCTGCTCCCTGGAGAGGAAGGGTGGGGAATTCTGTGTGACACCATTTATTCCACAGAAATCAGGAGTAATTACCCAGAGGGACGTGGCAATCTCATTTGTCACCCGACTCTCTCTTTATGTGCCCACTGCGCAGCTTCCCTGCTTTATTTTGTCATTTATAACAACGGGAGAGGAGTGGGAGGGGCCCTTCCATCCTTCCTGGCCCTCTCAGCCCCTGCTGATGCCTCTCACGAGGCCGCTCAGGGAGAATTCAGGCCCTGAATGCTCCCGTGAGATTGCCGGGAGCTCCATTCCCCTTTTCCATCCTGTCCTGACACTGAGTGTTACTGCTTCTTCTAGGAGACCCTCGGGGGCCCAGAGCTGTCCCGAGGAGCAGCAGGGCTGGACACTTTCCCTGGGATCTGCCGAGGATCCGCCGGGACCAGCCCTGAGCGCTGCCAGGGCAGGGAAGGGTCCCCAGGAAAGGAAACCCTGACAAGTGCCGGGGCTGGCTCTGGAGTCCCCAGTGCCAGGCTGTAAACTCCCCTCTGGGCACAGGGGCCACCTGAGACTGGCTGTGACCACAGCTTTTTATTAGAGCTCATGCTTTTTTAAATAGTTCATAATGCATGAGATAAAACATTATTGTTATTTTCATGTGCGGCCCAAAGAGAAATGGAGACACACTGCTGGCCTCGGCAGCACCTGTCCCCTGGGAGGAATAAAACCCTGATTTGCCTCGTGGGAATGCTTCCAGGAGCGACAGCAACTCAGGGAAAACACTGAGCTAAAGCCAGGAGGGTGAACACAACCACCAGAGCTGGAAAGCTGGTATTTTATTGCTGTTAGCAATGGGCTGCTCTCGTGTCTGGGAGGCATCCACGGTTTCCAAGACATGGAAGGATCACACCTGAAGGGCCACCCTGCTAAGAACAGTACTACAGCCCTTTTCCCCTGGTCTTTCATTAGTTGTTCCCGTTTGCTGTGTTTCACAGGAATTTTCCATGGTTCCCCTCTCTGCTGAGCCTCGTCCTTCCCACCAGATCCATTTGCTCAGTGATGAGCTCTGCTCAGACTTGGGGTCACTCCACTTTATCACTCGAAGGAGGAGAAAGCCCCTCCTGGACAGCAAGGAAGGGATTATTTTGCAGAAGTAGTAACAGGAAAATGAATGTGTGTGGTTGTAAGGAAGGGAGAAGCAGAGGAGTCAGCACTTCTGGCTCAGTGGAAACCTCATCCTGTATCCCTGAGCACTTCATCTGCCTCACTCGCTTCCCTGCCTCTGAAAGGGGACAGTGGCCTCACAGGATAGTCCTGAATCTTCATTAATTAATACTTACACGACCTAAGGGTTTCCTAATCTCAGGTCACATTTAATTTCTAAACGTACGCCGTGGTCTCAGCTTGGGTACTGGGGCGGTTTCCTCTCTGGGAGGGCGGCCAGGCGCTGGAAGGGCTGCCCAGGGAGGTGCTCCGGAGAGGAGCAGACGCTCGTGCACCTGGCAGGAAGCATTTCCCCTGCACTGCGACTGGGCTGTCGGCTCCCTGCCCGCAGAGGGCACGGAGCAGCTCCACGTCCTGACCTGTGCCACGGATTTACAGAACTACAGCTGCCCCTGCCTCTCCTCGGGGCTCCTCTCTGCAGCCTGCACTGCCTCCCCTCATTAGCATGTGCAGGCCTTTTCCTGGGGACTGCTGGAATAATCCTGCTCTTCTGCACGGCTGCCTGGGTTATTAAGGGAAGTGTGAAAAGGAGAATTACTCTCACAGTATTGCACAAAGTCTTGCAGGGTTAAGCCCTCCCCTGGGTAAAAGGTCTTAGGAGATGAAGAGTAAATACTACGAGGATTAGACTCAAAATGCCTCTCAGCTTGGAAAACCAACAGGAGCCCGAATCAGCCATAACCATGCCGGGCTGGGTGAGTCTCAGGGTTTAACCAAGCCCTCTCCCACAGGAAATGATTTCTAGCAATGAGGTTTTGTCCAAATGTTCATTGCTTATGAAAGGAATGAGCTTATACACAGACTGGGTGCTGCTGAAGTATGAGATAATCCTGTGGCACTGTGAGACACCCCAGAGACTGGGGCTTAGCAGGGATTTGGGGCAGAGGCTGGGAAATGATTCCAGCAACAGAGGAGGATGAGGGAGAGATTTGTTCCTGTGCAGTCACTGTTGAGTTCCTGCTTTTTTCTTTGGATAGAAACCCCACATGGGCAAATCCAACCATCACCCAATCACGGAATCACAGAATCCCAGAATGGCTTGGGCGAGAAGGGTCCCCAAAGCCCATCCAGTGCCACCCCTGCCATGGCAGGGACCCCTCCCACTGTCCCAGGCTGCTCCCAGCCCCAGTGTCCAACCTGGCCTTGGACACTGCCAGGGATCCAGGGGCAGCCACAGCTTCTCTGGGCACCCTGTGCCAGGGCCTGCCCTCCCTCCCAGGGAACAACTCCTTCCCAATCTCCCATCCATCCCTGCCCTCTGGCAGTGGGAAGCCATTCCCTGTGTCCTGTCCCTCCATGCCCAGTCCCTCTCCAGCTCTCCTGGAGCCCCTCCAGGCACTGGAAGGGGCTCTGAGCTCTCCCTGGAGCCTTCTCCTCTACAGACTGAACAATCCCAGCTCTCCCAGTCTGTCCTGGCTGGGCTGCTCCATCCCTCTGATCATTTGGTGCCTCCTGTGGATTCTCTCCAGCAGCTCCAGGTCCTTCCTGTGCTGGACCCAGAGCTGGATTACATCAGTCAAGCTTTCAAAACAGAACACAGGAACTTAAAAGTCTTTTTTCAAACACCATTTTCCTTCCAGGTCCATGAACTGCCCAAAGGGGACATTCCCAAAATCTGAACAAGGGTTTGTGAGGTGCAAACAAACACTGACAATAACGGGCCCCCACGGGTGGGTGAGGAGGAGCGAGCAGAGCCTCTGCAAAGCTCTCTGCAAACCTGATTTCCTTCTCTGCTGCAAATGAGTTTGGTCCCTCTTAAAGCCGTGTCCTTATTTGTGCCCATGTGCATATGGGGACATCTAGGAACAGCAGTGATTGGACTCACCTGCTCCATGACCTTAAATCCATGGCATTTATGAACTCTCTTGGTTCCTCTTTGGCTTTTTAAAAGCCTGGGACTGAATTGGCAGCAGCGTCAGGACACGCAATGCTGAGCAATCAGCCAGCAGCAACAAGAACACTTGACTTTCAGAGCAGAGATTAATGTACGTTCCCCTTAGCTGGAAATTGCCCTTCTGACCAATTTTCTATGGCTATTTTTTCACTGCTACATTGTCTTTTTCTGAGGATGTAGGAGTCTTTCCTCATTATTCTAAGAAAGCTTATAATAAATTGATCTGGTGCCACAAGGAATAAAACCTTACTTGAACGAATGTCTGCTCCCCTGGGACAGCAGCAAAGTGAAGGTTTTGTCATCTAACAAATGGAAGAATAAAGACAATTTTTTACATTCTGATTGAGCACATGTTGCTAGAAGGGTGCTCAGTGTTACCTTCTTTCTACAGTCTTTTTATTTAGTTTGAGAATGAGAAAGAAATGAAAAATTGAATGTGTGCAATAGAAAATGATATTAAGCTAAACACAGGTACTATGCATTTATTTGCATAATTATCATATTGTATAGTAAAACATCCAATCAACAGAATTTCTCTAAATAAGAGGGCAAAACCACCTCTACAAAGAGCATAAAGGAAGAAAGCCCTGACCTTGGTTCCACCAGAAAGGATGGGTTTTTAAATCACTTGAAATTTGGCCTTTCTTCAAGTTCTCCAAACACACTTTGACATTTTTCCCTTCTTGCCTTTTGAGGGGTTTGAGGCCCTGCCCCTCCAGGGGTGTGGGAGAGGCCACCTGGGTCACCAGCACCACACCCCAGTCCAGGAGCTGCCCCGGAGTACAACAGACCAGAAAATGTCCCTGAAGTGCCACTGCTGGAGCACACGGGGATTTACCCCAGCTGACCCCACCTGTGGCAGCCTGGAAACATCCCACACTCAAATCCCACTCTGCTCTGAGGTGTCAGTGACAGAATCACAGAGTCACTGAGGTTGGGAAAGATTTCCAAGATCAAGTTCCACATTTGACCCAAGTGACAGACGAAGCCTTTCTGTCCTGACAAAACCACACAGTTTCAGACATTTGACAGCATTTCTCCACGGCTGGTGATGCTGTACTTTTCCCAGATTTCCAGTGAAGCTGTTTAACTCTCTTTGCCAGGTTGGAAATTGCCATTTTTTCCAAGGGAGCTGTCTAAGGGACCTCATTTTATCATCTGACAGCAGTGCTGGGACGGATACTGGTGAAACCCTGCCCTGTGACTCTGCCCTGGCTCCAGGGCTTCGCCGTCCTGCCGAATTCACTCCCACAAGAAGCTTCCACACCTTGTCCCTCCAGGGGAAGTTTCCTCCTCTTCCTCCCCAGCAGCCGTGGACACCAACAATTCCCTACACTTCGGGAATGTTCCCAGCACTGTGAGGAAATGGCCCACGGGGAGCTGCTGCCCCACACCACAGCCCCAGCCCAAGCCCTCCCCACGAGCACAAGGGGAACATCTCAACCGGGGAGGTGCAAACCAAGGGCAAATCGAGGTCTTTTGTCTGCCCAAACGAGCTGTAAAACACCTGTGCCTCTGGGGAGAGCAGAAACTGCATCTCAGAGGGGGCTGGAGACTCCTCCACCCCAACCTGCCTCAGCAAGCCTGGAGTTCTGAAGGGATGTACAGGTACAGAGGGAGAATAATTTAAGAAGAAAACCTGAAAAAAAAACGCTGTTCTTTGAAGCCCCGTTATCCACAAACGTGTTTCTCACTTGAAACACAGATTTTTCAATTTGAGAGTCTTGTTTTTATTTCTTTCATTTCTATATTACTAATTTCTCTGTGGCTGAACGCTCTCATTGTCCACGTGAGTATCCATCACTGAAACCTGCTGAGGTCTCACCTGTCACTGGGGCTGGGGCTTATCTGAAATCGTACTTCCAGCTTCACACAGGTTTGCCGGAGCTCCCAGGGCTGCCTTTTACCATTCAATTTGCATTGTACAAAGAGGACTTTGTTCATTGGGGTTTTTTGGTTGGTTGGTTGGTTTTGGAGGTGTTTTGGTTTCATTTTTGGTTTTGTTTGGGGTTTTTTTTTGTGATTCAAGAGCCATCTATTATCAAAAATCTTTCATGTGNGTTTTTTGTGGGGGGGGGGGTGTTTGTTGGGGTTTGGGGGTGGGGGTTTTTTGTTGTTGTTGTTGTTTATTTTCTTGCCAGGCCATGACAGTGTGTGTGTATCAGTGTCAACCCCAAGCCAGCAGACGCACCCCGGGGTGGCCCCAGCACCGAGCACAGCCCAGGCACACAGAGAGGTTTGGAGCTGCCTCTCAGCCACCTGGGATCCCTTGGAGATGCAAGCAGAGCTGAAGGACCATCTGCAGCACCAACTGCTCGGAATGGAAACTCGAGTGAGGTGCCCTGACAGCAAATCTGCAATAAATCTGTAATAAATCTGTGAGAGATTTTCCAGTGCTCCCCCGAGGGCTGGGTCACCTCAGGATGCGCCGAGCTGAGGGTCCCTGGGTGCTCCCTGGCTGGGATCAGACCCCAAGTGTCGTTCCCAGTGCTTTGTAACTCGGGAGCTGTTTTGGCAGCTGGACAGAACATCCCCCTCCCCACACACTGAAGGGGCTGCAGGGTGAGCAGGGCCCTGCTCTGCAGGGCATGGATTCCATGCAGGGAAACCATGGATTCCATGCAGGGAACCCTGCATTCCATACAGGGAACCATGGATTCCATACAGGGAAACCATGGATTCCATGCAGGGAAATGCTGCATTCCATGCAGGGAACCATGCATTCCATACAGGGAAACCATGGATTCCATGCAGGGAAATGCTGCATTCCATACAGGGAAACCATGGATTCCATGCAGGGAACCCTGCATTCCATACAGGGAACCCAAACCCTCCTATTTACAGGCAGGAGGGTTGGACAGCAGGGCAGGTGAGGGGCTCCATCCTGGGAGATGCCCAACTCCCTGGACAGGTCCTGGAGTGACCTGCTGGGATCAGGTGGGACAGGGACCCCCAGCTGTGCCAGCCCCAGCTCCCAGGCTCTGCGGCTCTGCAGGAGGTGATGCTGAGTTTTTCCTGGCTCGGGGACCCATTCCAGTACAAATGCATGATCTGAACTGCAACTTCAGTATTCTGGGAGAGAAGAAACAAAATCACCAAGGGCTCGAGATGGAGGAAACATCCTCACTTTAATTAACCCAAAAAATAGGGCAGCCACACTCCCACTGACATTCCTTTTTCAGATCTTTTATCGACCAGCATTGCTCAGCTATTTTTATCCTCAGGATGCAAAGGCAACACTGGAGGTGCAAAGTGGATGGGCAAGGATGGATAATTTATACAAATAACAGGGAAAAAAGAGTGAGTGCTCACACCAAGGAGAAAAATCTGCTGTGTTCCTCTCACAATTACCTCTTTCCCCTCTTCCCACTGCGACAGAGGCCTCTGCATCTTCCAGAATAAATGGGAGGTGAGGAAGGAGAAGGATGGAACTGTCATTCCAGCGGCTCCACTGAACTCGGGAGCGCAGGGGAGGAGAGGCTCTGCACGGGGACAGATAAAGTCAGGATGAAGAACAGCCTGGCAGCGAGAGGGGACATTTGCTTTGTTCAGCCTGCAGAAAAGATCAGGCAAGGAAGGATAAACTGAAAGTCTGGTGATGGTTTTTTTGTTAAGTTGATGGAAGAGGTGACAAAAATATTTGTGTGATGTTAAAACCGGGATGCTGGGAAGCAAGCCCTGAGTGACAGCAGGTTGGGAGCTCTCTGGGAAGGGTGAGATATGGGAACATTGCAGCTGCACAACGCTGCTGCAGCACGTTCTCCTTCCCACCCCAGGGACTCCAGGCATGTGCTGGAGGTGTTTGTCCACTCCTCGGCATGGGTGCAGCCCCGGGCTGTGGCACTGGGGACTGGAGGTGCTGGTCAGCTGCTCAGACACTCCAGCAGCACTGCAGGGTGCCCTGATGGCTGGGACACCCCACTGCATCACCTGGTGAGGTCTCCTGGGCTGGGACACCCCACTGCATCACCTGGTGAGGTCTCCTGGGCTGGGACACCCCTCCTGCATCACCTGGTGAGGTCTCCTGTCCCACCCAGCACAGAGGGACGGGGAGGGCGGGCTCCCAGCCAGGAACCTGCAGGAGGCTCTGGCCCAGGTCCCTGCCCGAGCCCAGCAGTGACACTCAGAGCTCAGGGGCAAACATTTACACACATAATTCTGGATATTTCCATCCACCAGCCAGGCTTGGCAGGGCCCCCAGCCTGACACACTCCCCGCTCGAGCTGCCTCATTTTCTGCTTTACCTGTGACTCCCTTTCAGAGCCATGATGCCAAAACACTAAACATGAAAGGCTTGTCGCTGAAATTGATTTTTTTAAAGTTACAAATTACACAAAGCATGGGTTTTAATTGGATGTACAAGAGAACCTTTGCAACAGCAACTGGAATTAATAGTGTTTAAAAATAACTTTCCTACACAGAGCAGTTCCTCTGAAGCAAATCGTCGAAATGTAATGACATGGGCTTTGCATTTATGTTTATTTATTTCTTTATTTATTTATGTATATCCCAGTGTCCCAGGCAGGGCTGGACAGGGTGGGTGGCAGCTGGGGACCATGGACTGACCTGGCCCTGGGCACACAGCACAGGGATAACACAGGGATAAGGCTGGGGAGGAACGAAACCATCCTTCCACAGGTGAAGCAATTAACAGTTGTTAATTAACCATTGAAACTCTCCGTCCTGAAGCTCTGTGAGGTTAAGTGCAATCGATGTTTATCTGATTACACTAAACAGGGTCAGGAGGCACAGTGCACTGAGTGTTTGAGGAATTGCCTTGGAAAGAGAAATAAATGCTGGGGGCAGGATGGGGAGGGGCACT
>VZTJ01005968.1:904053-916378 GCA_013397795.1 Orthonyx spaldingii
TTTAATCATCACTTTTCCCTCTAATGCACCGAGCTGCATTTCCATTACTCCCGCATGTTTCCCCACACCCGCGGGTGCCCCACCAGACCTTGTGTTAGGAATGAACCCCTAAAAATCGTCAAGTCCCACTCCCTTCTCCGTGCCGAACTCCCCAAAGGAAAACCTCGCCTGAGGGGTGCCAGGTGCTCCCCGATCCCGGACAGGGGCACGAAGCTGCTTCTGGATCTCTCTGCAGTCAGATCCAGAACTCACACCTGTATCACCCGTGGGCTTCCCAGGAACGCTCTCCGTGTGCCGAGCCAGGGAGCCGACAACACCTGGAGCTGGCGAGACAAACGCCCTGGGACGAGGCATTCCCAGCACCCGGGTTCATGCGGTCGATTCCCGGTGCTGAAGGGCCAATCAGCAGCTCACGGGCTGTCTCTGGGAGGAATCAGCCCAATGCTGAACTCATCACTCGGGTCGGGTCTCCAGGAGCAACAAGTGCTCTGTATCTCTGCAGATCAGACGCTTCCCATTCAGTTATTAATTAGGGGAGCGAGTACCCAATTTACTCCAGCCAGCCTGGAAGAAAAATGTTAAACTGCTGCAGTTTAAGTACAATTAACACGGGGACCAGCAGCTACCTGCTCAGGATTACAGCACAAAGCTGTTCCCCGGTAACAGGTTCCAAGAGAAGAAATCAGTGATTCCCCTCTGCTGCTGATCCTGTCCCTGGCAACTCCCCAGACATCCTGCACTGCCTGTCCGGGGCTGTGCACCCCGGCTCATCCCACCAGCAGGAAGGGGGATTGGGAAAGAACCATGGAATCATAGAACGGCTTGGGTTGGAAGGGACCTCAAAGCCCACCCAGTGCCACCCCTGCCATGGCAGGGACACCTCCCACTGTCCCAGGCTGCTCCAAGCCCCAGTGTCCAGCCTGGCCTTGGACACTGCCAGGGATCCAGGGGCAGCCACAGCTTCTCTGGGCACCCTGTGCCAGGGCCTCACCCCTCCCACAGAAGCTCACAGCCCATCAGAGATGTAATGCTGAACCACAGAACTCTGCCACCGCCAACACACAGCCCCTGCACAGCCACAAGCACACAACCTGCGTGTAAGCAGGAAAATAAACGGGGCTGGGCTCAATAACAGCACAAGAGCTGCCATTGCTCAGCCCCACGAGGGCCAGCCAAGGGAAGCAAATGTCCCCAGGTGAAGCACCGGTGTGTTTCTCCAGTCCAGGGCCTCTGGGCATGCATTGATCACAGAATTCAATTAGAAACTGCAAAGGCAAAGCAGGAGATTATAAAGAATTGTATTTATGGTGCATTAACAAGATCAGCCTGGATAATGCCACACTCTGCATGCCTCAGCCTGCATCCAGCTCCATGGGAAGCTGTGGGAACCAGGCCACGCCAGGAAACCTCCCATGCACTTGGAAAATTCCCCACAGGAATATTATCAGCTACTATCTAGGCAAAGATAGAGCTCTCCACTGTGCCATAAAATAAGTTTTGAGGTCTTAGACCTCAAATCTTCCTCAACATTCCCCTGCAATTCTTTTATTTTGCATTACTTTACAATTGCCTGTGCAAAGAAAAACACTTGTCTCATTTGAAAACAAGCAGTGCCACCACTGGGCTGAGAATCTTCTGTTACCTCCCAGAGACAACATCTGACAGCTTGGGGTGGGTTGGTTTGGGGTTTTTTCTTGGCAAGAAAGCAGAGGAATCTAATTTAAAAAGAAGGTGTTGTGAGGGTGGGGAGGCCCTGGCACAGGGTGCCCAGAGAAGCTGTGGCTGCCCCTGGATCCCTGGCAGTGCCCAAGGCCAGGTTGGACACTGGGGCTTGGAGCAGCCTGGGACAGTGGGAGGTGTCCCTGCCATGGCAGGGGTGGCACTGGATGGGCTTTGAGGTCCCTTCCAGCCCAAACCAGTGTGGGAGGCCCCGGAAGGATGCAGAGTCAGACCAGCCTGGTGCCATTCCCTGCTCCACAAAGGTTCCACCTGGACCTGAACTGGAACCTGGCTCCCCTCTGCAGCACCACCCAGAAATGTTTTTCCCATGTTATAATATAGAAACAAAGCGGTTTTGAGGCAGAGATGTCAGAGAGAGACCATGTCACCAATGTCACAACTCTCAGTACTTTTATTCTTGCTTTAATTTCTCCCCTGCTCCGTGCTGTGACCTGCAGCTCCTCAGGAAGGGCATCGTGGTGTACGTTCAGTGTAACATCTCCAGAGAAAACGCCTTCACAACTCAGAAATGCTGAGTGCAAACCAGAGTCCAGAGACCCCCTGGAGCAGGAACTGGGTCCATGCAGGCTCTGTCGGAGCTGCTGCCTGCAGCTGCAGCTGGGACGGCTCTGTGCACACAGGACACACAGCACTGCGGGGACAGCCCTCACCCAGCACAGACACACGGACACGGCGGAAGTGTTGGCAAGGAAAAAAGGAATGGGAATGGTGGATATCTGTGGGAACTCCTGTTCTAAACCAGTCCTGCTGCCCACCTTCTCTGCCATGCCCTGTGGTTATTAATTCATCCCTGGACTTTCTGCATTAGCAGATGGCAATTATCCATTCACTCTTAAAGGGTGTAAAAATGAATCCTTAAATTTTACCTTGTGATGGAGCAGTTCCATACAAAACACTTCTCCTGGATCGGTATTCTACCCACGGACTCAGTGTGCCAATGCTTGGAAATGGCTCAGAATCATTTCCCTGTGTTTTACACATTTTTCACTTTAAAGAAGGATGAAAAACCGTGACCCAGGGAAGCCGGTCTATTAGGATAAATCTCCATAATTTTGTTGTCATTAAACAAAAAAATCCTACTTGTTCCTCTTTTCATTCATGTGTAGCCGCTGTGTCGGAGAGACCCCAAAAGTTTGGGTGGTTTTCAGTAAAAATGCAATTTTAAGTGCGGTGTAATGAGGACCAATGGCGCCACCAAGTGGGGACGTGTTGGAGATGGGAAAATCGCGATTTCCGTGATTCCTCGTTGGGATGGAAAGTCACGGAGAAACTGAAACAGCCACCTCAGTGAAGGCCATTGCACTGCTTTTCCCCTCAGATCCAGAGCTTCTAGATCTATTATTTAAATTTTTAAGCACCATAAGGTTTAAAAAATCGGAAAAATCAAAAACTGTTCGAAAAGTCCTTCCCATTCCAAACGTTTTCTTTTTTGACACACTGAGGAGCTGTGGCTGCCCCTGGTTCCCTGGCAGTGTCCAAGGCCAGGCTGGACGGGGCTTGGAGCACCTTGGGACAGTGGAAGGTCCATGGCAGGGGTGGCACTGGGTGGCTTTAGGGTCCCTTCCTGCCCCGTTCAGTCTGGAATTGTGTGCCCATGGCCAGCAGCTCGGAGGAGACCTCGACAGAGAACCCAGCAGCCCCTGAAGGCCAGGGCAGGAGCAGAGGCTGAGCCGCAGCAGCAGCAGAGCACTGCTGCACAGGGAAACACCCCGGGACAGTCCCAGGATGTGCTTCAGCCAAAAGGGGTGAGCAGGAGAGCAAATAGGAGAGATCACTTCCAGCTCTTAGCAAAAAGAAAAAAAAAAAAAGGTGAGGCAGGCAATAGCTGAGCACCAAAGAACTGTGTCACATAACAAACCAACACATTAAAAGGCATTCCTTTGAGAAAAGCAGGTGTATTTTAAAATTCCAAGGCCTAAGGGCTAAACTTCCCACAGAAACTTTGTTTGGTGTTTGGAATTGCTGCAATGTTTAGTTCCAGGGTAGATGGGGAGCGGCTTGGGCGCAGGAGGCTTTGCTGTAACAAACATCCCAGCAGTGCCAAGGGAACCCGAGGGATCCCAGCCAAATGGCCAGAGTCAGCAACTTGTAAATTAAAGTACAGCAAAAAAAGAAAATAAAAAAAGCCAAATGTTTTTTAAAATACTGCCCAAGTGTTAAATTTGCTGGATGGGTAACAGCGTATTTCTGTGAGTCTCAAATTGCAGGGTGCTGATCAGCTTAAAAGAAATCAAAATACAATCCCTACAACTTCTATCAATACTGAAAACTCCCTGGTCACAGCCAAAGACGACACCTCGTGCCAGCTTCCCAAACCAGGGGGGAGCCAGATCTCCTCATCAGTGCAAACAGAAAACCTGAGAGCCACAAAATCATGGACTTGTGCAGAGTGGAAAAGCTCTCTGAGCCCATCAAGCCCAACCATTCCCAACACTGTCCCCAAGTGCCACATCCACAGGGCCTTTGCATCCTTCCAGGGATGGGGTCTCCACCCCTGCCCTGGGCAGCTGGGCCAGGGCTGGACAGCCCTTTCCATGAAGAAATTTCCCCAATATCCACCCTGAGCCTCCCCTGGCCCAGCCTGAGGCCGTTCCCTCTCCTCCTGTCCCTGTGGCCTGGGAGCAGAGCCCGACCCCCCCGGCTGCCCCCTCCTGTCAGGGAGTTGTGCAGAGCCACAAGGGCCCCCTGAGCCTCCTCTTCTCCAGGCTGAGCCCCTTTCCCAGCTCTCTCAGCCGCTGCTGGGGCTCCAGCCCCTTCCCAGCTCCGTTCCTTTCCCTGGACACCTCCAGCCCCTCCAGGGCTCTCCAGAGCTGCCCCAGGATCCCGGAGGTCCCTCAGCAGGGCCAGCACAGGGGACAGTCCCTGCCCTGGGACTGTGCCCACGCTGGGGCTGGCACAGCCCAGGGGCCATCATTGCCCCCCTGGGCACCCCAGGCTCGTGTCCAGCCCCCAGAGCCTTTCCCAGCCCTCCAGCCCCTCTGCCCCAGCCTGGAGCGTTCATGGGGTCACCCATGGGCAGGACCTGGCACTTGGCTTTGTTGACTCTCACACCACTGGCCTCTGCCCATGAAGCCACCACAGTGGTGGCACATCAGTGCCACTGACAACGTTCTTGCCCCTGTGCAGTGGGAGACAAGGTCTGAGAACGTGCTGCCCATAATTTCTGTAGCCTAAGCAGCATTGACGTGGTATGAACTGCCCACACAAGGGCCCAGCTGAGGAGGGACCTGGCAGCACTGCAGCCTCACTGCCAGCAGCCAGCTTCATTTTCTGTCTGGCTGCACAGCAGCGTGGGGATGCAGCATCCACCCGCGCTCCTGTCAGTTGACACGGCAGACTGGGTATGGCCACCGGAGCCTAAATTCCCCAGGCAGGACAAGCACTAATCTCCACGAGCAGAACCCGAGAGCTGGGGGGAAACACGTGCCAGCAGCACGGTGGGAAAGCTGCAGGGGCAAGCTCAGCCTGCTGAGCAGCAACTGCAGCCCAGCCCAGCCCTCGCTAGCAGCCAGCAGCAGGTCTGCAGTGACACAGCTCCTCTCCACCCCAGTGACAGCCCAGCCCTCTCAGAGCCCACCCCAGCATTCCAGGTACTTGTCCATTCCTGGACATCCTGGTGTACCTGGAATTTCTCTGCTGTCTCAGCCATAGCTGCTATCCCGGGACTCTCACGCTGCTGAAGAACTGCCAGGTGTTCTGTTCCCCAGCTCCACATCTCCACATCCCAGCACACTTCTGCTGGCACTCAGCAAAACGCCACGGGCTGCAGAGGAACATGGGCTGGAGCTGCAGCCCCTCCACAGGAGCTGCTCAGCCAGTGCCAGGCAGGAGGAGGCTTCACAAAGAGACACCAAATTCACCCAGTGCCTCAGACACAAGGAGCTCTCAGCAGCCGGGGAACTCTCAGCAGCTTTTCCAACCCCAGCAGTTCTCCTCTCCAGCAGGAACAGTAATTCCCTTCTGATTTCACAGGCAGAAGTGGCACTTCTGGGTTTCTGGAGAAAACCCTCTCGTTGGTGCAGCTGTTCCTGCAAGGTGTCCATACCTTCTTCCCCAGGTCAGCATCTATTCTGAAATGCATTACATGGCTCCCTTCTTCAGAATAAGTTCCCTTTCTTTGACTTTAAGCAGCTCAACTTCCTATAAAAAACCCTCTGCCATAAAAGAGACTTTAGTCTAGCACTCATTTGTAAGCTCAGCCCTCACCACTGCTTCCCACGTCTTTGGAATCCCAGCAGAGAAGAACTTTGCTTTGATTAGAGCAGAAAACAGTTTATATCAGAGTGCCTGAAACCCAGCACTGAATTTGGGATGGGGACGTGGTATTGTGCATGCAAGTAATGGAGAGGTTTGTACAGGACAGAGTGAAAGCAAAGAACAACTCCAGATTAAAGTGACTGACAGCCACCCCTCAGCAGCACGGCTCAGGGCTTTCCAGCCCTCCATGGGAAGGTGTTTTCCAGCACCTTGTAGCTGACACGATTTCACTGGCTCTTCATCACTCTCAGGTCTGGAGAACCCAGGGCTCCCTGCTCCCTGTGGCCGTGCTGGAGCCCTCCACAGGGATTTGGGGTTTTCTTGGGATGATTCAAGAAGCCATATGTATAACACGCCTCAGACAAAAGGTTTGAATATGGAAATTTTGTAAAATGAGGAGTACAGTGCCTGGCTTTGGTGTGCTGAGTGCAGAGAGCCTGTGAAGACACCTGCACACCTTTGTCAGTGGGCTCACCTGAGCCAGAGAGCAGCAGGACACTGATGATGCCTCACAACACCAAACCAGCCCCACATCCCCTCAGAACCTGAACCTGGGGTGGTTTTTTGCCCTGCTCACCACCAAGGGGAAGCCCAGTAGGACAGATACAAGAGAATCCTGACAAAAATATTGGTGTGAGGATAAAGAGGAAAGGTTAAACCGTGGAAATGCTGAGCAAAGTCAGTAGAGCTCAAAATGATGTGTGCTGCAACACTGGAATGAGTTGAAGGCACAGCTGAAATGTACCCCCCATGTGGAGTGGAACTGGGTGACAGCAAAGCAAACCAGCACAGAGGGAGGGACTGGAGCCCAGCGACTCCAGCCACAGCCAAGCCCCCTGACAGCACCTGCCCAGGGAACCAGCCAGGGCTTGCGATACAGCTCAACACCACGCCAATAGGTGTTTTTTATGGGTGCACCTTAGTCGGTAACGTTTATGACATCGAAATGGAAATGAATCAGTGGAAGAGGCTTCACTTCAGAATTATGACTTAAAAGAGTTCAATAGTTGAGACAAGTTGCAGTACTAATAAAGCTTGCATTCTTTAGGAGTAGGATATTCTGCTT
Source organism: Orthonyx spaldingii (assembly GCA_013397795.1). NCBI lineage: Eukaryota > Metazoa > Chordata > Aves > Passeriformes > Orthonychidae > Orthonyx > Orthonyx spaldingii. The sequence goes on from VZTJ01005968.1 coordinate 911,117, forward strand.
CCACCAGTGCTCCTCAGCCAGGAAGTGGCTGCAAACACTTGGTAAGCTTGTGGCAGGCAAACAGGGCAGCTCAAATCACTGAAACAAACAGTGCCCGTGCCCGTGTTGTGCTCTCTGGGTGCTGTTTGCCCTGGCTCTGGTCCCAGTGCCAGGAGCTCGTGCCGTTCCCCGAGGGCACGGCTCTGCCAGCACTGCAGGACACAGGCCAAGGGGCTGCTCCCCAGCTCACCCAGCCAGGCAGGAGTGTCAGCAGCGACAGCAGTGCCCGTCCCATCCCAGCTCCACAGTGACAGCTCCCCAGCTCTGCTCAGGGTGTCTGTGGCACTGCACGTTCTGGCACAGGAACATTTTGGGGCTCTGCTGGGCAGCTCAGGACTGTGCTCAGCTGTGGTCTCCCAGGCCAGGGTCACCAGTGCCCAAGCACACCACCACACCAGGACACCCCAGGGACCCTCAGGAACCACGGCACCCCGGGAGTGCAGCACTTAGAGCCCAGGACAGCCCCAAAGGCTCCTGAGTCTATTTCCTCCTATATTTCACAGCTCCAATTGTAACTATCCTAAGCAACAACATTCCTGTTCCCTTTTTTATGGAACCATGTCTCACATTCTGGAAGACCTGCCGCCCGTGGGCGGTGCTCTCAGCAAAGTGCTGCCTGACTGGCACCAGTATTTGGGATGCCAGGGGCTGGGGGGCTCCGGGAGCGTGCACAGCCGTGCCCCCACACCTGGCACCAGGGCAGCACCCAGGGCACAGCCTGCGGGGCACAGCAGCTCCCTGGGGGACACGGGGTTGTCCTGCTGTCCCTGGGCTGGAGCACAAAGCACCCTCAGTGCCACAGCTCTGGGAGTCACAGAGGGAAAGGCCCTGTCTGCACCAATGTCCTGGGGCAGTAAAAACACTCAAACCAGCTGTCTGTGGTTTGGAACTCACTCCCCTTCACACACCATTATCACTACAAGGTGCAAAGGGCAGACGGGCTGGAGACAGAAGAGTTTTCAAAATTTCACTCTATGGAGCCCATAGTAACATATTCTGTTACCAACATCCACCAGCTCCTCAAGGATGCTTCCTGAGACTTCCAACCCAGTTTAGCTCCACCATATGTCAGTGCTACTTCAGCACTGAATTTTCTCCAGTATTTCACTACAGCTAAAACACTCCTCTGTTATTCTGAATAAACTGAATAAAGGAAAAAAATAACTGAATAACTGAAAAAAAAAAAATCCATTTCAGAGGATGATGGGTCTGGAAGCCAACCAAACTTACCGTTACCCTGTTAGACAGAGGGTATGGAGCATGCTTACTTGGCCCTGAAAAGATTCATCATTTGATTTATGGAATCACAGAATCCCAGAATGGTTTGGGTTGGAAAGGACCCTAAAGCCCATCCAGTGCCCCCCCTGCCATAGCAGGGACACCTCCCACTGTCCCAGGCTGCTCCAAGCCCCAATCTCCAGTCTGGCCTTGGACACTGCCAGGGATCCAGGGGCAGCCACAGCTTCTCTGGGCACCCTGTGCCAGGGCCTCCCTACTCTCCCAGGGAACAATTCCTTCCCAATATCCCACGTAAACCTGCCTTCCTTCAGCCTAAGGCCATTGCCCCTTGGCCTATTCAGTCCCATGTCCCTTAAAAATCCCCTTACTTTTTAAGAGTTTTAAGAGTTTTCCCAATCCAAAGCCTGGCGAGCAGAGCATCCCAAGGGTTTGCTATGGCACTGCTGCTGGGATGTGCAGTTCCTGCAGCAGCCAACAATGAACGTAGAAGGGCTTGCTAATCCTGTTCATTTTTAACTCCTGAATTTGGCCCATATGGCCCTTTGATTCTTTGACCCTCCTGAAATCACACCCTGCCATCAGCAAGGTAAGAGGGGAAAAGGAGTCTTCATTCAAGCCTTCACTATCTCAAACCAGAGAAGCTGCATCAAGGAAAAATGCCATTTCCTACATTTATGTGCATCCCACACGAGTGGTTTGGGGGCTTCTTCTTGCAGCCAGCCCAGACTGAGGGGACACTCATCAGGGTCTGCAGCTCCTCCCGAGGGCAGCTCCAACCTCTGCTCTCTGTGACAGGGACAGGACCCAGGGAAGGGCTGGGCCAGGGCAGGGTCCGGCTGGAGATCAGGAAAGGCTCTTCCCCCAGAGGGTGCTGGCACTGCCCAGGCTCCCCAGGGAATGGTCCCGGCCCCGAGGCTGCCAGAGCTCCAGGAGCATTTGGGCACCGCTCCAGGGATGCACAGGGGGGGATTGTTGGGGTGTCTGTGCAGGGACAGGGGCTGGACTGGATGATCCTTAGGTCTCTTCCAGCTCAGGATATTCTGTGATTCTATGAAATAAATGGGTGTTTCCCTAACTGGAGTGTTCACACTGGAATTCAAATATTTCCTTTTCAAAGTGAAGTGCTTTTCTTTTCATCCTGCCTTAGGCATCCACATGAGTTTCATGCAGGAAGAAACACTTGAGGAATGAGTGCTATCCGCGCTGGATGTGCCACAGTTCCCCCTGGGGAAGGACTGAGAGTCCAGGAGCACAGGACCTGCAGCCACACCTTGCCGAGGCCATGACTCACGGCTCCGCTGGGACACGTTTAGAACTTTTCTTCTCCAGAGGAAAACGCACAGGTAGCAATTAAATCTGGGTGAGGTTGGACAAACCCATAAATGCTTGGAATTATTCCGAAGTTTTAATTGAAGTTGGAGAGCGGAGCAGCTACAGCGGAACAGGAATGAGACTTTGACATTTAAGGAAGAGTCACTGAGAGAAATCTTGCTGTCACAGATATGACTCAGCCACTGCTGTGCCTGACAGGTGTCTTCTCTGACTCCTGAGATCAAGATAATTTCACTTTAATCTGAGAGAAGCAGGGGGATGAGCAATCCCATTTATTTCTAATACAAGCTCCCTTCAAAGGTAATTTGAAAATGAATATTTTGGGAGGATGTTCATAGTTCATTGCTGCAGAGGTGTTAAAACAGCACAAAGGGCTCTCCCTCTCTGGATGGACAGCACAGACAGTGAAGCAACACCGACTGTCCCCAGAACAAAGCCTGTTTAGGGAAGAGACACTTTGTGGTTGGGGGAAGCTGGGAGACACTGGGAGAGACCAACATCAGACAACGCAGCATGTGGCAGGGCAGAGATTTATTTGGTTTTCATTACAGTAACAAGATGACAAACATTTGGCTCCCATTTTAACCTGAAAGACGACAGTGGCACACCTGGTTCCTTCCAACAGCAATTCCCATTGGGAAAGAAGTGCACAGGACCTCTGCAATGCCGTGACCCAGCCCTGGAGCGAACTGGCAGGGACTGGGCTGGGCAGGACAGAGCAGCCAACCACTTGTGTCAAAGGCAGTAATAACCTGAAAGGCTGACTGCCATAAATCTGACCGGAAACAGGATGGAATTCCCAGCTCTCGGGCAAATAACCAGGAGGTGATCACCGAATTACCCCCAGCTACTGCTCTAGGGAACAGCAATTTAGGCACCAGCTGAGATGTGATCCCTGCCTTGGGCCTGAGTAACAGGCAAAGCCACTCCCAAATCCACACCCATGCCACTGTGGCTCCTCAGCCAGGGGCATCAAGCACCCATTCCCAAAATTCTCTGCAAGCAGCAACATTTCTGACACAACTTCAAAAGTGATTTCTGTAGAAGTGCTCCCAGAATGTGGAGAAGCTGCCTGAAGTGCTGGGTTACCTCTAGATCTTTCCTTATAAAGCCAGAGAGCAATTACTGGATCACAGCACGAAGAACACAATAGAATAGACACTTTCTTCAGTCAGGAGGTGATTCATTTATCAAAGAGATTCTTTTGTTTCTATTTTGGGGGCAAAAACTCATCACTGCTTTCCGATGTCTAAAGCTGACGTTCCCAGGGTTCTTGAGGGCTGTCAGGGCTCTGTGATGCCTCCCTTCTCCTCACTCCTCACTCTGACCTTGCTGACAGCCCTGTGGAACACCTGGAACCGCTACCTGAGGGTGAGCAGGACACGAGCTGTGACACAGGGCACGCTGTGCCTCTGCAGCCAGGAATAGAGAGCGCAGCACATGGCCTCATCCCTTCCATCCCCTCAGCCAGGGCCATCCAGGACACATGCAGCGTGCCAGGAAAAACGCTGTGCTGCTCCTTCCTGGAAGAGCTGCCCTCTCCAGGGCCGGGGCAGCCGGCGCCAGGCGGGCAGAGGGACACTGCACGTCACAGGGACAGCCTGGTGACAGCGAGGAAGGTGACACCGCTGGCGGAGCACCGGCGCCTCGGGAGAACGGGGAGGGCAAAGCTGAACCATGAGGTTTAGGACATCAGCCTGGACCTGATAAAGGCACTTTTCTGAGGGGTTTGGATGCAAGAGCCCTTTGGAGCAGGAAAAGAGTCTGAATGCCATGCAAACCCAATACAGTGCCAATATTTCAGGGAAAGTGGGGTCTGTGCTCAGGTGTGGGAGCAGCTACCTGGGCAGACATCACCAGAGTTTAACAAGGACTGACCCCAGGGTAAGAACTGAAGTCCAGGGTATCTTTATATACCATAGGGGAAAGTACAATGTAAAGATTACAGGTAAAATGACTAAACACAGTGCTAATAAGGCAACCCACCAACTTCCAAACCACAGGTTTGCTCCAAAGTTTGGAACACTGACAAAAATTCCATGGGAAAAAAATTTGTTGCGCTTCTCATCTAAGAATAATCAGGTGTTTTGATGTTAATTAGCATGTGATATGTGTGTGGGTTTTATCTATTAACGAAATCTGACTCCATGTGCCCACCAGTACTTCCCTTTAGGATAAACGCTCTTTCCATGGCTTGCCCCGTGTTTTTTGAAATTACCCTTCCAGCACCCTCTGTTTTCAGAGCAGTAGCAGATAGAGCCCCACGGCAGAGTTCAGGGCTCTGTTAGTCCTAAGCAGAGGATGGAAAGCAGGCTGAGGAACAACGGTGCTGGCAGCACCTCCCACAGCATACGTCAGGAGGCACGGGGCAGCTGGCCTGGCACGATCGTATTTCCAGAGCACATGTGGAAACTTCGCTCTCAGGAGCTTTTCTTGCTCCGTGTGGCAAGAACAGAACGTCACCTTCTTGCGAGTGCAGCCCCTGGGTACACAGCAGTGACCCACTGAACTGGGAACAGCCACTGCTGACACCCTGTGCCTTGGTTCTGGGAATTCTGCAAAAGCACCAGACCCGCCCCTGTCCCCTGCTTGTGCAACACCCTGTCCCCAGGCCCCCCCCCCCCCCCCCGCCGGGCAGGGGAAAGCTTGCAC
>VZTJ01005968.1:918683-935754 GCA_013397795.1 Orthonyx spaldingii
AGGCCGGGCCGCGCCGGGCGGCCCCGCCGGGTGATGCGGGAGCGCGGCGGCCCCGACGGGTCCGGGCCGGGGGTGGGCGCGGGGTCCCCTCGCTCCCTTCCTCTCTCACCGCCCTTTCTCCCTCCGCAGTAGTGGCGAGAGCTGGAGGCGACAGCGGCGGCAGCAACGAGGTGCAGTGGTGCTTCTTGCAGGTGAAGGGGGCGATCGACGAGGACGGGGCGGAAGGTGAGGGCAGCCCCGACACGCGGAGCCCTCCCGGGCGGCCGGGGGACAGCGCCGCAGCATTCCCGGCCGTGCCGGGGGGTGTGTGCCATGACTAAGCGAGCTCCCACCCGTAGAGCATCACAGACCAGTCACGGCGCCTTCCTCCAGGTCTTTAGTGCGAATCCCAGAACAGCTGGGGCTGGAAGGGACCGCTGGAGATCACCCAGTGCAAGCCCTGCCCAGGCAGAGTCACCTGGAGCGGTGACACAGGAACGTGTCCGGGAGGCTCTGAATGTCTCCGGAGAGGGAGACTCCAGCCCCTCCCTGGGCAGCTGTTCCAGGGCTCTGCCCCTCCATGGAAAGGAGTTCTCTCTCATGTTGGGGTGGAACTTGTTGTGTTTTAGTTTATGGCTGGTGCTCCTTGTCTTGTCTCTGGCACCGTCCTCTGACGACCCTTGGGGATATTTGTCCGGATTGATGGGATCCCCTCTCAGCCTTCCCTTCTCCAGACTGACCAGGCCCAGCTCCCACAGCCTCTCCTCATCTCAGAGATGCTCCAGTCCTGAAATCATCTCTGTGGCCTCTGCTGGACCCTCTCCAGTAGCTCATTGACTTCCTTGTCCTGAGGAGCCCAGAACTGGGCTTAAGATAACTGTTTCGAGTTCTGGGCTTGGGATAAAAGGTAACAACAGGGACACAGTACAGGGAGAGGGAAAAAAGAAACACCAGTGGAGTCTGTCAGGCTTGTCAGGTTTCGCTCTGACGCACAGAGAGTGCAGCTCTGTCGTTTGTGCTGCATTGAAAAGTGCGGTTTAAAGGGTTCCTGCAGCTGTGGAGAGATTTGATTCCCACTTGTTAATATTTGGGAGCTATAAATAGGGATATTAAGCAGGGAAAAAGGGCACACCTTCACATTTCTCTGAAATGCGGCGTGTTTTGGACAGAGTAGAAAACAAAAGGTGTTTTTACTGGGAAAAGTGTTTTCTGTCGTGTGCAGAACCAGGGTGGAGTTTTACTTGACTTTGATGAGAAAGTTGTTTTTTTCCCCCTAAATTTCCTGTGTTCTAACTGTCCAGCCTGGAAGTGCTCCTGTCTAAAGTGTGAATTGACTTGGAAGGCCGTGTGTGCTCAGCTTGGCTTTGGGATTTTGTTTTTTTTTACTGGATGCAGTAAATATTTTTCCTCGCTGTCTGCTGTGGGGAAATTGTGCTGACAATGTTTTCATTTTCATGCCACTTGTTTGGCATTCCATTAAAATAATGGCCATGGGAGGGATAGACTGGAAAATTGCTCGAGAAACTAGATTCACTCAGTTGTGTTCTTCCTCTTTCCCTCCTTCTGTGTATTTTGTAGCTTGCTCTGAAGTTCCCAGAATTCTTGTAGAAATGTATATAAGTAGCTTTTATGTTTTTCAAATGGTTCTTTTTTCTTGGATCTGTCACCTGTGTGATTAAAAGTCAGTTCTCCATGTGTAAAGGATATTATCCTAAGGGCATCTGGCTCCTGGCATCTTACCTTGCTTCCCAGGTAATTCCTGAACAACATGGATTTGTGCAGAGCAGGAAAGCTCTGGTAGTCATTCAGCACCTGGTTTTGCAAAACTACCACTAAAGTTTCATTTTCCTGTGGGAATACCAGAACTATTTACAGGCTTTGTGATTTTTGTTTTTATTTCAAGTTGTGGCCTTTCCCCTCCGGTTACGTTTTGCCTTGAAATTGGAATTAAATACAAAAAATACGCAATCTCTTTGCTAATAATTGCCCAAATTTAATTCATTAGTAAGAGTACAAATACATGGCTGATGTTGGGCCTCAGTTAGGGACCTATTTACTCATTACCATCTTTTAAATCCTCTCTTACCAAACTGCACATCTAAACCTGCTTGATGGGCAACTGTTGCCTTGAAATAGCCTTGAAATTGCACATAAGTGTTTGTGACGGTGAAAACTTGCTTCTGCTGTCAGTTTTTGGTCTACTTTTTGAGAAATCAGCTCTCTAGAGGAAGAGGACACCATGAAGTTGCTGTCCAGCCTATTCCATGCAGAGTGTTTTGCTGGATTTTCTTAGAGGTTTATTCAGGAGTTGAAACTGCTCAGGCAGATGACTTCAGCAGAAAACCCTTTCTTTTGCAGTGCAGTTCTGACATATATTTTCAATCCAGTAGTTGTTTCTCAGGTGTCTGGCTTTAACACAAACACTGAGACAAGTGGCTGTATTGGATCGGCAGCTGGGTTTTCTAACTGGGTCATTAATACAGAAAATCACTGTCTCCTCTTTGTCTTGTCTGTGCATTGCCTTTCCTCAGTGACTAATCCCTGACCTCTGGACAGGCTCTGTGTCAGGGAAGAGAAGGGCACTGTTCAGTCTGACCATTTCTGAAAGACCAGGGTAATCCATCAGTTACTGAAGAAGGATTTTGTAAAGGGTTGGGTATGACTTTCCTAAAACAGAAAAGTTTAGCTGGATTCAAGGAAGAGGACTGGAGGATAAAACAGAGATTGAGTGAAAGATTTAATATTGGAGATGGCAACAATCATAATTTAAAAACAAAACTAATTAAAGATTGTGTTGTAATTTTGTTGTTAGTGGGAACCATGTGACTCCAAAACTTGCACTGATTGCCCATGGAACTTGTAATTTTTGGACTGCTTTTTTTGTAGAAAGACCTTTCTAAACAGAGAATACCAATGCTGCCAGTGACTTTATCACTTCCGTGATTTCAGTGTTGCATTTGTTTTGCATGTACAAAATTGTCCTGTTTTGGGAGGCTCTTTTTTTTTGAGGGGGGGAGGGGGGAGACGACAAGTTAAATATAGATCAGTTTATTGAATAATGTACAGATATGCCCAAATTCCTGAGGGCCACATGTTCTGCATCTAATCCATGACCACTTCTGGCTGCAGTTCTCTATCTCCAGTCTTTACAGATCAGTGGTTGAAGACATTCTCATGTGTGGTTCAGGAATTCACTTGGCCTGTTCTACTGTTCTTAAAGCAAATTCTGGCACGATTTCGTGCTTTAAAAAAAACTCTTGCAGTAGGGGTGCAGCTCTGTGACATCTGGTTCAGCTGCATGAAAGGAGCTGCAGAATTGGTTGTTAGCTTTAAGCTGTAATATTGTCTTTTTTTCTGTAAGAACTGGGAAATAGGGGCTGATGACTCCAGAGCCGTGTGTGCTGTTTGCTGTCACCTCAGTCGTGGGTTGTCCCTGGAGGTGACACCTCTGCTGCAGTGGGGCAGAAGGTGGGCTGCAGGCTGGCTTTTGGGCTGGGTTTGTTCCTTCAAAGGCAGTGCTTTGCCATGAGCAGGACTTCAGGTGCCTCTTTGTCCCACCTGAAACCTTAGGGCTGGGCAGAGCAGCTGTGGCTGCCCCTGGATCCCTGGCAGTGTCCAAGGCCAGGCTGGAGCAGCCTGGGACAGTGGGAGGTGTCCCTGCCATGGCAGGGGTGGCACTGGATGGGCTTTGAGGTCCCTTCCCACCCAAACCAGGCTGGGATTCCATCACTGTATTTTAATGAAATACAAAGCTTTGGTAAGATGTAGCTTGTGAATGGTGAAGAGTTTGAATAAGCAGTGAGTATCAGTGGCAGAGTTGTAAGTGGGAATGCAAAATAAAGCAATTTGAGTATTGGGAATACAGGAATTAGTGCAAGTCTTCCTGTGTGAGCAGTGGGAACCACTGGATTTGTCCCTGCAGAAGGGCAGGCTGGGTGCAGAGGGAAAAGCTTAATGAAAAATTACAAACTCCAGTATTTTTTTAAAGCATGGGAAGGTGTGAAAGCTTCAACTGAAAGAAAATTTGTTTTTCTTATCATGTTAAAACTTTTATGAATTGATAGACGTACACCCAAAACCATCACAATGAGCTACTTTAAAAAAACTAACAATAGCATGAATTAATTAAATATACTTCTAGTAGGAGAAAGCTTATTGGAATTAGTCTTCCAAAGGTCAAAAAATAATACTGAGGCAGTAGATCTGCACAAAGAATACTGAATTATGTCACGAATCTTAGAAACCACCTCCATCATTTCTCCTGGCTTGTAGGAAGGCAGGGCAAGCTCTGCAGGCAGGAGGGGAACACATCTGTGTGGCTGAGCTCTGACTTTGCTGCTCCCTTTTTGTGCCGTGCTCCCTTTTTTGATGCTCTTGCTTTCTTTGCACTGACAGCTCCGAGCACTCCAGACTCAGAGGAGACAGCTTTTTTGGGGTATAATTCTGGGGACTTGCAGTATCAAGCCACAGTCCGGTTCCATTGCTGAGAAAACACAAATTTAGCTAAATGAGGGAATGGCACTCACTGTGTTTCACGAGCTGGAGCTCTGGGGTGCAGTGCCAGCCCTGAGGGGTTTTTGGGGTGCCGGGCAGCCCCTGGGGCGGGCTGGGAGCAGTGTGGCGCCGGGGCTGCTGCCTGCCCTCCCTGCCCTCAGCGCTCGGCACAGCGGCCTGTGCTCTCCTCCAGCAGCCAAATGGCTCAGCTCCAGCCATCCAGGACACACAGGAGCTGGCAGGCTCTCCCACAGAACTCCAGACGAGATGTTTGGAGTTTGCCGTGGCCTGTCAGCAGCAGCACTGACCTCAAACAGCTTCTGCTCATGCTTTACCTTAAATCTGTTCAAGGATTTAAATTAGTCCCAAAAGCAGAGTTATTTTGGAGTAAGTTAAACCCTACCAGGTGCCTAAAGGTAATTCAAGCCATTTCACAAGTGGTTTGAGTATTAGGACATAAAAAAATTGTTAGACCTTACAGATGCTTTAGGTTGGCAGAGTGTTCAGTGGTGTAAGCTGGGAGAAGTTTGGTCTGGGCTAAACTATACCCCTTTGGTTTCTTCTCCTGACTTCTGGTACACCTCACCTCTGTGTTAACTCTTCAAAGAAATCCTAAAAGTGGAAATGTAAAAATTGAGTATCTAAGGAGGCATATTCTGAAGAACTGAGGATTTTGAGTAACTTGTGTGTATATGTATATTGTCGGGTGGTTATTGGTAGCTGTAAAGTTTGGCCCATATTTCAGTACAATTGTGATTTCCATCAGCTGTTAACAGACAGCATTTCAGGAGCACTGAGAGCACCAGCAGTTAGTCCTTCCCCACTGCAGGGTGACCCTCTCTGTTCCACTGACTGTTGTGCCATAGGGACAGCCCTCCCTCACCTGGAAGCAAGTCAGGGACACGTACAGGGAGCAGGGAGAGGCTGAGGGGTGGGAGTGAGTGCTGGAGTCAGAACGCTGCAGTGGCTGGGATTGCAGCATTGCCTGCCCTGCACAAGGAGGGTGAGGGCGGCTCTGTGGGGACCCTGTGCTTTTCTGGTATGGTACGTGAGCCATCCCAGCTGGAGAACGGCGTGACTTCACAGCCCTGCTTCCCTCTGCCCACCCCAGAGCCTCCCAGTGCAGCTGCACATCCATGGAATGTTTGGGAAGTGCAATTACTGTAAATCAGTGACAAGCGGTTCTGAGGCCCTGCGTGTCTGGAACTTGTTAAGTTCCAATAGGATTTTGGGTTTTAAACATTTTTTTCCTATGATTTGCCCTTCAGCAGGTGCTGGTCTCTAAATTGCTTCATTTTCTTTGATAATCTCTTCCCTCTAAAGGGAAGAGGTTTTTTTCTAATTTTTTTTCACTGCTCTTATTTGCTCCTATTATATTTTTTATTTGAGGAGTCTTTCCTGAGTCGCTCTGAAGTGACGACTCCTTGCTGTTCTCCAGTGCCCACGTTTGTCACCTGTGCTCCCTCAGAGTGGTCTGTTGTCCTGCCTGCTGCAAAGAGAGTTGTGTTCCTTCTGATGTGGTGCCACACAGTTCAGCTCAGCATTGCAGGGAGATCCCAGTGTCTGCTTTCAGAGTTGATTTGGGAGCACATAATCTGTGCTGATCCCTTCTGCACACTCTGCTTGCTTCCCATCCACTCTGGGAGACCACACAGTATCTCCCACAGCTTTGTACAGGGTAGCTCCAGCTTTGTAGGATAACGGTGTTGGAGGGAAAGGTGTGTCACCTCTGAGCTGAATCACAGGCACAGAAATATTCCTTCTGCACGGTTCCCACTGGCAGTCTCCCTGGCAGTCTGTGCCAGCCATCTGCCTACAGGCCAATCCAGCCACTTCCTCTCAGAGCAGGAGCCTCTGCAGAGGGTTCCCTGGGCCTTACAGCAGTTCCTGCTTTGGTCCCAGGATGGGTCATGGAAAAAGGGGCTGTGCATTCAGACTCCCCCCAGGGGCAGGGCAGGAGCCAGGTTTGCAGGCAGGCATTGTTCAGGCTGTGTGCTGAACATGAAGTGCTGTGTTGTCCATTACATACTTGGAAAATTCTATGTTAAAATCCCCTGGAAGCTGGAGCAGCCTTGTCTTTAGGTGCTGTTAGAGAGCCGAGTGTGTGGTTCCTTGTTCACTGCATGTCTGAGGAGTGGGCTCTTGGCAAAAGGCTCTGAGCAGCTCAGCAGGGTGAGAGAGGTGCTGGTGCTGACAATGGCTCGTTAGTGTTGGTCCTGAGCACGAGCTGCAGCTGCAAATTTCTTCTCTCCTGGGTGAGCCATCAAGTAATTCCATGTTGTCAGGTTTGGGTTTTAACCGGAGCAGCAATGCACAGCCAGCTTAGAGAGGAAAAGTTCACAGGAGCTAATTTTAGGCACCTGATGTAGATGTTGTGGATCTCTTTGCATTCTCCATTACCTCAGTGGAGAGCCGGGGTGTTGATACTGGTGTCAGAAACACCCGGGATGGAGCCTGGGGGGGTTAAGTTAGTTTGCAGGTATAAGCTTGCTGTCATCTCCAAATCCTGACAAAAGCTGGGCTCTGCCACCCCGGCCCCCTTCATTCCCAGCAGAACTTGCCCAGGAGGCTCTGGAGGTTATAAACTTCCCAGAATTTTGGCAGGAGTTGTTTGTAGGGAGGTTCACACTCGGCAGGGATGGTGGAAGGCTCAGAGCACTCCAGCTGAACTTTGACATATCTGTCAGGGCTTCCAGGGCTGTCCTGAGTCAGGGAATGGGCTCCACCACATTCCTATCTGTAGACCTGGATATTTGTGCCCTCTGATGTGTTGGGATGGTGTTTCCTACCCATGGAAGTACTCAGTGCTCTTAAATTTGGGCATACTACAGAATCACAGAGTAATTGCCAGCAATCCTTTTAATTCACCAGCTGTGAAACAGCTTGGAGTTTCTCCTCTGGATGCAGAGTGTAACCAAGTTGGAACTCATTTCCAGAAGTGAGGCTAAACATGAATTTTTCATGTCTGGAAAGAAATATTGCCAGCCTGGTAGCTTACTGTGAAGTCCCAGTGCTTGCTGCCCTCCCTGGTTACAGGAGGAGGATTTCCAGGGGTCCTTGCAGAGCAGAGTCCCAGCCCTACAGGAGCAGAGCTGGAGGGACAGTTGGACAAACATCTGTTTCTAGCAAAGCAGTACCTGAGCAGACAGCCTTGGGGTGCTGTCCATGAGCAAATATCACACTGGTTTGGCTTTGCTCACCCTTCCCCACATTCCAGTGGGAGTTACTCTGCTGGCATGGAGAAAAGGCTGAAAGTAAGGCAGGGGAATAAGCGTGGTTCTTGCATACCTAAGAAGCAGTTATGACATCTAATAAAAAAGCAGTGCCAGAGTTAATGCCATGATGAAGAACCTGTAGAGGTTTGCTTTGTTCTTTCCTAAAAGTTTTAAGCTGACTTGGAGGTGCAGAGCAAATGTAGGTGGTGAAGTGTTGAGCAGAACAGGGATGGTTTGGAATTCATTCTGTGCTTTACTTTGAGTCTTGTAATACTTTTTTTATTTCACCTGCTTTGAGACAGTAGAGTGCTGAGGATAGTGGGTGGAATGATTTGGGGGGTTGATCTACTTCAATTAAACACACCTATGGGGCAAACTTTATAATTCATTCATTTATGTATAAAACAAGTACAGTGCTATTAAAACAGGTGATTGCTCATATTCCAAATTTTGTAACTTAGAAAATACTTGAAGGAAGCGTCTCTATTTCTGTGCTGCTAGGCCCCCCCAGTTCCCTGTTCCGTAGAGCATGTTGGTGACAGACTATTTCAGTGCATGTTCTTTACCCTTCTCTCTCTGCATTTTTGTTTCAAGCCATGGAATTTGGGTAGTGTCTATGTTTTGGTGTGTTTCCACCCAAGATTCTGTTTGCCTGGAGAGCCCTGCTGGGGGATAGTGACTGTGTCAGCAGCTGGTGTGGGCATTTTTGGGGAACAGAAATGATACTCAGATTATTTTGAGCAAATAATTGTGTAAATTGTGTAAATACCCCAATAGGGGATGGGAGAAGCTAATAACAACACTTTCCCTTTCTGAAACAAAACGGAAAAGTAGTTTTTGTGACTTTGAAAGAGTTGCATGTGTTAAGGAGGCATCTATTCCTCCTGGGATGGTTCCTGAGCCTCGGAGGGGAAAAGGGATCCTTGCTAGAAGGGCTTGCAGATGGTGGTGGTAGTGGAGTATTAGTTTTACTACGAATAAACTTTCATAACTCAAGGGCTTCTTCATATCTGAGCACTGAAAATGTCATAAAATTGCTCTGTGAAATCACTTCACTGATTGCTTACCTCTCAGTTTGTTTCTTTTTCCTTGGTTTGCTGCTTTTCCAGGGTGGCTTCTAAAATCCCTGTGTATAATTGATACAAACTGATAACTGACTGGTAATTCCCTTTAAAGAAAGGTGACTGTAAAACTGGATATGTCCAAAAGCTGGTTAGCAATGTGATATTGAAGGCTGGCATAAATCTGTAGAAAGATGATATTGACTCATTTATTTAGTTATTCTAAATAATTATTTTTTTTAAACCCAAGAAGGTAAATCATTTCTACACACTAGGAAAAAACTTTGAAGGGCATCATTGATAAAAGATGAAAAATGAATTTATATTGAGAAAACTGGTTAGGGTTTCTAATCGCCTTCCTCATGAGAGTGGGGCATTATTGAAAGGAATTTCAAAGATAGCACATCAAAATCAATACAGGAAAGGAGTTTCCAGGGAGTCTCCAATTGCACACTCTGGAACTAATTGATATCATACACTTCAAACCTCAGAATTCTGCTCTCTGCATCATAAATGCAATATTTGATGTGAGCAGGCCCAGCAGGAGCAGTGTTTGCTGAGTGCTTTGTTGGGTTTGTTGCCATCTGCCCCAACCCCCGGCCAGACATTTCCAGGTCCTTATCTCAGCAGCCCTTGGCTGGGGTTGTTCAGTGCAATGGGTCCTTTATTGCCACCTCCAGAGGGATCCCAGCTGGCTGGGGACAAACACGGCCCCAGGGACTCTGCAGGCACTGCAGCTGCAGGCCCTGAGGGCTTCTCCTGTGCTCTCCTGCTTTCATGGATCCTTTCATGGGCTGAAGGCCCCCAGAGCCTGCACTGAGGAATGAGTAAGTGTTTTAGCTTGTCAGTGAAATTGTGTTAGGCTTTGAAACACGGCTGCATTTGGGGATGGAAATGAAGAATTGTGTCATTGCATTGATACCAATTGTAATGCTTTTTTTGTGCTCAAGTCTTGGAACTCCTTGATTTACTTTCCACATTACAGTGCTGGTTTATTTCTGTTCTCTTTACAGCTGATATAATTTCAACAGTTGAATTTAATTACTCTGGTGATCTTCTTGCAACAGGAGACAAAGGTGGCAGAGTGGTTATATTTCAAAGGGAACAAGAGGTCAGTGACTCGAAAAACAAAGGTGTTGTTACTACGCTGTTCTTGTGTTGCACAGTCTCACTTCGTCTGTTCGTACCCCGAGGTTTAAATGGGGAGTTTTCTCAGAAAGCCCCAAGTTAGCCAAATTTCTAAATATCTGCCCTGTGCTGCACTTGGTAATTTGGTCTGGTGAGGGTTCCCCTCCTTCCTTAAAAAAAAAAAAAAAAAAGTCCCCAAAATCCAAGGGAGTTCTTCATGTGTACCTGATGTCCTCAGTGTCACTTTGCAGAATTTGGACTTTCTCCTGAATTTTTCCCCTGGGTCAGGCTGATCTGAGATACATCAAAATGCTTTGGGAGAGAATGTAAAAGAAGTTCAGAAAATAAGCTGCAAGGATAACAGGATAAGGTGGTTAAAAATTGTCTGAGGACTCAAAACCAGTGGGAACAGGCACTTCTCCAGAAGCACTTGAGTGTTTCCCGTCAGGAGGGTGGGAGCACTGTCCCTCCTGCACTTCCACAGCTCCTCTCTATGGAGCTCAGCTGTGTGACAGTGCTGTAACATTCTGTGTGTTCATCCTGAGCCACATCCCTGAGCTGGGATACCCTGAGCAGCAGTGGGGAAGGGAAACATGCACCAGGTGCCGAGAAGTAATTGCTGTGTCTGGGAGGAGTCTGGGACTGTGTTCTTTAAAAAGTCCATGTTCCACATAGCAGTTCTCACCAAAGCGTCTGGTTATCCTGTCCTTTGAGGAGTTGGTGAGAATTTGAGGGTTTGAGCATTTTCAGAAATACCAAAGTTGACCATGGAATTTTAATTCAGCCTGTCTGTGCATGACTATTACAAATCCTCAGGTGCTGTGGGATTTCTCCAGCAGAACCCCTCTGCTCTCCTTGTGGGGCTCAGATGATGATGCTCCCTTAATGAACAGCTGGGCAGTATTTTGCATTTCTCCTGAGTGTGCTGCTGTTGATAGCCCCTGTGCCCCGGGTGCCTCACTGGTGGTACTGGGAGGCTGTGGAGCAGCAAGGTGCCAGCACTGCTGAAATGTTACCCAGCTGCACCCAGACAGCTCCGGGCTCATTCATCATTTACTGGGGTGACCAGAGACTTAACTAAGGCCCAGAGATAAGGGCAGAAGTGCCTCAGGAGCATCCTGAGCTGCTCAGGGTCTCAGACTTGCCTGGTGAGGAGGGGGACTATTATGGGTTGGCTCTCAGTTGTTCCATAAGGCAAAACCCCCTGTCACAGCACTTCCCTGGAGGGTGGGGAAGAACAAACCCCAGTCAGACTGTTCACGCAGGAGTACTCAGCTGTGTCCTTGGGAGCACAGGGAAACTGAGGGAAGAGTTGGGAATGAGGGACATTTCTTTTGTCATGTGCAAAACTGCAGGAAAAAATCTAAAATAAGTGTATAATCCTAGAACCTTAAAATAATTACCATATTTTGTACCTAGTTTGGATTTTAAGACTAGGTTACCTAGGTCAGTGACAACTTAGGGTGGTTATACTATTCCCCCGACACTTAGATTTGGGAAGGCACCCTGGAATGCTCTGCATCATGCCCTGGGCTCATAGGACTTGACTGCACTTGCAAGCAGCCCATTACTGCAACCACATGTGTGAGTAGAGAGGGAAAGCACCAGTGCCAAGGCAGCTCACTCTGAGTGCAGGCAACTTCTCGATGGTGTCAGGTGAGAGGATCCTGCCCAAAACTGTTACAAGTCAGTGACATGTAGGGAGTAAAATCATGTGAAGTCTCAGAGTTATCTGAGAGTATGGAAACTCCACAGCTGTGAGACACTGCAGGGCAAACTGCAGCCCTGGGGCTATTCTGCAGCAGGAACCACTAACACCAGCTTGCTGGGAATGCCTGATTCAAGCTGCCTCAAATCTGATAACGCAGATCTGGGGAGCCTTGGGACTTTGCTCTCTGTTCCTTGCTCCCACACCCACCACACCGGGATAGCAAAGCCTCAAGGGTGCACAGATATTTATAGGTAAAGCTGCATTTTTAAAGAGGAAGGCTGTGTGCACTGTAGTGATGCTAAACTGGGTACAGTATCACAGCGAAGATGTAAAATTCAGGACCTGGTGTAAAAGGTGACATTCTGATTGACAGTCTCGAGTTATTGATTTGTATGGGCTGTTTCTGAGGGACCCAGGGACATCAGCCTCAAGAAATGCTCTGTTTTCTTGCAGACTAAAAGCCGTCCTCTCTCTCGGGGAGAATACAATGTTTACAGTACCTTCCAGAGTCATGAGCCTGAGTTTGACTACTTGAAAAGTCTAGAAATTGAGGAAAAAATTAATAAAATTAGGTGGTTACCACAACAGAATGCTGCTCACTTCCTGCTGTCTACAAATGGTAAGGGCCCTTTCTTTTGCAGAAAGAACTTTGTCATTGGAATATTGTCTCACCTGTTGTACACTTGGGGTTTTTTCTGATGTGTTTTGGGGTGGTTTTAATGTCTTCTCTAATTACATGCAAGATATGTTTTGATTGCAATGTTGAGTGTGAGGTCTGTGTGAATTTTGGGTCTGTTTAGTTTTGGGGCATCATGGAGCATCTCTAAATGAAATTGTAGAATTGGGGCCATGGGTTAGTGAGAACAGTTGGATTCATCTCGTAAAGGTATTTTCCAACCTAAACTATTCTGTGGGAGAAACTTGCTCTTGTTATCAGAGGAATACACTTACTCCTAACAGTTTGGATCACTTTGCGAATTCATGATGAAATTTTAAAAGCAGGAATGACTTCTTTCTGTTGGTCTGTGCAATTAAAATAATTTCCTCTGATAGAAGTCTTAATGAAGCATTCTTTACACTGTGTCATCTTAAATGCTCTGCAGGAGTTTGGGGATGAGAGGTTTGGCTCCAGTTAGCCAAGGCTCTCACTCTTGGGTGAGACAAGCGTGCACCCACTGGCTGCACTTGGAACGCTTCCTGGTAACCCCTGGGAAGTGCATTCCTTTGGAACCCTAAATAACAGGGCAAATCCTGATCTCTGCCTTTGGCTGGCTCTGAGCAGGTGCCTGGGACAAACTTGGTTTCCTTTAGGACAGTTAGTGTAAGGGGTTCATGTGTTTGTTGGGTTTGGTCCCTAGCAGTGGTCTGTTAATACAACTCAGATAACCATACAGGGCTTAGTGGGGAGTTTGGGTAATTGGTGTGTGAAGCTCCCCCCTGGGCAGTGTCACCTGGGTGAGTGGGGCACAGGGCCTTTCTGCCCAGGCACATAGTGGGGTTTTATTCAAACTGCACATTGTGGGTAAAGAACTCCATCAGGGCTCCTTTGCTACAAGCAGTGGAAACCCAGACTGGTCACTCACATCCGCTCTGCTGAGTCCGTATTTAGTGATTTGGTTTTGTATTCAGTTCATTCTCAAGCATATGGATTTTTGGTTTTAGATAAAACTATTAAACTATGGAAAATAAGTGAAAGGGATAAAAGAGCCGAAGGTTATAATTTGAAAGATGAAGATGGAAGACTTAGGGAGCCTTTCCGAGTCACAGAACTACGGGTACGTCTCTGCTCTTTGACTTTACGTGTCTTTTTGCATATTCTTCTCTATCTGCGTGCTACCAAACTGAAATGTGCAAGTCAGAAATGGTGTTTGCGTCAGGGTCATTGAAAACTTTCAGAAAAAATGGAGATACTTCATTTTCTTATATATAAAAACTATTAAAAAAAGTTCCTCTGGAAAGCTTGAGGGAAACTTCCATCATTATAATATTGTATTTCTACGAGGATGACTCAAGAATTGGAACAGGATATTCTGTGGCTGGATAAAGGTGCGTTTGTTAGAGGCACATTCCAAGCGCTTGGATAACCTAATGTGCCCTGGAATAGTCCTGGACATCACCTGTAGTGGTAGGGTTAGTGCTCCAGACTTGGGATCCTTCAGAGCAGGAACCCAAGAAATGAAAGGCAGGGTTGGGGTTTTTCCTGGGATTTTCTGTTGTTCCAACATCAGCAGGAGCAGAACTGAGGCTGTCGCTGCTCTCAGAGCCACCCCTCCCTTGTGGGGACTTCAGCTGGGGCCATTTCTGGGGTTTGGTCTTGGCTTCTGCTCAAGTTGCATGTTCCACAGAAGCTTTGGGTGAGAAGGTAATGTGTTGGGAAAGGATACCCACTGCCTCAGTGTGTTTGATGGAGTATTGCAGTGAGAGCAGCTAAACCCAAGGACATCCCTTAGGATCCAGGGCCGTGGTGCAGTGGTAGAAGGAGGTCCTGGTGGAGTTCTGGTTCTGCAGCCCTGCCCTGCTGGAGCAGCCAGGGCGCTGGTGAGAGCAGGCACCAGCCAGGGCACTGCAGGAGCACCTCGGGCTCCTTAAGGCTCTGTCCTGCATGGGGGAGCAACAGCAGCAGGGACCTCTCTGCAGCCAGTGCCCTGCACTCACTGCTGCTCTGGGACACAAAGGGTGGGCTGGCTGCAGCCCCTGCAGCCTGCGAGAAGGGCTGGTGGATGAGCCCAGTCTGAACAAGAGCTGGCAGGAGGAAAAGCCTCACTTGGAGGTACCTCTGTGTGTTAAAATGCTCGGGGTTTAGAGAGTCAGAGTGTACCGGGGGCTTTGGGGCTTTGCTGGCAGGTTTTGTTCCACAGACACAATGGCCGTGTTCACGGGGAAGTGGCCGGGGAGGAGAAGCAGCACTTCACACAGAGACCGTGGCATTTCCAAGTACCATTGCTGATCTTTCCCATTACTGCATCTGTGCTGTCACAGCCAGGCTGGGAGCACTCTGTGGTGAGATAGGACAGTGGGCTGATAAAAAGTAATGGATTAATTGTAGTCGTTAGTTGGCTGTAAACAGACTGGGAGATACGAACTGGGAAAGCAGTTGGGGAACTCTGGGATGAAGCAGTCCCATATTCTGGGAACACAGGTTGTCTGGGCACCCCTGAGCTCGGCTGGCTGTGGGAGCAGGACATCCAGGTATGCCTGAATTCTTGCTGACTGCTCATGAACAAATTGGGAGTTTTCTTGGAAACTGTTCTTGCCAGTTTCCTGAGCAGCCCTCTGAGATCTGGGGTGTTTCTAAGGGCTGGTTTCTCTAACCTTTGGGTGCCATTACAGACACAGCCCGTGTGCTGTGGGGTGAGGCACCGAGGGCTGGCTGTGACAGGGAGGTTTCCTCTTGGTGGTGTCCAAAGTCAGCATGCATGCACGCTCTCAGTATTTGTCGTGCTCAGTGGATTTCAGAAGTGTTTAGTCACCGAATCAATACAGAAATCTGTGCAGTGCAATTAATTAACTGCCATTAAACCACCTTGGGGTTCAGGGCTCAGTGTTGGCGCCAGTTCTGTTTAAGGTCTGTGTTGATGATGTGGATGAGGAGATGCAGGGTAGCCTCTGAGTTCACAGGGGATGGAAGCTGAGCAGGATGTGGATCTGCTGGAGGGCAGGAAGCTCTGCAGGGGGATCTGGACAGGCTGGATTCGTGGGCAGGCGTGGGGTCCCCATCCCCAGAGGGATCTCACAGCTGTGTGTGGGACATGGGGATAGCAGTGCTCGGGGGGTGAATGCCTCCGTGCTGAGGGCCTGTCCCAGCCCCGCGGGGCGAGTGCCGGGTGCGTGTGCCAGCCGTGGGTCCGTGCCCAGCTGCCGTGCGTGCCCCGCCAGGTGCCAACGCTGAAGCCCATGGACCTGATGGTGGAGGCCAGCCCGCGGCGCATCTTCGCCAACGCCCACACCTACCACATCAACTCCATCTCCGTCAACAGCGACTACGCCACCTACCTGTCTGCAGACGACCTCCGCATCAACCTCTGGCACCTGGAGGTCACCAACAGGAGCTTCAGTATCCTTTGTGCCTCTGCGCCGCGCCCGGGTTTCAGAGAATCGCTTTGATGTTACTCATTAGAGTGGGTGTTTGAATCCAGGGATTAAAAGAGGGTTTTGAAGTCTGGAGGTGCAATGCAGCGAAAGGAGGCTTTGGGATGTTCAAGTCACTCCTGAGGGCAAGCCTGCCTCCAGTGGAAAACCGTCAGGAGAAATATCAGAGAGGGTTTGATTTCTAAGGAGAAATTGAGGAATTCTGGGAGCATCCCTAATTTGTGGCGTTCAGTCAGCTTAAATAAAAGTTGCTGGATATGAACAGTAGATCCTTTCTTACTGAGGATACTTCTTTCAAAGTTTATGGTCTCTTAACCAAGTGACACTTCTCTTGAAACCAAATCCCAGTATTTTTTGTGACAAATGATACCATTAACTGCAGAAGTAATTTTCAAATCTTTTTGCAAACCTGTGCATCCAAAACTAACAGTGTTTTACAGTGGTAAATCTGCAGTAAAATAGAAGTTGCAGGAGTACTGACTTCTAACTAGGTAATTCTCTAAAGTTTTACGTCAGGTTTTCCAAAGCTTTAGATAAAGAGATGAGGTTTATTTGGTGTGCAGTATGAAGCATTAAGAAGGAGGCTTGTTGGACTTTGATTCTTGTGAGATATTCTCTCACTCTGGGAGTCTGAAATTACCCAGCATCTGTGGATTTGAGATGGAGAGAGCTGGAGAGGCACTTTTTGAAAGAGCATGTAATGACAAGCCAAGGGGGAATGGCTTCCCTCTGCCAGAGGGCAGGGAGAGATGGGATATTGGGAAGGAATTCCTGGCTGGGAGGGTGGGGAGGCCCTGGCACAGGGTGCCCAGAGAAGCTGTGGCTGCCCCTGGATCTCTGGAAGTGTCCAAGGCCAGGTTGGACATTGGGGCTTGGAGCAATCTGGCCCCTTCCAGCCCAGACTATTCTGGGATTCTGTGACGTGTCAAATCCAGATTTCTCCAGGCTCTCCCCCACTCTGGGTACCTCGCACACGGTGGAAAGGAAGCTCTCACCCCAGTGTCCTGCCGGGCATTTTTAGCCTCTCTCCCTGGCGTGTGAAGCGTTGCAGGCCTTTACCAGCTGTGCAGACATCGTGGACATCAAGCCGGCCAACATGGAGGAGCTGACCGAGGTGATCACGGCGGCCGAGTTCCACCCGCACCACTGCAACGTGCTGGTGTACAGCAGCAGCAAGGGCACCATCCGCCTGTGCGACATGCGCTCGGCAGCGCTCTGCGACCAGCACTCCAAGTGTGAGTGCCCCACTTCCTGCCTGCCTGCCTGCCTTCCTGCCTGCCTTCCTGCCTTCCTTCCTGCCTTCCTTCCTGCCTTCCTTCCTGCCTTCCTTCCTGCCTTCCTTCCTTCCTTCCTTCCTGCCTTCCTTCCTTCCTTCCTTCCTTCCTTCCTTCCTT
>VZTJ01005968.1:935870-950030 GCA_013397795.1 Orthonyx spaldingii
GCCTTCCTGCCTTCCTGCCTTCCTGCCTTCCTGCCTTCCTGCCTTCCTGCCTTCCTGCCTTCCTGCCTTCCTGCCTTCCCTCCTGCCTTCCTTCCTTCCTGCCTGCCTGCCTTCCTTCCTTCCTGCCTTCCCTCCTGCCTTCCTTCCTGCCTGCCTGCCTTCCCTCCTTCCTTCACTCGGCCATGCTGCGCCGTGCACACAGGACCCGCCTCCCTGGGGAGCCAGCCAGGGCCGAGTGCTGGGCAGTGCTGGGGACATCTCGATTGTCTTGTTCTAGGCCACCACCGAGCACAAGTGTAGCGTGAGGCACCACCTGACTGCTCCTGTTTGCCCATTTTGGCCTCATAAACTGATGGGAACGAGTGCTTTGGGCACCAGTGAGACCTGTCTGCTGGCCACACTCAGGCTTGGTGCCTCTCAAGGTATCTGCTCATCACGTGCCAGTTCAGGGCAGCTCTTTCACCTCTGTGCATTGGAAACTGGGCTGATGCTGCCAGAATCCCTTTCCCCGTGAGCAGTGCAGCTGCTAGGATAGGATGAATCCTTAGGAATATTCCCTGGAAGTTTCCAGAGATGCAGGGTGGCTGCTCCTTAGGCTGCTGAGCCCCCAGAGCACGAGCAGGTAGGGGAGGAAAGCTTTGCTGTGTAAGTCTTGAGGATCCTGCCCAGGCCTTGCACACAGCCACGTGTTCCCTGCTGGCAGAGTGTGCTCCAGCAGTGTGCCCAGCCCTGGGGGATCACCTCCAGGCCAGCTTCCTGCAGTGCAGAGAGGGCTTTCTTGGTGTTAGAAGGAAATACTTGTGCAATGGGAAGTGATGGATGCGAGGCCACCCTATTGAGCTGGTTCAGTGTTGCATTAAATCACTTAAAAGCACTTTATTTTTAACTGGTTGTGACTGAATCACATCCTGCTACAAGGGGTCTGTCAAAAATGAGCGAGATCTGGGTAGCCTGGGTCAGGAATCTGCAATTTCAGAGGTTGACTCATGGATTTAAAAAACACGTGTTGATCTGCTCTCTAAAATGACACAGATGGTGTTGCAAATGTAGCTGCTCACATTTCAGTGGGTTGTTTAGTGCAACTGTGGTTCAGGTCTAAAGAAGAGTACGTTGTCCAGTGGTGTCCTTGTGTTTGGGTCGCTGCTGTTCCCATCTGGTCCTGTTCCGTGTGGTTTGTAGATCAGGTGTGATGGTTACAGTTCCCACTGCTGTTCGTTGCTCTGGTTGATCCCCAAGACCTGTGAGTTGTGGTTTGCTGGTGCTGTGCTCCAGTTCAGTGATGGAGATGGCCATCTGGCAATCTGATGACCTAGAACACCACATTGCTTAAGAAAAGATCATTTCTGAAAAGTGTCTAACAGCAACTTTCCTCAGAAAGAAATGAGTCATTGATTTAAAATTTTCCAATACTGAAGACACTGGAAGCCGTAAGACCTGGCGTTGGTTTCATGTGGAACTGTGTGTTCTCTCTGCAGTTTTTGAGGAACCTGAAGATCCTAGCAGCAGATCATTTTTTTCAGAAATAATATCCTCGATATCTGATGTGAAATTCAGCCACAGCGGGCGATACATGATGACAAGAGACTACCTGTCTGTCAAGGTGTGGGACCTCAACATGGAGAACAGGCCGGTGGAGACGTACCAGGTACGGCGTGGGGTGTCCTGAGCTGTCCCCTGTGTCCCCGTCCCCGCTGTGCGTGTCCAACGCGTGTCTGTCCCCAGGTGCACGAGTACCTGCGCAGCAAGCTGTGCTCCCTGTACGAGAACGACTGCATCTTCGACAAGTTCGAGTGCTGCTGGAACGGCTCCGACAGGTGAGGGCTGCAGGGCCACCACGAGCTGGGGTTCCAGCCTGCTCAGGAACCGAGCTGGGCACTCCCAGCGGGAGGATGCGAACGGCTCTGAGTTACTGAGAGACCCAGAAATCCCCTGGAGCAGGCAGTGTACACAAACCAACCTGCCAGGGCTATTCCTGCCCCTCTGCTCTGCTGAGCCCCCACCTGCAGAGCTGGGACCCAGCACAGGAAGGACCTGGAGCTGCTGGAGCCAGGCCAGAGCATGCACCAAATGATCAGAGGGATGGAGCAGCTCTGCTGGGAGGAAAGGCTGGGAGAGCTGGGCTTGTTCAGCTGGAGAGGAGAAGCTTTGGGGTGACATCAGTGTGACCTTCCAGTGCCTGAAGGGGCCAACAAGAAATAGGGAGAGAAACCTGGGACAAGGGCTGGAGGGACAGGACACAGGGAATGGCTTCCCACTGCCAGAGGGCAGGGATGGATGGGATATTAGGAAGGGATTGTTCCCTGTGAGGGTGGGCAGGCCCTGGCACAGGGTGCCCAGAGAAGCTGTGGCTGCCCCTGGATCCCTGGCAGTGTCCAAGGCCAGGTTGAACACTGGGGCTTGGAGCAGCCTGGGACAGTGGGAGGTGTCCCTGCCATGGCAGGGGTGGCACTGGGTGGGCTTTGAGGGCCCTTCCAACCCACACCAGTCTGTGACTTCTGTTGACATGGGACAGGGGGATAGAGGAACACCAGGAAAACTAGCTTTGCTCACGTTCAGATGAACAAAGTGTAACTGCAGCTGAGTGCCAGTGGCAGGTGGGGAGACCAGGGGAACACCTGCTGAAAGAGAAGTGGTGCAGGGGAAGCAGTGCTGGAGTCCCAGAGGAACTGAGCAGGTGTCCAGTGGAGAGGAGAGGAATGCCTTGGAATGCCATGAACATGGTCTCACAGTCACCTGTGTAAGACAGAGAGAAGGGGTGGATATTATTTATAACAAGATCTGCCCTTCTTTTCCTTGAACCAGTACAATCATGACTGGATCTTACAACAACTTCTTCCGGACATTTGAGCGGAACACACGCCGGGACACCACCCTGGAGGCGTCCCGGGAGAGCAGCAAACCTCGTGCCATCCTAAAGCCACGCAAAGTGTGCACGACTGGCAAGAGGAAGAAGGACGAAATTAGCGTTGACAGTCTGGACTTCAACAAGAAGATTCTGCACACAGCATGGCACCCCATGGAGAACATCATCGCTGTAGCTGCCACCAATAACTTGTATTTATTCCAGGAAAAGATTAACTAAGGATGGCTGCCCACGGACAGAATCTCGTCTCGCATAGTTCAGCTCAGTTGTTTATCTGTAACAGAAGGCCTTGTTGTCCTACCCGTGAGGAACATTGATGCACTTACTTCCCTTGAGCTAACGGAGAGCATCTGGCCTGGCTTTGAGTTCCTGGCGTGGTTCTGCCTTCGGTGGGGTGGGAGCGTCCACGACGCTTTCGGGGAGGACCCTCTGAGGCAGAGTTGGTGGATGGTGCTCAATGAGGCCAACACTCAAAACAAATGTATTTATTGATGTCTGAGCCTTCCTTTCCAGTTTATAGACCAAAAAATTTAACACCCGAGAAGAAAAAGTTGTCATACAAGTGTAATTTCTCTCTCTCGCTCTCTCTGCTGTAATATTTGGGCCTTTCAGAACATTTCTTGTGCTTGATGCCTGTACATTCCTCCTCGGGCCCGGGTCCTGGCGCTGCCCTCGGAGCGCTGCCGAAGGGCTTGAGGTGGGTCCAGGCAGGTGTCCATGGCTATTTACTCACCAACTGTACCTATAACCACACCTTCTGGTGCAAACCACTTAATAAATAACAGCCTATCAAACGTGTTCTTAGAGCTGGAGGGATGTATTCAGTCTTCTTTTTGTATTGCATGTCCTGAGCTGGTGCAGAACAGTTCTGGTGGCACCTCTGACAGGGTTTGCCCCAAAACACCGAGTTTTTGGCAGACTAATACGAACTTTTTGTGTAGTATTTCAGATTCTAAATTTAGAGTTTCCATGGCATTGTTATAGAGTTGGAGTTGCACTGGATTTGTTGTCAAAGGCTCTGTGTGTGCCAACAGGAGATGGAAAGGGTCCTAGAAACATCCACAGCCTTAACCAAGTGTCGGCCTTGCACGGAGGGAACCAAAACATCGACACCTTCTCTGCTTTGAGGATAAAAATGCAGCTTCTCTGGTGCATCTCACCCTCAGTCAGAGACAGACCTGACGTGCATTATGGTTTTTAACCTTTTTAGTATTTGTCACGAAGGGAACAGTTTATTTTAAATATTTGGCCTAGTATCTTGTATTCCCCCTGCAGCTCCAGAGCGACTCTGGGCTGGGCTGCCCAGGGAGGACCATGCCGAGCCTGAGCTGGTGGGACAGCGGCTGCGGGAGCTCTCTTGCTGACTTGTTTTAAGCCTTAGGTACTGTTTCTTTTCTTGGTTTTTTTTTTTCCTTCCAAAGAGGCCTAAATATCACATCCCCTTCCCCCGGATGAGCCCGGGGCCAGAGGGCCCCGGCAGCGTCGGCATGTCCAGCAGCCCCCACAGCCAGAGGCTGCACTCTGCCATGTGCCTGCAGCCTGGGAATTCCTTCCCAGAGCCCCCAGCTTTCCCCCAGCAAGCCCCAAGTGTGGTTACACTCCGTTTTCCCTGGAACAAAGGCGTGTTCCAGTCCCAAGAGCAATCCGTGGCCGTCCCGCCCCTCCCGGTACCGTCCCCAGCCCCTGGGTCCCAGCAAGGTGGGAAGGACAAACCGTGAGGTTCTGCCAGGAAAGGTTGGGTTCGGTCAGTCCTGTCCTGTCTGTTGGTTGTGACACGTTGGAACTCTGGAGATGTGGAACTGGGGGGTCGCTGAAGTGTTGATCCGACCGTGTTCCCAACGCCCGCTCGAGCCGATCCATGGGGTTGTACATAATTGTTCAGTTCTTTTGACCAAAAAGTTTAATAAATTTTAAATGTTTACCTGGCTGTGCTCCCTGTGTTTTGACAACGTTTCCTTCTGTGTGGGACGGAATTGACTGGATGGGCCAGCCTGGGGAGGGGTGTGTTCCCAGCTGGGATGGTTTGTCTGGAGTGGCCGGAGCTGCTGCCCATGCTCCACGACACTGCAGTGCTGGCTGGTGTGGATCTACTTTTTCAGCAAATATTAAGTGGAATGTTTGTAAAAAGGATGTGATGGAATCTCCTGTTCTATAGCCCTGTTTGCTTGTACCACTTTTGATTAGTTTTTGACTATTCTCATGGCATTTTAATCCTTTTTATCTAAAACTAGATTTTAGTGTCAAGTCTGATAAAACTGCTGCCTAGTGGAGCACCCTGGTCTAGTGAAAGGTTGTGTCCCCCATGGCAAGGGGTGGAGCTGGATGGGCTTTAAGGTCCCTCCCAACCCAAACCCTTCTGGGATTGTCTTTCTGCCCCGTGGTTCTAATCCCACCTTTGCTTTTGGTTGCATCCTCAGGGGAGAGGTTTGGATTGGAGATTAGGAAAAATTCCTTCCTGGAAAGTGCTGTCCAGCCTTGGCACAGCTGCCCAGGGCAGGGGTAGAGTCCCCATCCCTGGAGGGGTTTCAAAGCCCTGTGGATGAGGCACTTGGGGACACGGGGCAGTGGCAGCACTGGGGGGTGCTTGGACTGGATGGGCTCACAGGGCTTTTCCAGCCTCAACAATTCCACAGTTTTCAGCTCCTCAGCACCACAGCCCTGTGTGTGCATGTCACCCAGCGCCTGCTGACGGCAGCAGGGCCACACCTGGGGTTTGTTTGATGCTGTTTCTATGGAAACTTCTCAATTCCGTGTCAGGAAGTGACCAGTGGGAAAGGGACAGGTGGAGGCCAAGAGCCTCATCAGCCTGGTTCAGCCATTGCTGCAGAAAAAGGAATGAGGACACTCTGAGTTCACCAGGAACCTTTTTATTTAAATATATAAAACATGGTATTTTGGCAAACATTCATTTTCTCATTAAATAAGGTAAAATCACTGAAGGGAAAGGCATTGCATCAGTAAAAACCAAGGAGAAGCCACCCTGTGGTTCATCTGCCCAGGGCTGGGGTCAGGTGCAGGTTTCTAGGGACAGGTAAAGCCGGTGAAGCGACAGCCTGCGGTAGGTACAGCAGAGAACTCCTAACTTCTAGGGGTTAAATAAATGTCCTGGCAAAAGCAGCTCTTAGTAGGCACTAAATCCAAATTCTACCTCCGAACCAGGACAAACTGATGGGAGTTTTACCCACATGCTCATCTCTTCCCACTGTGTCTCAGCACTTCACACTTCACACCTGCCACCGAAGTGAACTAAGCAACAACTACCAGAGGACAAACTGCCCCAGGGCCGGTGCCGGCCCCTGGGAACTCCCGCATCGATCATAAGGCCACTCGTAGTTTGGGCTGATCCCTCCCCGTGGGGACTGCAGGAACAGTGACAACATTCCCACCCAGGGCACAGGAGTGGGCAGGACACGCCCGCCACAAGGGCTGCAGAAAGCTGGGGTTGATTTAAACACCGAGTTGCTCTAATTCTCAGGTACTTCACTATAAAGCACTAAGGGACGTTACAGCATCTGCCACGTGCTCTAGGGATTGATCCGGCAGGGATTGATCCAGAAGGCTCTATGTGACACGGGAGCTCCAGCGTCTCCCTTCCCATTTTTAGACTAAACTAAAACAGGACACGGACAGGACACACACACGACAGCAGCTCCCCTCCTCTGCACCTCCTGCGCTCCAGCTGAGCCTCCTCCAACTCCGTGGCTCCGGGTGCCTCTAGAAGGTGCTGCTGGAAGCGGTGGTGGTCAGGCGCCTCCCGATGTAAATCCTGCGGGCAGAGCACACGCTCAGCCAGGGCTGTGCGAGCAGGGAACGCTCTCCCTGCCAGCACTGCCTCTGCAGCTCCCAGCAGGAGCAGCACTGCCGGCTGGGATGCAGCAGGAATGAAACTGTGGCTCTGCCTTCTCTGGCACCGCTCCCCAGCTCAGGGCCGGCACTTCCCCCACACTGATGCTGGAAAGGAAACTTCAGTCGTCTTTAATTGTCTCAGACAGCCACAAGTCCCCCAGCCCTCCCAGCAGGGAATTTAAAAATATATTAAATAATTTAAAATAAGATTAAATATTTTTAAATCTATGTCAGTGCAATTTTAAAATCTATTAAATATTAGCTTTTTCCTTTGCTAATCTCCTAGTTGTGAGATTAAGAGTCTCATCTCCAGTGGAGCCAAGTGTTGTGTGACTACAGTTCCAGCATACAGAATTCCTCATTTCCCTGCCCCTGAACTGTTCTGAGAAATTCCCAACCAGAGAGAAAACCAGAAAACTTCAACCATCCAGCAATACCACAGGCAGGAAGCACTTCCTGAATAACCATCTCTCCCCCTTCATGGGGAAAAGTTACTCTTCTCTTGGACAAAGAGGAAATTGGGAATCAGAATCAGGCCTCAAAGAAAGCAGATTAAAAAATGTATTTTTTTTTTCAATTGAACCTTACCCTAGTCCAATGGCCAGCAGGTGAGAGAGCAGCAGGGATGGGAGGAAAACCTTGAGGAATTCCGCAGAGAATATCCCCCCTTTCTTCATGACACTGGTGTTCCTCATGCTGAGCGTGGCCGTGCGCCGGGGGTGTTTGAAGAGGAACTCCCTGCATTTGGGGAAGAAATGTGAGAGGTGTGCTTAGGCCTGGAGAAGGAGAAGCTGCACGGAGCTCCCCCAGCGCTCACTCGCTCCCTGTGCCAGCACTCACTTGGGTGGGATGTTCTCGGGCCGGCTGGACCAATCCCAGATCCAATCCGCGTTCTTCCTCAGCAGCCGCTCCACCTCCCTCCTCCTCTCCAGGAAATCCTCCTCAGACTGAAACCAAGAGCCCCCATCAAGCAGCCCTCGGAGCCAGGACAGCTGGGAGCTGCCAGAGCTGCTGCTCTGCCCCCAGGACCACTGCCCGGGCCAGCTCTGACACTCACCCTCCCAGCCCTTCCCACGGCCCTTCTGTGCACGTGTTCACATCCCAGATGGAGATGGGGAGCAGGGAGAGCCATCCTCAGAGTGGGATGTGAATGGCAAAGTCCGTATCCCATATCACGTCTCCTATATCCCATATGTGCCTAAGACAAGACTGCCCTGGCAGCGAAACCCCAGAGCCCAGCGTTTAATCCTCGTGCACAGACCCAAAATATCCCCAGGTTCCCAGCTTGGATGGACACTGGGCACAGGGATTTCCTGCCTTATCCCAGCTCTGATGGACACCGGGCACAGGGATTCCTGCCCATGCTCAGAGCTGGGCAGATGTCACTGAAGCTCCTTGTCCAGATCCTGGCAGGGAATAATTCCAATCCCATCCAGCTGCCGGGCCCTGGGCCCTGGCAGGCAGCCAGGTGAGCTGGCCAGGTGTGCGCCCACGGGGACACAGCCCCTGCAGCCCAGGCTCTGGGGCAGGGCAGTTACAGCACAAATGCTGAGTAAGGACACAGCTCCTGCCTCAGCTTGGCTCCATTCCACGCAGCCAAGGCCTTGGGATAAAAATAGATCCTGCTCCCAGAATTCCAACAGCTCTTGATGCACACACACACACAGGATGGAAATAAAACTGCCCAGGCAGCTGGAATTCTGATGGCTTTCTAACTCGGGGTTATTTGTTCTCAAAGTCTAAATAATGATCTTTAAACAGCTGAAGCATGTTTCTGACAATATAAAAATAATAATTTCCAGTAATAATTAACTTGCAGTACCATATTTAGCTAACCTAGAGCTGGGCCCTCGGAGTCTGGCAGGAGTTGTAGAGATGATGCAGAAAAATTCACTTCCTTGAAATACTTCCTTCCTCAAAATGTTTTGTAAGCAATTTTGTTCATATTAAAAGCTCATTTATTACACTGAAGACTTCAGATTTCAGCCTGTCACCCTGTAATAAGCCCTGTATTGGTAAAATACAGTCAATGTACATCCTTTCCCCCACTCTTGTTTCAAATGTGCTTATTCACTTTTCTTGAAAGATAAACAAACCTACAAAATGAAATCGGAAAGAACAGGGACTGTTCCAAAGCATCATGTATTCAGGTTAGGTATTAATTGTTAAACCACCTGGAATCAAAGCTATGGCAAGGCCTGGAAATTGTGTATTTTTGGCTGCCATGTGTGAGTCTAGAAATTCTTGCTGCTGTCAAAATAACTTTTAAGATTCCTACTAAATTGGTGGAGGTGCATTTAAACATTGGTGGGGAAGGCAGGAAATGTACCCAGTCAGCAGCCAAACGGGGAGGGGAAATCCTTCTGAAAAATGTCAGTTACAGATGGGAAAGAGCAAACCAAAACATCCACACTGTCAACAAACCCAGCCAGCCTGCGCCTGCCAGGGTTACCCTGAGTTAGGGAAGTCTCTGCTTCAGCAGCTTCCCCTGTGACTCCCCACAGCACAGAGTCAGAGCTCCCCGTCCCCAGCAAGGGGAGGACTTTACCTGGAAGCTGTTCTTCTCCCCACTGCTGTGGCTCTCTATCTCCAGAGCTCTGTGACTGTCCTGAGGGGTCTGCGAGCGAGGGGGGCTGCACCGAGACACAAGCACAGGGAAGGAAGAAGGTGAAGTTCCCCTGACAGGTCCTGCAGCAGCAGCAGCCACCCCGGGAGCTGCTGGGCACCTTCTGCCCACGGCCCAGGGGCTGGACGGGACAGTGCTGCACGGCCCAGCACCACTCACATCAGCCACTGCTCTGATTCCCAGCTCTGATTCTCTGGAGTGCTTCATTCCCCAGGAGGAGCTGCCTGCACACGCTCCCGGGGCAGTGCAGCTGCTGGGAGCCTCAGCAGAGACACACCAAAACCCCTCCGTGCCACGGGAGAAGGATTCTGGAGTCAGCTTCCCTGTAACTCCCTCCCGGCTGCAGGGCAGGCCTTACCCCATCTAAGGGACTTAAATCCCAACATTCTGGATTTAAATCCAACATTCCACAGGAAATGTCCTCCTCTGCCTGTGTGTGCACACACATGTTCACATGGAACACACAGCACATGTAAAACACCCAGTGTGTAAATGTAAATGTGCACACACAGACACACACACACACAGGTAAATGTGCACAGACACGACACACACACAGGTAAATGTGCACAGACACGACACACACACAGGTAAATGTGCACAGACACGACACACACACAGGTAAATGTGCACAGACACGACACACACACAGGTAAATGTGCACAGACACGACACACACACAGGTAAATGTGCACAGACACGACACACACACAGGTAAATGTGCACAGACACGACACACACACAGGTAAATGTGCACAGACACGACACACACACAGGTAAATGTGCACAGACACGACACACACACAGGTAAATGTGCACAGACACGACACACACACAGGTAAATGTGCACAGACACGACACACACACAGGTAAATGTGCACAGACACGACACACACACAGGTAAATGTGCACAGACACGACACACACACAGGTAAATGTGCACAGACACGACACACACACAGGTAAATGTGCACAGACACGACACACACACAGGTAAATGTGCACAGACACGACACACACACAGGTAAATGTGCACAGACACGACACACACACAGGTAAATGTGCACAGACACGACACACACACAGGTAAATGTGCACAGACACGACACACACACAGGTAAATGTGCACAGACACGACACACACACAGGTAAATGTGCACAGACACGACACACACACAGGTAAATGTGCACAGACACGACACACACACAGGTAAATGTGCACAGACACGACACACACACAGGTAAATGTGCACAGACACGACACACACACAGGTAAATGTGCACAGACACGACACACACACAGGTAAATGTGCACAGACACGACACACACACAGGTAAATGTGCACAGACACGACACACACACAGGTAAATGTGCACAGACACGACACACACACAGGTAAATGTGCACAGACACGACACACACACAGGTAAATGTGCACAGACACGACACACACACAGGTAAATGTGCACAGACACGACACACACACAGGTAAATGTGCACAGACACGACACACACACAGGTAAATGTGCACAGACACGACACACACACAGGTAAATGTGCACAGACACGACACACACACAGGTAAATGTGCACAGACACGACACACACACAGGTAAATGTGCACAGACACGACACACACACAGGTAAATGTGCACAGACACGACACACACACAGGTAAATGTGCACAGACACGACACACACACAGGTAAATGTGCACAGACACGACACACACACAGGTAAATGTGCACAGACACACACACACAGGTAAATGTGCACACACACACACACAGATGTAAATACACCCACGCAGCAGTTCTGTCTGTGCCTCTGGGGCACCCCCACGTCCCTGGGGCCCCGCGGTGACCTTGGCAGTGCCCTCCCCGTGCCAGCAGCGCTCCCTGCTCACCTGTCACAGTGTGAGCTCTCCCTGGAGCTGCTCCTGCCCGACTCGTGCTGGGCGTCCAGCAGGATCTTCTCCATGTCCCCGTTGTGGATGGACAGCGAGGCCGGCACCTGCTCCTGGCTGCCCGCAGAGACAGAGCTCCCACTGCCATTCCCGTTGCTGCTGAAGTGCAGCTCCACCCAGGACCCTGCGTGGCAGAAAGGAGAGCTGAGCCCAGAACCCAAGGGGTTTGCTACAGGCATGGAGCCACGACCCTGGGGCTGCTGCAGCACAGGGACACAGAGCCAGCCCTGCCTCCCTCCCAGCTCATAGACAGCATGGAATGCACATGCAGGGAGTCGGGAGCGAGCTGGGAAGGCTCACGGGGCTGGGAAGCAGCTGCTCAGTACATTGTGTTTCTCTCTGCACATACAGATCTTTTATTTTGGGATATAGTCAACTTTTATTGTTCAACATAGGTGGCAGTCAAAATAATCTCTCTTTTGGCTGTCAAAGTTCAGTTATTCATATATTTGAAATGATTTTGGGCTCCAGAGCCCAGGGACTGTTTTGTTCGGCCTTTTTTCAGTACCATTTGTAGGTGTTGCTGTTAAGCAACAGCGGGTGTGAGGCAAGGGCTGTCATGGGTTTGCTGCTCACAGTATATTTAACACGGTCACATGGGCTTTGTTTTCCTAAGGGAGGGATTGCAACTCCCTCCTGGGCAGGGACAGCTCACAGCAGAGCCTGGAGCTGTTCCCTCTCTTCGAAAATCCTGGAATGGTTTGGGTGGGAAGGGACCTCAAAGCCCATCCAGTGCCACCCCTGCCATGGCAGGGACACCTCCCACTGTCCCAGGCTGCTCCAAGCCCCAGTGTCCAACCTGGCCTTGGGCACTGCCAGGGATCCAGGGACAGCCACAGCTTCTCTGGGCACCCTGTGCCAGGGCCTGCCCACCCTCCCAGGGAGCAATTCCTGCCCAATCTCCCATCCATCCCTGCCCTCTGGCACTGGGAAGCCATTCCCCTTGTCCAGTCCCTCCAGCACGCCGTAAATGGGCTCAGGGAACAGAAAATACCTGAATTACACAAAAGCCAGAGGAACCCCGCTGTGGAACACGTGTGGCCCAGACACAGCTGTGCACAGGGAACAGAGCAGTGAGGACACCAGGGAGAGGGCAGCGGGAATTCCCCAAATTCTGGGGAAGGATGTCTAAGGAATAGGCAGGGAAAGAGAGAGACAGGGATAGTATAGTGGTGCTTGGGCTGCTCCTGCCCGCTGGCACAGCTCAGGGAATGAGGCCACGGCAGGAACAGCAGGAGCTGCAGGGTCCCCTCCCAGCCATCCACAGCTGAAGGAGCAGCACTGCAGGAGTGCAGGTGGGGAGAGGCCCCTGCAGGGGTTTGGTGCGAAGCAGGAACCTCAGAGGAGCCAAGATATCGCAGGTATCCTGGCTGGGAGGAGACTGAAATCCAAAATCCAATGGGAACAGCACAAAGCCAAACTGCCTCATGTGCCTGAACAACACGAGTTGTTCAGAGACCACCAACTGCACAGCCAAAGCACCACAAAACCCGCTGGATAAAAACATTCCAGGCCACCGAGTCTGCAAGAGACGCTGTTCTTCAAAAACCCTTTTCCTTCACAGCTGGTTTGTTGCCGTTTGGGTTTGTTTGGGAACTTTTCCCCACGTGACAGTGCCTGGTATGTGGCAGGGAGTGTGTTTAGAGCCAGACAAACCATTCCCTACCCTTTCCCCCGAAATTTATGGCAGCTCAAGTTGTTACCAAAGGACGACCACAACCACTAGAGCTCAAATTTTGCCTGCTAAAATCTTGCTGGGTACCGCGCTGGGAATGCAGGATAAAGCAGGGAGAGGACTGGGATCACAGCAGCAAGATCACAGCAGATGGGGTTTACAATTTTCCCTTTTTTTCTTTCTTTTGGACGCTCCTCAGAGTGAGGCTGTGCTGGAGCACATGGAAGGGGCTGCGATATCATCATTTATAGATCAAAGAACCTGAGTTTTACTGAAGCTGGAAATGCAAACGGACCGGGGCAGCCTGGACAGACGAGTCACAGGGACGGCCTCGGGACAGAGGGATCCACACCACGTCCCACCCAGGACACAGGTGGGGACACAGAGCAGCAGAGAAAGTATTGGATCAGCACCGGAAAGCTTCATTTCGTTAGGACGCAACTTTCAGTGCTCGAAACTGAGAAGCAGAATTGCACAGAGCGATGAGAATGTCCCCTTAAATCGCGACAATCGCCGCGACAATCCCGCTGTTTGTGGCCGCGCTCGGATTTTCCCCTTTCTCGGCGAATTTGGTGCCATGTAACACCTGATCCCGACCCGATCCCTCCTCACACGCACATCCGCCCGCCAGCCCTCTCCCCTGGGACAGGGGGGGGATGTACACGCACTGCAGCGGACACATCTCCTATCACAACCATCGAATATCGCGACCTAGAAGGGATCCGCGGCGCTCCAAGCGGCAGTGCCCGGGCACCGAGGCGCCCCCAGCCCTTCCCCCGTGTCCCGTCCCCCCCGTTCCGTGCCCCGGCGGCCCTTACCCTGCAGGTTCTCCTCCTGCGGGCTCTGTCGCGACATGGCCGGCGGGCGGCGGGGCACGCACTGAGCGCGACAGCGCCCGCGCCGTGCCGCCCCGTGACGTCAGCGCCGCACCGCGCTCCCATTGGCCGGCGCGAAGGGGCGGGGCGGGGCGCGCCCACAGCGCCCCCTGGGCCGCCAGCGGTGGAACAGCGGCACCGCTCCGGAACTGCGGCCTCGGCGTTCCCGCGGCACATCCCTCATCCTCCCGCGGGACAGCCCGCACCCTCCCGCGGGACATCCCTCATCCTCCCGCGGGACAGCCCTCACCCTCCCGCGGGACATCCCTCATCCTCCCGCGGGACAGCCCGCACCCTCCCGCGGGACA
>VZTJ01005968.1:950255-1019767 GCA_013397795.1 Orthonyx spaldingii
CCTCACCCCCCCGCGTCACATCCCTCACCCTCCCGCGGGACATCCCTCATCCTCCCGCGGGACATCCCTCATCCTCCCGCGGGACATCCCTCATGGCTCCCCCGGGACACCCCTCGCCCTCCCGCTCTCTGCCCGCTCAGCAGCCCGGCCGCCCTCGGGCCTCCCCCACGGCACTGCTGTCACACCGGGCACTCGGACACAGAGGGGATTTCGAAGGAGCCACGTCGGGTTCCAAAATCACAACTTGCGGCCGCTGAGCCTGCGCCGCCAGTGAATGGTATATGGCCTTAAAATAGGTAATCATCACAGAATGGTTGAGTTGGAAGGTATCACAAGTATTGTCGAGTCCAGCCCTTAGCCCTGCACAGAACAGCCTCGAGAAAATTGGTAATAATAAACAAATAAATTAATAAACAATAAATGTCCTTTTGGTCTTCAACTGATGCGATGCCATCCGGGCTCTCAACAGCAGGAACCACTTGTGTTGTCATTTGAAAGCAGACACTGATTTACTGCTGGGACTCTGTGAAGACAAATACATAACACCTGGTTTTATTTAGCCAAAGTATTGCTTAATTAAAGCATGCAGGCTTTTTTGTCTTGTCTGGAATTGTTTCCACTTGTGCCTTGCTGCAGCCAAGTCACAAAGCCCAAGTGAAATGCATCAGTAAGTTGTCCATGAGTTACTGCAATAGTGAGAAATATTGCCTTATAACCTTCCCAGAAGGACAAGGTCAGGATGTTCTGGATGTGGGCATTGCACTCTGCATCGCCAATGGCTAAAGAGAGGAATGGTTTGTTGGATAAAGAGAGGAATGGTTTAGCCCATGAAGACATTTTCAGGGCCAGTTCTCCAGCTTTTACTCATCCTTAACACCCCATTTTCCACACCTCAGTCTTAGGCCTCCTGGAACTTTAGTTTATGGCCAGACACTAAAACACAGGAAATTTCACCTCAACAGGAAGAACTCCTTTCCATGGAGGGGCAGAGCCCTGGAACAGCTGCCCAGGGAGGGGCTGGAGTCTCCCTCTCCGGAGCCTCCCGGACACGTTCCTGTGTCACCGCTCCAGGTGGCCCTGCCTGGGCAGGGCTTGCACTGGGTGATCTCCAGCGGTCCCTTCCAACCCCAGCTGTTCTGGGATTCTGTAACAGCTGTAAGTGGTTATTCTTTCTTTCCACAGAATCCCAGACTGATCTGGGCTGGAAGAGACCTTCAGGACCATCTTGATTGCTCCAAGCCCCAATGTCCAACCTGGCCTTGGGCACTGCCAGGGATCCAGGGGCAGCCACAGCTTCTCTGGGGACCCTGTGCCAGGGCCTGCCCACCCTCCCAGGGAAGGATTTATCCCCGTAAAACCCAGGGTGACTCTCCAGGCTCCCGGGGCAGAGCCCCTGGCAGCCTCACACCTGGGCACAGACGTTCTGTTCGCAGTGGGCAGGCACAGTGAGGGGCGGTGTGCACAGAGCCTCTCAGGATCTGCCCCTCCATGCCTGGATCTTCCCTTGTGCCCAAGCGTAGAAAATCTGTAGAGAAATTTGTTTGGATCATTAAAAACCAATTCTGTTTCTAAGGAACTTGGGGAAGACTCGTCCGTGGCAGAACAGAACCAGCTATCATGGATAACTGTCCGAGAAGCGGGGTCCTCGTGTCCGTGCGTTTGTCCCGCTGCGCTCCCGCTCCGGCTGGGGGAGAGGGAGGGCTCCGGCTCATCCCGCAGTGCTCTGCTGCTCTCTGCTGCCCACCAGCCTCCCCTCCGCCGGCACGGACACGGGCGGCCGTTCCTCGGGAAAGTACAGCAAGTTCTGCTTCCCGGGAATGTGTTCCTGTCCTCCAGTCGGTGCTGATTTGGGTGTGTGAGGAATTCACACTCAGCAACTGTGGTCACACAACAAGGGCTGCCTGGCTCAGGAGGG
Source organism: Orthonyx spaldingii (assembly GCA_013397795.1). Classification (NCBI taxonomy): domain Eukaryota; kingdom Metazoa; phylum Chordata; class Aves; order Passeriformes; family Orthonychidae; genus Orthonyx; species Orthonyx spaldingii. The sequence goes on from VZTJ01005968.1 coordinate 952,171, forward strand.
ACGAGGGGATCACAGAATCAGGGAATCACAGAATCCCAGAAGGGTTTGTGTTGGAAGGGCCCTCAGAGCCCATCCAGTGCCACCCCTGCCATGGCAGGGACACCTCCCACTGTCCCAGGCTGCTCCAAGCCCCAGTGTCCAGCCTGGCCTTGGGCACTGCCAGGGATCCAGAGGCAGCCACAGCTTCTCTTCCATCAGTCATTGGGTGAATGCTTTTATTTTCATGTAAAATTTGATGGCAAATTCGGGTTATTGACAGAAACACACTGTGCTGTGATCAGGAAATATGGTAAATCTTCCTGTTGTTGGATGAAGTCTTTGAAAGGTTGTCGATTTGATCCTCTGCACAGCTGGGGCTGCTCTAATCTTATTTACTTGCATGTCACAGACCAATCATGCATTGATTAATTCCTTTTAAGTCAGAGACAGTGACCCGTCCCCTCCACGGACTCACAAAGGCCATGATTTGGGTACGAAGTCACACTTGCTGCTCAGACAGCTTCAACTTTGTGTTTGGTTTTCAGTCTGTGCGTTGAGGAGGACAGGAGGGCTCAGCCCCGTTGTGAGGGACAGGTATGTCAGGCATTGCGCAGAAGGTGCGTGTGATCCCAAACCGGTGATCAACTTGCATTAGTTTAAAAATGGATAATATTCACTGACGTTTCTTTGGTTTCTTACTAATAAAAATCAAAGTATTCAATCCACTTCCTAGCGGGTACAGTGTAAGACAGAGGGAATTTCACAACTGATTTGGGAAAATGTGCCCACAACTCCCTGACAGGAGGGGGCAGCCGGGGGGGGGTCGGGCTCTGCTCCCAGGGCACAGGGACAGGAGGAGAGGGAACGGCCTCAGGCTGGGCCAGGGGAGGCTCAGGGTGGACAGCAGCAGGAATTTCCCCATGGAAAGGGTGCTCAGGCCTTGGCAGGGGCTGCCCAGGGAGGTTTGGAGTCCCCATCCCTGGAGGAGTCCCAGGAATTCCTGGAGGTGGCACTCAGAGCTCTGGGCTGGGGACAAGGTGGGGATGGGACACAGCTTGGACTCGTTGATCCTGAAGGGCTTTTCCAACCCAAAGGATTTGGTGATTCCGTGACTTTGGCTCACCTGTGCAGACACAGGACTCAAACCCCAGCACTCCCTGTCTTCATCCCACCAAGTGGTTGGTCATTAACCTTCCTGGCTGCCTCTGGAAATTGGACTGGACATGTATTTTATGCTGTGCATTTCTTGGAATAAGGTTCATCATTAACCACCCAGCTGCTCTGGCATCCTTTCTGAGCTGCTCCTGCCTACCCAGGCTGGGGGTGTGGGACAGTGGGAGGTGTCCCTGCCCATGGCAGGGGCTGGAACGGGATGAGCTTTAAGGTCCCTTCCAGCCCGAAGTCTTCAGTGCAAAATCATATGATTGTATGATTTTGTTCCATTTGGAGAGCGAATGAAGAGCCCCCATCTGTGGTGTGGCTGCTGCCGTGGCAGGGCTGTACTGAGTGCCCTGGGCCACGTGTGTCCCCTTCCTCAGCAACCCCCGCACACTCTGCCCTGTGCCTGCGGTGGCTGCATGGGGTGATCCCTGCCTGACCTGCTCGGTGTCACAGGGAGCTCAGAACCCTGTGCTGGCACAGCTCAAAAGGGCACAAACCAGGCTTTAAACCAAACCCAGAGTGCTGCTGGTTTGCTCTTCAGTCTTACAATGGAAGAAACTCTGATCTCTTCCAGTGTGAATCAGAAAAGCAGAGCATGACAATTCTTTCAGCTCTTCTTTCCTTACTAACTTCAAGTTTTTAAGGTCCATTCCCATTTTTGCACAGTTCAGCCCATGGAAGTTGCCAGAGGAATGCTCCTCCTGAGCACTTGCCAGCTGAAAAACAAACCCCAATTCTTTGAGTGATGCAAACCACTGCTGGGCTCTTGCTGTAGGTCGCTTACAACACTGCCTGCAACGTGACTTGTTTTGCTTACCAACTCCCACCAAGTGTTGCAATTCAGCTCCAAAAATAGAAAACAGTTTTATTTATCCCAAAGCCGTTGTTGTCACAGCTCTCAGAGCCACTGCCAGTCCTGTTGTCTCCAAGTGCTGCTACATGTCCTTTGGCAAAGGGGAATTGAACCACCGAGCAGGGGAAGAGGCAGGAGGAGCACAGCATTGGTTAGCCACAGAAATAGGAACAGGTTTCTAAGGAATCTGGTCAGCAGTCACATGTTTCTTGTGCTGCACAGTCGTGAGCTTTGGATGGAGGGAAAATGAAGATTTTCAATGGAGAGTTCCAGATATTTAGCTATTTTTTAAGGGGGAAAAACCCCCCAGACCCTCCTTTCTAAAACTGAGACTGTGCTCCAGGGTACATTTCTGCTTCCCAGCCCTGCACTCAGATCACTCTGTCATTCCTGTCAGCAGTTCGTGGTTATACACTGGGAATGGTTCCCAGCCTTCTTCCCAGGCTTCACTGTTTCTCATGTCAGGAAGACACAAAATCAAACAAATGTGCCCTATATCCAGTTTGCTTGTAGAGAACTTTGTGGTGTGGGGCTGTTAGAAGTATCTTGTACCCAAATGCATTTATTTTATGTGTATTTGTGTGTATTTAGTTTCTGATGGAAAGGGGAATTGTCAGTGGGTGAGTGTGAATATTGACAATGGATATTTCCTCAGGGATGAGGAGCAGTGGGACACAGCACACTGGGGGTTACAGACCTGCTTTATATCCCTGTGTTTTTGTCCTCACATCGTACGTTACAGGGCTTTGGAACAACACCTGCCTTTCCCCACCTTCCCACCGCTCCCGTGTGGCTTCAGAGCACACTGCTACCCAGGAATGCCATTCCTACAGGAGATGTGCCCCAACGCCTGGCCCTGCACTTCACAGGTGTGGATTTCCATGGAACATGGACCTGCTGGAGTGAGTCCAGAGGAGCCCCTCTGCCCTGGAGCCTGGCTGGGAGAGCTGCGGGGGCTCACCTGGAGAGGAGAAGGCTCCAGGGAGAGCTCAGAGCCCCTTCCAGGGCCTAAAGGGGTGCCAGGAGAGCTGGAGAGGGACTGGGGACAAGGAATGGAGGGAGAGGACACAGGGAATGGCTTCCCACTGCCAGAGGGCAGGGATGGATGGGAGATTGGGAAGGAATTGTTCCCTGGGAGGGTGGGCAGGCCCTGGCACAGGGTGCCCAGAGAAGCTGTGGCTGCCCCTGGATCCCTGGCAGTGCCCAAGGCCAGGCTGGACACTGGGGCTTGGAGCAGCCTGGGACAGTGGGAGGTGTCCCTGCCCATGGCAGTGGTGGCACTGGATGGGCTTTGGGGTCCCTTCCAGCCCAGAAAAGCCTGTGATTCCCTGGTTCTATAACTTGCTCCCATCCCCTTTGCTAGGAGCAAAGACTGGCAGCTGTTTTTAAATCCAAATACCCTTCAATCCCTCCCTGCCCTTCAGTAACGCAGCCCTGCCGGAGGAGCAGGTTCCAGCTGTGCTGGATGCCGAGCTCTGGATTCCTGATTAAGCTGGGATCCCGATCCTTGCCGGCGCACGGCGGGGCCCGGGGCGCTGGCGGAGCGGGTGCCGGCAGCATCCTCGCCGCGGCTCGGGAAGGGAGGGCGTGGGGCCGGAGCGGTGCTGACGTGCTGCTGGAGCTGCAGTGACTCCGCAATGGCTGAGGCTGCTGCCGCTGCGCTCATCCCGCCGCCCCGGAGCGCCCGCACGCCGCAGCCTGCCGGCGGCACCCGGCCCTAGCTCCGCCGCCTGCTCGGATCCGCGCCGGGGGGACGTGGTGAGCACATTTTACTCTGCCCTTGGGGGATTCTTAGTGGTTTTTATTTTATTTTCCTTCTCTGTCCTCTCAGTGCCTCCCTGGACCAATCGATGCATCACTCCTCATCTGATCCCGCTGTTTAGAGGACAGAGAGGGAAAAGAGAAGCATATGCAGCAGGGATGGATTTTTTCTTTAGCCTTTTGCAGTGTGAATTGTAAAAATCGCTTTAAATGTGTCTGCTCGAGCAGCCTACAGGTTTTATCTGAAGTGCACTGCAGGCAGGGACTGGTACTCCCTCAGTGTGCGGCATGAGGGGTGAGGCTTCTGCCTACCTGTGCTCTTCATTAGTGCCTTACCTGTGCTTATTAGTCAGTGCTTACCTGTGTTACGTATCTATAAATATGGACTTAATGTGTGACAGACAGATGATATAGATGATAGATAGATAGACAGACAGACAGACAGATGATAGATAGATTTGTTGCACATGACCCATCTGCTGCCTAAAGGCTGTGCAGGCTCCATTTTCAAATGTGTTGTTTGGCATTCTGTGTTTGAGGTTATTTCCTCCCCTTTTCCCGTCGGTGTGGTTGTAACCAGGGCTCTGATTTGCAAAGCTTTGCTCTTGGATGCCAGGAAGGGGATGGCTCTGCCTGGCACTGGGGCCCAGCTGCACCTTCCTGCTCCGCTTATTCCTCAGGATTTTATGGAGTCTCTGTCGTGTGTGATGCAGTTGAAATGCCAGGGTCAGTGATTGCTGCTGAATCTGCTCTGCAGCTGTAACTGTTGGTGTTTGGGGTAATGCATGCCCTGGTGAATTGCTGTGACAAAAAATCTGTCTGTGCTCACCGAGGAACTGATTCGGGCATTTCCTGTTTGCTGAACTCCATGCACTGCATGGCTCAGAACTGCTTCCCATGGCAACCCTGTCCTCGTCAGGAAATCAGGCTCCCCATCCCTGGCAGTGCCCAAGGCCAGGTTGGACAGGGCTTGGAGCAATCTGGCACAGTGGCAGCTGTCCCTGTCCATGGTAGGGGTGGAATGGGATGAGCTGTAAGGTCCCTCACAACCCAAACCAGTCTGGGCTTTTGATTCTATTCTGTGCTATTTAACCTAAAAAAAAGAAAGTTTTTGTGGTTTTCTTTCCCAGCTGCTTGCTCCTTCAGTCATTTTAAAAGTCATTTTAAATGTAATTTATCTCATCCAGATTCCATTTCCTTTCAGTTTATGGGATGCCTCTGCTGACACTGTTAAAAATGCAGACAGAAATTAGAAACCACATTGGAATCTGGTAGACTTTTGCCTGTTATTTCTCACATTGTGGTACATCCAGAAAAATGTGAGCAGTACAAAATAATTTCCTGGCAGGAGAGGCTCACAGCTGTCAGCCTGGGCTCTCCACTGACACGGAGCATCCTTAACCTGCCACCTCTCTGCACCTGGGCTCCTCTCTGTGTGAGAGCTTGCTGGGTGCTGTCTATATGCTCAGAAAATGGAAGTTTCTCAGGGACTGGCTGATTACTTTGCTTTGCAGTGGAATTTCTGTCTGGTTTGTGCTGGCTCTTGGTAGCTTTCTGGCTCATAACCCCTTGTTCTTCACCTGCCAATGCTTGTAGTGGTGATTAAAAGACCAATGGCACCAGTACAGGGCCACAGGAATGGCCTGACCAGAGGAAGGTGCATTTGTCACCAGGGCCCTGGAGGAGAAAATAACTTGAATAAGGCTTTAAAGAATGTGCTGAAGGCTCATGGGTTGTCTTGACAAATACCAGTCTGGGATATATTTGTGGAACTGTGTGCCTGTAAATCCTTCCCCTGTTATATGCTCAGTTGTCAACACCTCCCACTTGGTGAAGTTTCACCAAGTTTCCCAGTGCACTGTCAGATTACATGAAGAGTAAAACTTTGCTTCACTTGTTTTTTTTTTTTCCTAAAATGCATCTCTAAAATATTAAATTTTATTGCGGATGGCTTGACTTCAAAGCAGCATCAGCAAATGAACGTTAACAAGTGAAGGCCTTTAAATAATGATCTTTGACATTTTCCCTTAAAACATGTGTTCTCAGCTTGTCGCCTTCTGTGCCGCAGCTCTCCATGTATGATCAGGAACACAGGCTCAGCTTGAATGGAAAAATAATTTTAAAAGCAAGTCCTAAAAATTTTACACATCGTGGTTGACTGGGATGTAGGATTCGAACCCATCCAACTGCTCTGGGAGCAAGACTCTAACAGGAGTGAACAATTTTAACACACATAGCAGCATCTGTACGGATATGTTTTATGGTAAAAGCAGACAAATATTAGCCAATACTTCAGAAATCCAAATGAAATGACTCCTGGGATCCTGTCTTTACTGGCCCACAGGGGGCAGGAGCCTGTACCTGCGTGCGAAGGAGCAGGGAGCCTCCTTGTCCCCAGAGCATCGAGTGTTGGCTGCTAGGAGTGGCAAAATGCTCATCCATTTGTACCAGACATTTAACCTGGAAGGGAAACTCCTGATTTTCCTTTGCCAATTAGAATCAAATGCGCTGTGCCCGAATAAACCCCCAAAGGTCTCAGGAACTGAATAGAGTTCTGCAGAAATGATTCTAATGGAGAATGACATCCTGCTAGGTTTTTAAACATCTCTTCATTCCTGTGCAGACCTGCAGTTATTTGCAGGCACGCGTGATCAGGGATTTGTTATTCGCTGCCGGTGTGGAATCGAGATGAGGGTTCAATGGATTTCATCTGTGAAGCACAGGCAGTGCCTGAGGAAAGAGAGTTGGGAAAGGCTTGAGAGAATGTCTGGAGGATAAATAGGTTTCCTCAAACACACAGGCCAGCAGCAGGGTGTGGAGTCTCGGCTTTCCTTAAATCCAGTAGAGATCCTGGGGTTTGAGCTGTTGCACTGGTGCTGTGGTCATTTGACCTTGACAAGGTCGTGCAAGCAGGGACTCTGAAGAAGAGTCCGTTTAAGCTGCAGAAAATGTTTTTTCTATCCCCTCACCTCATGTTTGTGGCTCTGGCTTCTCCTGTGGGTGGTTCCAGCTTAGCTTGCCCAGCCTGGAGGCCCCGTGCCCAGAGAGGGGCTGTGGGCTGGGCTTTGAGAGTGGCCTGGGGCCCCTCAGCTTCCCACACTCCCTGGGGTGGGGTCATGCACTCATGGCATGCTTTGGGTTGGGAGGCTCCTTAAGGCTCATCCCATTCCTGTAACCATCCAGGTTTCACCAGTGTGAGGCACAAAGGGTTGAGATACCATGAGATTTGCCCAGGGTGTGCTAAACTAAGTTTGTTATAAGCATTCATTGGATCAGGGTGGTAGTCACTGGGCACAGCGTTGGTTTGTTTGCTGTCAGGGCTCTTGTGCTTGGTCTCTGTGTCGCTGTCGACGTTCCCTGTTGTCCTGGTTGTCCCCTCTGAGAGCTGGGCTCAGGATATCATTGTCTTGGGGTTTGTGACACTTGTTTATGATACAATGGAATGGTCTTGAAGGAAAATTTATTTGCTTGATGTGTAGTATAATAAGCAACTGGAAAATACACTGACTTAATGGTCAAGATCCATCTGTCCTATCCCAGATAATGCCTGCAGTGGTTAAAAGCCTTTTCTCTCCAACCAAAATGCTTTTGGGATTTCTACTGTGGCTACTAATGACTAATTAAAATCTTGCTGTGCTGGTGGATCCCAACCTTTCCCTGCCTTAGATCTCCATGCTCCCAGCTGCTGCTGAAGGAAGCGGGATGGATTTGGGGTTTGTCAGCCAGCCCCTGGTACTTCCCAGGGCTGCCGGTGGTCAGAGCTCTGAGCAGCATCCTGGGGAGTTTCCCCTCGCCGGCAGCGCCTGCAGGGCTGGCCCGGGGGCTCAGGCAGCCTTGTCACACCGGGGGAGCCCTTTGTGGTTTGCGCTGCCTCTGGAAGGGTTCCTTATGCAGTTCGGCACTTCCACCTTGTGCCTTCTCTTTTCTCAGTGTTCCATGCGAGGCCCCTCAGCTGCTGCCCGGGGGGCCCAGAGCTGGGGCAGGGCTGGGGACGGCTCCTGGCACCCCCAGTCCCATCACAGTCCCACCACAGCCCCACCACAGCCCCATCACACCCCGGCTGTGCTGCCTCTGCTGGGCTTGCCCGGGCAAAGAGAGAGCTGGGAAAGGGGCTCAGCCTGGAGAAAAGGAGGCTCAGGGGGCCCTTGTGGCTCTGCACAACTCCCTGACAGGAGGGGGCAGCCGGGGGGGTCGGGATCTGCTCCCAGGGCACAGGGACAGGACAAGGAGAAATGGCCTCAGGCTGGGCCAGGGGAGGCTCAGGGTGGATATTGGGAAAAAAGAATTCATGGAAAGGTTCATTCAGCCCTGGAACAGGCTGGCCAGGAAGTGTTCAAGAAGTGTGTGGATGTGGCACTTGACATGGGCAGTGGTGGCCTTGGCTGTGCTGGGCTGACATTTGAACTCAGTGATCTCAGAGGTCTTGTCCAGCCATAACGATTCCACAATTCTGTAATTTGGCAGCACAGCCAGAGACAAATCAAAACAAGCCTTTTGAACAAAGAGTTATCTTTGGGTTTAGGTTTCTCTCCTTTCTTGAATATGCAGCTGGTTCCTGAATTTGCATGTGCAGAAATTCCATTGCCACATATTGCCGATCCCAGTTTATAGGGACAAAACCAGCACTGCCAAAGCTCTGGACTTTGCTGGTTTGCCAAGTTGCAGTGGAAGGGAATCTCATGAGGTTTTATTCCCTTAGGATAGGCTCAGGCTTAGCGGGAGTTGAAGGAGCTGTTGCTGGCAGGTGCCCCTTGTTACCTGTCAGTCACCCAGCAGGCCCAGCAGCCTGACCTGGTTCCAGCCTCAGGGAGCTCTGACAGGAAACACTTCCTAAACAAAAGTAATTTTTTGCTTTCTTTGGTCTGGAATTTTTTTTCAATCCCCCTCTTACTAAAATATAAACATTGTAGGACTGACTTATGGTTTTGATCTGATAAGGTTTTACAACCACAAGTCAAGTGAAAAAAACAGAGCAGAGAAACAAGCAGTGCACAAATAGGGTATATCATGGATTTGAAGAGGAATGGAAAAGAGATGAATGCTTGGTGCTGTCCAAGCGTAAGAGGTGGGTATGGATGCTGAGACAGCATCCACAGGGAGCACAGGGATGGGGAGAGTCACTAAGGCTGGTGTCAGTTACCATCAAGAGCAGACAAATATAAATATGGTCTTTTTCCCTCAAAGTTGGGTTTCGGTATTTTGGAGAGGAGCGGGAAATGTGCTGGGGTTTTGAGGTGGTTTTTTGTTATTATTTTGTTTGTTCAAAGGGAAAATATGAAATGGGAGTGTGTGAATGAGTTTCTTCAGCCGTGCCCGGCGACCAGCAGGATCCCAAACTGGTTTGAGTGGGAAGAGACCTTAAATCTCATCTGAGTCCACCCCCTGCCATGGGCAGGGACACCTTCCACTGTCCCAGCTTGCTCCAAGCCCCGTCCAGCCTGGCCTTGGATGGCAGGAGGTGGTCAGACTCCATCTGGTACTGACAGAGGTGGCAATCCCAACCCCCAGGAGAGCAGGAACATGAATAAACCCCTTGGAACACCCAGAGGGAGCTCTCTTGTTGTGCAACGTGAAGCTCAGTAAAGGACTTGTATAAGTTTGGGGGATAAGTCTTAGTGTAAACCTCCTTTCCTCGTAAATTCCTTGCCATTGTGGTGTGAGGGTTCTTCTTCCTTCCAAGAGTTGAGCTGAGGTTTGGATATGTTTTACTGTCAGAGCAGTAACAGTTATGAGAGGGGAACAAGGTGTTGGTTAACTTGGTGTTCTGCATAAACATGGCAAACCAAAGAGAAATAAGTGTTCTGCTGAAAATGTCGTTGCTGTCGTTTGAAAATAAGCCAGTCAACAACTGAGTTTGAGACTGAAGAGTATTACACAGGCACGAATGTTTCCTTTTCTGCTTCTGTTTTCGTGTCAATCACCACAGGGGTATCAAGGAGTGTTAGTGAGCTCTGGAGCAGACGGAGCTCCCGGGCAGGGATGTCTGCACAGGCGTGGATGTCCTCGTGCATCCCCAAATCGGGAGTGAAAGGCAGGCAGCGGAGATCCAAGGGGTTGTTAAAACAACAGCTGCATCTCTGGGACAGGGTTTGAAGGTGTTCTTGTATCCCAGCACTAAATGGCACCGGGTGGTTCAGTTACTCATGAACCCTGCCCTGGCAATGGTGGAATTGCTCCTGCCCCTGGCCAGCATTCCCTCAGCGTCCTTCAGCGCTTCTCGACACTCCCTGTTTGCAGGAGTGCTCGCAGTAACTCTGCGTGGGGGGTAAGGGCACTGTGACCCCCTCGTGGCTGTCCAGCCTCACTCTAACCCCGTGTCCCCCCTGTGCCCGTGCTTGGCACGGGGCTCACGGCGTCACACCGGCGCTGCAGGCCCAGAGCAGGGGCAGGCACTGCCCGGGACACCGGCTGGGTTAGCTGGGGATGGATACACACACACCAAACCAGCACCTCGGTGTCCTCCTCACCAGTACCGCCAGTGCCCCCCGTGCTGAGCTCTGCCCACCTTGGCGGTGCCTGAACTCCCTGCCAGACAGTGGTGCAGCTGCTGAGCATCACCCTCCGGGCTCTGACCTCCTGGGAAGTGGCTGGAGCCCCAGGAGCGGCTGAGGGAGCTGGGAAAGGGGCTCAGCCTGGAGAAAAGGAGGCTCAGGGGCCCTTGTGGCTCTGCACAACTCCCTGACAGGAGGGGGCAGCCGGGGGGGTCGGGCTCTGCTCCCAGGGCACAGGGACAGGAGGAGAGGGAACGGCCTCAGGCTGAGCCAGGGCAGGTTTAGGTTATGCATTGGGAAAACTTCCTCCTGGAAAGGGCTGTGCAGCCCTGGCACAGCTGCTCAGGGCAGGGGTGGAGTCCCCATTCCCGGAGGGATTTCAAAGCCGTGTGGAGGTGACACTTGGGAACATGGGGCAATGCTGGCCGTGGCAGTGCTGGGGGAACAGTTGGACTCGATGGTCTCAGAGAGCTTTTCCAACCTGACCAGTTCCCTGATTCTTGCTGTTGGTGACGTGCAGGGGTCCCGTGAGCGTGGAGCTGCTGTGCAGGTGTGGCACAGGTACCTGCAGGGTGAGCCCCTGGCCCGGCTGATTCTGACTGGGCTCCTGCCTCAGGTGAGCCAGGTGCTGTGGGTCCAGCACAGTGTGGGCTGAGCTGGAACTAATTAATTAAGGAGTGAACTTGGAACAAATATTTATGGATATTTACCATTGTGGGTCAGGACCCGCTCCTGGGTGCATGCACAAATGCAGAAGTAGCCTCAGGGCATTGTTCCCTGGGGTTCCAGGGAGGATTTTGCCCTTGAGTGTCTTGTCAAGATAATCTTTAGTGCTTGGATAACGCACTGGGGTGTGTAGTGCTGGCTGTTACCGGGGTGTTTCAGGTTTACTGTACTTATGGCTTTAGGAACATCATTTCATGCCTGCTCATTTCATATTAATGAGCCTCGTCTATTTAAAGTAACATGCGTGCAAGCTTAGGTCCCTCCAGTTTTCCTGGAGTTCTGAATTCCAAGCTAGCTTGACTCACTTGGAGTAAAATTTTTTGAGATGTATTTTCATGTTCTTTATCACCCAAATCAGTTTCCTTGCATCTCAATTTAGGCCATCAGCCATGCAGGATGGGTAGGGGTCATTTGTTACACCAGTCATTATTTCATTGCTGTTGTGTTTTCATACGGATGCTCAAACCCACTTTTGGGTCTGGGTTGTGTCCTGCCCACTGCTGGCAATAAAGCTGTATTGAACACCACAAATGTGAAGTGAGAACTTGAATAGGCTGAACTTTCCCCTGGAGATCAGAATCTGGTGTCATTTCCTCTCCAGCCCCCAACAGGTCCAGGTCACTGGTTCCCAAACATGCCTTAGTGCAGGGAATGCTGAGCACTCAAAGGCAACCTGCTCTCAGAAATGTGTCACTGTCTCAGTTGCTGTCTCTTTGTGAGCAGAGGGCTGGGAGGGAGCTCAGAGAAAAAAGCTCTGCGTGAAATGTCACATTTGGCAGCCTTGCAGCACCTCTTCAGAAAGTTTCATTTGGATCCTGAAATATTTGTAATAGTCTTTTGTGGGATACAGGATTTGTTTTGGTTTTTTAAAAAAAATTGCAACACATTGACTTTGAAGATGAAGCATAAAAATTATTTTTAGCATTTGCTGCTAAGTCATCAGAGATGATAAAGGAGAAAGAACAACATTTATAGCTCCCTTCTCTTTGGCAACAGCAGAAAAACCCCATCCTCCTTCCTGGCTGAGTAAGGAGCTTTCCTCAAAGTTGACCTTAAAGCTCATCCAGTGCCACTCCTGCCACGGCAGGGACACCTCCCACTGTCCCAGGCTGCTCCAAGCCCCAATGTCCAACCTGGCCTTGGGCACTGCCAGGGATCCAGGGGCAGCCACAGCTTCTCTGGGCACCCTGTGCCAGGGCCTGCCCACCCTCCCAGGGAACAATTCCTTCCCAATCTCCCATCCATCCCTGCCCTCTAGCAGTGGGAAGCCATTCCCTGTGTCCTGTCCCTCCAGCCCTTGTCCCCAGTCCCTCTCCAGCTCTCCTGGAGCCCCTTCAGGCCCTGGAAGGGGCTCTGAGCTCTCCCTGGAGCCTTCTCCTCTCCAGGTGATCCTCCCAGCTTTCCCAGCCTGGCTCCATGGCAGAGAGGCTCCAGTTTCAAAACAGGGCTTTAAAATTCTTGATTTTAATTAAACATAAGTGCTTCTAAAAATTCAAATGCCATTCTAAAAGATTTCAGTTTCATTTTTGACAGCGTCTCAATTTCTCATCTTAATGTTTTGACTAAAATGGTTGAGAAATAAATCCATCATAAAACATGCGCCAGGCAGCAAAGTTTGCCACAGCAGCTGTGTGAGGTGGTGGAGTCCCCATCCCTGCAGGTGTCCAAGGAAGGGCTGAATGTGGCACTCAGTGCTCTGGGCTGGGGACAAGGTGGGCATTGGGCACAGCTCGGACTTGATGCTCTTGGACTCCTTTTCCAAGCGAAACAATTCTGTGATGCTGTGTGTCAGATATTGCCTTGTGCCTGCAGCCTGTGAGAGCTCACTGGAAATCTCAGTCACTGATCTGCAGCAGTTATTGCCCTTTTTTTCATAAAGAAAAAGCAGCAGAACAGCCTCCATGGCAACAGCAGCGGCTGCCAGGCTGCTGCGCTCGCTCCGGAGCCGCTGCCGGGGGAAGGTGCTCCTGAGGATATATTTGTTTTCAAAATCGGTTTGGCCACAAGCCCGTTTGCCAGCGAAGGAAGTCGTCTTTCCCTTAATGCAGGGAGGAGAGGGATGGTGTGGCTGTGCAGGGACCAGCGAGGCCTCTCGGGTGTGCTGGGGGCTGCGGAGAAGCCCCGGAGAGGCCCTGCCCCAGTGCACAGAGGAGCAGGGAGGGGAACAGGGCAGGACAAGGCAAACTCCGAGCACTGAAAGCGGCTGTTCAGCTCAAAACGGGGTATTTCATTGCCATTCCCTCCGGTTTGTTTCCTACTCTGTTGGAAGGTTCCCAGCCCTTGGCATGGGTTGGAAGTGTCCAAGGCTGGCTTGGATGGGACTTGGAACAGCCTGGGATAGTGCAAGGTGTCCCTACTTGGAACAGCCTGGGATAGTGCAAGGTGTCCCTGCCTCAGGGGTGGAGTGAGAGGAGCTTTGAGTTCCTTTTTAACCCAAACCAACCTGGGATTTTAAGGATACAACAAATACAAGAGTCAGGCTGCTGAAAGAAATGGCTGGATTTGAGATGGAGAGGTTACAGCCTTTCCTCAGGTCTGTCACCGCTCCCAGAGGAGTTGCTGGTGTGTAATTAGGGGAGTCTGGTGGATTCTCTCCTTGGGGGGGGGGTCTGGGCTGGTGCCTCCCTTCCCTTTGAAGCCAGGCCAGTGGCTGGAGCTGCCGTGAGCAGTAGCTCTGGCAGCAGGAGGACAGCCAGCCGTGGTCTCCTGGGGGTTTGGAGGCTCTTTTAAATTGGGATTCTGTAGTCCTGCAGGCTAATATTGATTTTTTTTTTCTGTTTTTATTATTTTTGTATTCAAGTATTCACCTCGTGTCTCCTGCATGACATGAAAATTTCATTCTGCTTTCTTACTCATTCACTCATTGAATCCATTCTAATACTCTCAACTGCACCTTGTATTTCTCTTTTTAAAGAAGGTGCTGTTCATTGGTTCACACCTGAAAACTGTACCTGATGGTCTTTAATATTTTAGTGGTTTAAACAGGTTTGTGTCTGCAGAGATGTCAGAATTCTGTATGTATCTCTTCCATGTGTACGTCTTCTGTATCTCTTCTGCACCAACCTTTGGCTGCTGCTGGAGTACCCTGTGTCTCAAAACCTGATGGTCAGAAGCTTTGTAACCTTGAGGACTTTGTTAAATCCATGGAAATTTGCAGGGTGTGTTTGGGTTTGGGTGGTGCCAGCACAGGAAGGAAAACAAGAAAGTCCTTTTATGTAAATGGCATCTGCATTCTTGCTTCTAATTAAAAAATCGAAGGGAAAAGCTTTCTGTGATTAAGGGACGTATTTGCTAATTTGTCACAGGCTGGACTCTGGAGCACTTCTGGTTGCATCATTCTGGAAGTAACTTCCAGCTCTCCCTCTCCATAGGAACAGGCTGATCATTCACCTTCTCGTGGTCATCAATTCCAAGGGCAGGGGCAGGGGTGACAGGGACAGGACAGTGTCCGTGTGTCCAGCCCGGATTGCTGGGCCCAGAGCTGCGGGTGTGGCACTTCTGGAGACACCTGCACAGTGTAGGGGGTGTAAGAGCTTGGGGTGACACCGGGACAGGCTGGGGATTTCACAGAGTGGCTCAGCGTTTGTTGCGGAGCTGTTGGAGTTCAGGACTGTGCCAGCTGGGTCGTGCCCTGTCCCCGTGGGTGTGCCTGCTCAGGCGGGCTCAGCCTGGCAGAGGGGCTCTGAGCCCCTCACAGCTCGCCCAGACCCCGCTCAGAGATTCCCCGCGCTGTCCCCCCGTGCTCTGGGCAGTGCAGAGCCCAGGGGCAGCGGGTCTGGCCGTGCCCGGGGCTGTGGCTGCGGTGAGGAGCTCTTGCCCCGGGTGCCGCTGCCCTGCCGTGTGCCGCGGGGTGCAGGGCATCCTGCAGCCCTTGGGATCCTCCCGGAGCCAGCCGGGCTCGTGGGGCACCTGCCAGCCCTGCCAGCCCGCCGGGCAGGAGCCCCCGTTCCCAGCTCCTGCTCAGGCATCACGGAGCCCGGCTCCCAGGCCAGCAGAGAGACGGCGCCTTGGCTTTTCAGTCCGGCGCAGGTAGAGGCTGCGAGTCTTTCCTTCCTCGCCCAGCCCGGTTCCCATGCAGGCTTTGCATTTGATTTTTTTCCCCCAAGAAATCGTTTCCTGTCGTAACGTAACCAGATGGGGAGGGTTCAGTGCAAATACCTCGGGAGAGGCTGGCAGAGCAGTGGCTCCAGGAAGCAGATCCTCCCCGTAATATTGGCACGGTTTGGTAAGTTCCATCTGAAAAATAAAAAGCTGCTCCCTTTGCTGAGTCACAGCCCCTCGGAGCTGGAGCCGTGACAAGCCGGGAGCCGCCGCGCTGCTGGAGTTGGAGCGAAGGTGAGCGGGGGCGGTCCGGGAGCCTGCCCGGGTGCTTCTCTCGCCCGAAATGATGTTTTAAATCCCGTTAAACTGCTCCGTAAGTTCAGTGCCATCTGTGGGGAGGTGCAGGTGCGTCCGTGGCTCGCAGGGCGGGGGATGCGTGGCGGTGCCGGGCAGGTGCCGGGGAGCGCGACCCCGGCGGGGGACAGAGCGGGGCGGGCGGGGGTGGCACTGCCTGGGAGCAGCGCTGGTGTCCGGCACGGGCCGAGCCCTGCCCCGGCGGGCAGCACCGAGGGCCCTGCCGCGTCCGAGAGCCCTGCCCGCTGCCCAGGGCAGTTCTGCCGGTGCCGGAGGTCGCTCCCCGCACCTGCAGCAGCGCAGCCGATGCTGTGCCGGAGCCGATGCTGTGCCGGAGCCGATGCTGTGCCGGAGCCGATGCTGTGCCGGAGCCGATGCTGTGCCGGAGCCGATGCTGTGCCGGAGCCGATGCTGTGCCGGAGCCGATGCTGTGCCGGAGCCGATGCTGTGCCGGAGCCGATGCTGTGCCGGAGCCGATGCTGTGCCGGAGCCGATGCTGTGCCGGAGCCGATGCTGTGCCGGAGCCGATGCTGTGCCGGAGCCGATGCTGTGCCGGAGCCGATGCTGTGCCGGAGCCGATGCTGTGCCGGAGCCGATGCTGTGCCGGAGCCGATGCTGTGCCGGAGCCGATGCTGTGCCGGAGCCGATGCTGTGCCGGAGCCGATGCTGTGCCGGAGCCGATGCTGTGCCGGAGCCGATGCTGTGCCGGAGCCGATGCTGTGCCGGAGCCGCTTTCCACGTTCCCAGGCTGTCCTCACCGTCACAAATCCCTCTGCAGCCAAGGCCTGGGGCTTCTCCAGGCTCCGCACCGGGGTTTACCTGCTGGAGTTTAACAGCTCCGTTTGTAGCTCTGTGTTTCAGTGGTTCAGGTGCAAAATCTCAGGGTATTTGTTTTCTGAGGCTTTTTTATCTCCTCGAGTCTACAGACCTGGGTGTCAAATCCAGGGAAATTTGTACAGGGAGGAGGGAGCTGGGACTGCTGAAGGAAAGGCAGGTGGGCTCCGGTGGGCTCCCTTACGGCAGGGAGGCTGCAGGTAGGACAGGGACACGGGAGTGCTTCCTCAGCACCAGTTAAATGTAGCATTTGACACTTGAAAGTAATTCTGGTTCTGTTGAACTGCTGCCAAGATATGTATTACCTAGACAGAAAAATGCGCTTGGGCTGCTGTTTCCAACTTATCTGTGGTCATTTCAATTGCAGATTTGTTTTTTAAAGTTGTTATGAATGTTAGACATATTTTCCATCTACTTTTTAACAAGCTTTTAAAAAGTTAAAAATAACTCAGTATCTTTAGGAGCTGTGATGTTGCTGATCCGTGGGTAATCAGCCCACCTCCAGCTGCCTGACCGCTGCAGGTCACTGTGACCCGGGCTGACATCCCTGAGGGATGGAGCAGAATCACGGAATCATGGAATCACAGAATTGATAAGGTTGAAAAAACCCTTGAAGATCATCAAATCCAACTCTTGACCCACACCACTACCATGTTCACCTCTAAACCATGTCCCTAAGTGCCACATCTGCATTTTTTGAACGCTTTCAGGGATGGTGACTCCACCACTGCCCTGGGCAGGACTGGACAACCCTTTCTGTGTAGAAATTTTCCCTCATCTCCAACCTAAACCTGCCCTGGTGCAACTTGAGGCTGCTTGCTCTCATCCTGAGGAACTCAGCTGGGGCCTCTCCTCGCGGCCCCTTGCCCCCATTCCTGAGCCTCAGGGCTCCTTCCCTTTTCTCCTTGCCCAGCAGGGCTCTCCCAGGCTGTGTCACCAGCACTCAGCTCCAGCCTCTTCCTCTCCTGTTCGACCTGTCTGGTGGTGGTTTGACCCCAGGTGCAGCAGAAGGATGGGCAACTGCTCCCAGGGTTTGGGCTGTGTGATCCCAAGTGGAAGATTCATCTTTCCACTGGAAAAATAATTTCATTTCCTGCCAGTGCCCACAGGGTGGTTTCTTGTTCTTGCATTAGTATGAAAAAGTAACTGAAGCATCCTTTTCACCTACGTAGTATAAATCGTTTAATAACTTCCTGTTCAATGCCTCTTCCAAAAAATCACAGATCCTGAATCTTTTATTACCTGGTCACACCTATTATGTTTCATTTAGGAGAATTTGAGTGAATTAATGAACGCCTACCATTTAGCTTTCTGCAGCATCATAATGCTTTTCCCCTGATTTCACATCTCCTGCCACTCTAATACCTTATTTACATTGCTGTGTGCACAACAGATGTCCTCAGTGATGCCTTGATCTTTCCTCCTAAATCTCTGTGTGCAGGATATGTCAAATTGTATTTTTAAATATAGATTATCTTGTACTTTCACGGATTGAATTTCATGTTGCTAAGTTACCTATTTTTTCTAGTTTGAGGTTATCATTTTACTTTTTCTTCCTTTTGCCTGCCTTGTCCTCTCTCCTGATTGACCTACATAATCCTCTGTGATCAGCAGGATTTTGTGTCCTACCCTTTCCTC
Organism: Orthonyx spaldingii; assembly: GCA_013397795.1. Taxonomy (NCBI): domain Eukaryota; kingdom Metazoa; phylum Chordata; class Aves; order Passeriformes; family Orthonychidae; genus Orthonyx; species Orthonyx spaldingii. The sequence goes on from VZTJ01005968.1 coordinate 970,009, forward strand.
TTTACCAGGTCACCAGAACATCAGACAGTGCCAGCCCCAGCTCTGGGCCTTGGAGCCCGCAGCCGGGAATCTCCTCCCTCTAGCAGGAACTGCTTTGTTGTGATCCCCCATCTGTAACTGGAGTTTCTCACACATCTCAGTGCTCAATCTTCTCTCAGGCACAGGGTGGGATTGTGGGGTGCCCTGTGCTGGGCCAGGAGCTGGACTCTGTGGGTCCAGCACTGTGGGTGCCTCCCAGCTCAGCCTATTCTGTGATTCCACCACTCTTGAGTGGTTAATGACAGGAGTGTCTGACCCTGGCTTGTCCCTGTGAAACTGAGATCCACATTTCCATTCTCACCTCCCCTACACCTTTGGGTGCCAGGAGTCACTGAGGTCCCTCTGCTGCCCCAAGCACAGCCCACGTTTCTGACCCCTCTGCCTGCTGGCAGTCGCTGGCTGGCTGGGCAGGGCCTTCCCGCCCATGGGCTTCTCTCCTGGGTTTAATGAGCCGTAGGGACGTGCACAGTTTAAACGCACAAGCTCGGATACCCGGGGCAGAGCAGCCGCAGCTATTGCTGTTCCCGATGCTGCCCGTCCCTGCCCGGTGCCCCGAGCTCAGCAGAGCTGCAGGGCCACCCTCGGTGCCCTGGGAGCAGCTGGGCTGGGCTGGCAGCAGCTGTGGGACAGACCCCAGCAGGAAGAGCTCCTGGTGCATCCGAGGCATCCCGGCTGCGGGCAGAGCCTGTGCCTCCACCCCAGAGCAGTGGTCAGCCGGGAGGGCAGGAGCAGATGGACACAGCCCCCTGGGCAGTGGTCAGCAGGGAGATGGACACAGGAGCAGATGGACACAGCCTCCTGGCTGGGGACCAGCGCAGTGCGGGCCCTGCGAGAAGCTACTTTCCCTGAAGGAGGAAATGCAGAAGGCTGAAAAATGGAAAATCCTCAACTCAAATCCCAGATTACCCAGCTGCCACACTAACCCAGTAGCTAGCAAAGGGCTCCTCTGGAGCTTCTCCAGCCTGTAAATGGAGATATTGGTGGGAACGTTTCCCTGGTTCATTATGTAGCACATTTCACACCAAAAAGCGGGGCCAGTGCTTTTCCTGATCATCTGCACAAGTCCTTGAGAAGAAGATTCCTGCAGGGGAGGGCTTCTCCCGAGAGGAGGCATCAGCCAGGAGATGCCACTTGGGAATGAGTCACTTGGCCCCAGAAGTGAACTCCAGGAAGACAATTTTAGTGCCCCAACAGAGAATACAAGCAGAAGCAGCTGCTGAGGTTCCTCTTTCCCCCAATTTTTTTTTTCTTTTTTCCTATTTGTTGTTACTCTTGGTTAAAAAAGGTTAGAGAGCTCTTGTGTTGAAAATAAGATTTTCTCAGAGAAATGGATCATAAAATCCCAGAATGGTCTGAGTTGGAAGGGACCTAAAAGCCCATCCAGTTCCACCCCCTGCCATGGGCAGAGACACCTTCCACTGTCCCAGGGTGCTCCAAACCCTGTCCGACCTGGCCTTGGACACTTGGATGGGGCAGCCACAGCTTCTCTGGGCAGCTTGTTCAGCCTGGGATCCTTTGACTTCAAATGTTAAAGTGACAGTGAAACAGCCTTTTCTTCCCCCTCAGCTCTGGGTCTGCCGTGGTGCAAGGAGGCCTCAAACCCTCCCAGGGATCCATTCAGCGAAACTGCAGGGAAGTGGTATCTGCATGCCAGGCAAATTGACTCCAAAGTTTCATGCAGCATTTCAAATCAAATCAGCTTTAAAAAATCAGATTACAGCTGCAAAGTCCTCAGCCGTGTGCATGTGGTGCATGCAGAGCCCTCCTGGCAGAGCTCCCCTGGCCAAGGGCAGCACTCAGGGTCACCTTCGGGGTGGGGGCCCTGGGGGGCCATGCCTCGATACCTCCATGGGCACAGGGTTTGGCTCGTGCCACACCAGCCCTTCCCACTCCTCACTGAGCACTTTCCCATGTGCCTGCAGCCTTTTCCTCCCCACCTGTTGCTCTGTCTCTCTAGGAAACCCTGGCTTTGTTCTTCCAGGTTGGTCAGGGTTTCTGGCTCATCATCTGGGAGGACATCTCGCTTTTAGCATTTTATTCAATCATCTTCCAGGGGCTGCTTGTATTATAAAATTCTTTTTGTAATGGATCTTTTCTTTATAGTTGGAAATATTTATTTAGCCAGTGCCTGAAGGGGCTCCAAGAGAGCTGGAGAGGGACTTTGGAAAGGGCCTGAAGGGACAGGACACAGGGAATGGCTTCCCAGTGCCAGAGGACGGGGCTGGATGGGATATTGGGAAGGAATTGTTCCCTGTGAGGGTGGGGAGACCCTGGCACAGGGTGCCCAGAGAAGCTGTGGCTGCACCTGGATCCCATTTGAGCAGTTTCTGTGTTCTGAACTTGTTTGCCATCTCTGGATTAGGTCTCTCTCTTTACCTTCCCCAACAATTTCAGTGCCGGGGCTCGACCTGGCGCAGGCAGCACGGAGTGTCTCAGTTGCTCAGATGCAGCTCTCCCTGCCCCCAGATGTACCTAAAGCTCTCTTGATCTCCCCCAGGGCCCATTCTCCCCGCCCAGCCCATGCTGGAGGGTGGCCCCTGACCCCGTGAGACCCCAGCCAGCCCTTGCCCTGGCCCAGCAGGTGTTGGTGCCAGAGGAATGGTGTTAACCCCTGGCACTGCCACCCCGGTGGGTACCACCCCCTCACAGTACATCTCCAACCACTCTGGGAGTCTGAGCATACTTCTGCTTTCCTTCTCAATCAGTATTTACGTTCATTTATGTGTGTGTTTGTTTCTGTTTGTTACTGTGTTTCTGAGCCAAGGAGCATCACGTTTGCTATTCAGCAACAGGGAGGAGGTGGGCTGGCATTAGGGAGGAGACTCGCAGCAAGTGTCACAGAAAGGTTATTCCAATCAGGATATTCAGTAATGAAAAATCAGGTTTGAAATAATCTGATCCTCAGTGTTTCAGGCTGTAGGAACAGCTTTTCACTAGAGCCTGATGGACATCTCCCAACTGTTTGCATTTCGGAGATTAATCAACTTTTCATTCAAATTCTTGTCTGTTGCTGTGAAATGTCAACTTTTATCTTGATTTAGAGCTGGGCACACACCTACTGAGAAATAAGACACATTGTCAAATAGAAATGTAATTTTTGGGTAGTCCTGGTCAGCCTGAAGAAAGGTTCCTATTCCCATCAGTCTTTTCCTGCTGCCCAGTTCCTCACAGCTGAATTTAATGATGATGAGTCAGTCTGGAAATTAACCTTAATTCTGAAATCTAAACCACAGTGGTTTTGTTGCCACTGTTGGGTCTGTTATTTTTCAAGCTCATTTATAAATTGAATAAATGCAAGAACTGAAAATCTTTTATAAGAGTGTAGCAATTAAATACTGCCTTTTCCATCCTCAAATCCAGCTGTGTTGTGTGTTGGTGCCGAAGAGGGTTGGAGAGGTAGCATTAAATAGTTATTTAGGGACGTTAATAACATGCTTAAAATGTTTCCATCAAGTGCTTTTGGATCGTGCGATGCCATCTGTGTTACAGTTGATTTAGTTAATTATACAGGCATGAATTCCTTGGGAGAAGGGATGGCATTGCTGTAGCAGCTTGTTTGTGAGAAAGATAGCGCAGTGACACGCTATTAAACTCATGGAATTAAGGCTGAAATATATTCCTCACCAACAGTCCTCCCCAAATTATGCTGAGTTGCTCCAGTTTAAAGGATGATTTGGATAAGTGTGTTATTGGAGTTTATTGCAGAAACTCCAATGGATTTTTGTACCTTAAATATTTGGGATAATCTGGGGGAAAGGAGAAATTGCTTTTCTACCTACTCACCTGTTTTTCATTAATTACTGCTCTTTCTGCAAATTAGCCATAAGAGTTGTACAATTGAACAGGTGTCCTGCTTTAAAATGTACCTGTTGGGATTTAGCAGCAATTGTGTCTGCCAGTGCTGCAATTCAGAGACTGGGCTGAGCTGGAAGGGACCCAAGGATCATCCAGTCCAGCCCCTGTCCCTGCACAGACCCCCAGCAATCCCCCCCGTGCATCCCTGGAGCGGTGTCCAAACACTCCTGGAGCTCTGGCAGCCTCGGGGCCGGGACCATTCCCTGGGGAGCCTGGGCAGTGCCAGCACCCTCTGGGGGAAGAACCTTTCCCTGATCTCCAGCCTGGCCCTGCCCTGGCCCAGCTCCAGCTGTTCCCTATAAACCATAATTAGCGTCATAATTGACACTCAACTATGGTTTGCACTTAAAAGAAAACCCAAAAAAACCTGTGTAAAACTTAGGATGAGAAACCAGAGAATGGGGTTTGGATCTGTGGGTGTGGCACAAACAGGTAACTTCATACACAAGGTGAGTCTGCGGAGAGGAGTCTGGAAGCTGCAAAGGTAGAGCTTACAAAGGACATGACCCACCCACCAACGAGTTAAAGCCAACAACGGTCAAAGGATTAATCTTTGAGGAAAAATTCAGGTCAGTCAGGATTTGACATGTGTCTGTTATAGCTGCTGCTGGAATTGATCTAATCCTCAGCAAAACTTTGGCTAGACTTCCATCTGCAGAGGCTCGGTGCTGGATGTCAGGGTTGGGGGGTGAGGGGTGGAATTATTTTCAATTTAAAGGACATATCATTTCATCAAAGATAGGTTTCAGAGCTAATTTCCCACTGGGAAGCGTTGGTTGATTATTTATTTCCCTTAAGGAAATGGAGACCTGCTCTACACCAGCTGGCTGTAGGTAACGGGGTGCGTTAACTTTGTGTGGGGAGCCTGCAGCTTCCTCAGCAACAGCAGGGACGACTCAGATGTGCCTCTTTGGATGTCTCAGCTGAGTTACCCACACTGCTTGTATTTTTTAAAAAGAATTTTATCAAATTAGTCTCAGTCTAAATGGCACAGAGAAAAAAATCCACACAGAACGTCCAGAGAAGGGAAGAGAGCTGGGAAGGGGCTGGAGCCCCATGAGTAGCTGAGGGAGTTGGGAAAGGGGCTCAGCCTGGAGCAAAGGAGGCTCAGGGGCCCTTGTGGTCCTGCACAACTCCCTGACAGGAGGGAGCAGCCGGGGGGGTCGGGCTCTGCTCCCAGGGCACAGGGACAGGAGGAGAGGGAACGGCCTCAGGCTGGGCCAGGGGAAGCTCAGGATGGACATCAGCAGGAATTTCCCCATGGAAAGGGTGGTCAGGCCTTGGCAGGGGCTGCCCAGGGAGGTTTGGAGTCCCCATTCCTGGAGGAGTCCCAGGAATTCCTGGAGGTGGCACTCAGAGCTCTGGGCTGGGGACAAGGTGGGGATCAGGCACAGCCTGGGCTCCATGGGCTGGGAGGGCTTTTCCAACCTCAGGGATCCTGGGATTTGACTCTGTGGTTCTGCGTGTGAAGGAAATGCACGACATAACCCTGTGTGCAGGACTGTGCGTGTCTTGGCTGTTGTTTCTTGATCTCAGCTCCCTGCTCACTCCTTTTTCCATGTGATTTCCAACAGGTTTTCTTCTCCCATTGCAGCTGAGTGAGTGATACACTGTTTGTGGCAAATGTTTGTATGGATAAAGCCCAAAGCACAACTCCATCATGGGACATGATTGCATTGGCTTAGCATGAAATTCCTTTTCAGAGGAAAGCTCATTTTCTTGCATTTGGATCTATAGGCTGGTGCAATCCTAAATGGAACATGGGTATTACTCATACGAGGAAGTGGGAACTCAGCCATGCACAGTATTACGTTTGCTTTCCACTATAATATTTTGAGGTGCACCAGAGGCTCAGAAAGATTTGTTTAAGCTAATTAATCAGAACAATTTGTCAAAAATAGACAACACCAATGCTCACAGGGCTGTGGCAGACATTGGAAATGTTCCATATTTGTAAGAACAGTGTTTTACTTTCAAATATCGGTACCCTGGGTAGGGATTAATTCACTTATTTTTAAGCGTGGTGAAACATTCATTTCGGCAACTACTACCTAGAAAACACATTTCCCAATTAGCCTTTATGTCTGAATTGCAAGTCAGGAGGCAAAGGGAGCGCTGAGCCCTGCTCAAGGCAGCTCTGATGCATTATTGATGCTGTTTTCAATATCAAACATGCCAGGAATCAGATGCATAATCTATTCTCCCAGCACCAAAAATATGATGACCTTTCTGTTCTCCTAAGGTGATGTGTCTGATAGCTGCCCCTTCTGTATAACTCAGTGGAAAAATAAAGGAAAAATGCAAAGGCAGGTGACTGGTTTTCCAGGGAGTGTCTCCTGTGCCCAGCACTGTGGCAGGGGGTGCCAGGGAGCTGCTCTGTTCCCTGCAGGGACGGGGCTCGCTGAGGGTCTGTGCTCAGTGCTGGCACCTCGGCCGTGGCCTCCTGATGTCCCTGCATGTCCCCAGATGTCAGAGCAGCGCCCTGGCAGCAGCAGCAGCCTGGTGTTCCCTTTGTGTTCCCAGGATGAACCACCCCCTGGCTGCTTCTGTATCAGCACAGTGGTGCTGGCTTGGGAGCGTTTTTATGGAATGTTTTTCTCCCAGTATTTGTGATAAATATTCTTTCAAGCCTGGCCTGGCGCTTGGCCACGGGTTCCAGCTGGCTCCTCGGCGCGGGGCGTGCTCCAGCAGACACGGCTCTGCTCTGCAGGGCCACACTCCTGGGAGCACAAACAGCCTCTCATGGCTCCAACAATGGCACTTGTCCCCCTGCGCACACACAAGGTCGTGGTTGTCACTGCAGGCAGCCATGCTCTGTTCAGTGCTGTTCCCATTCTTATCCTGGGAATAACAGCCCAGCCGGACATCTCTGCTCGCGGGGCAGCTGCCAGGGGCCGAGCTCTGTGTGTCCAGCAGCAGACCTGGCTGCAGCATCACACGTGGGCGCTGCCACTTGGTCACAGTGCTCACATCCCCCTGGTGTCGAAGGGAAGGCTCCACTGCTGCCTCCACAGGCTCTTCCCTCTTGCTCCTCAGGGAAAGGCTGGACGTGGCACTAGGGATATGGTTTAGTGGGCACGGTGGTCGTTCTTATACGGTCCTTTGCAGGGCCAGGAGTTGGATTTCAAGCCCATGCTTGGCATGAAATGTGTCAATTCATGCGATTAAGCCTTTGTAACATTTTAAAGAAAATTAAAAAGCTGAAACACCGTCAGTATCAGGATATGTGGTTCTACAAATCGACCTCGGACAGAATTCCCACCAAGTGAACTCTGCTTCAGAGTACCAGGTCCTGTTTTCTTTTCTGTAAGCACACAAACGTAAATTCTCGCAGCCCTCGTCTGTCAAAAAGAATCCTGGTTGCAATTACTCTCTCAAATCCCTGTGCCATTCAAATTATGATTTGTCTGCCATTCATGTGGAAGCAGTTAAAGCTTGTTGGTCGCTGCTTCTCGTTTCCTCAGGTTGTGAACTAACTTGGCTCACTGCTGCCTCTGCCTTTGGAGGAAATCCTCTAAGAAAATAATTGTAATGTGCACAAAGGCCTCATTTGTTGCAGCAGGTAGAACTCTGTGCCTGTGGCTACAGGCTGTCCCATTTTTTATCAATAAAGAAAGAGGGTTTTAAACCTCCATTGGTGTGTAGTGTCTGCTTGCACAAAGCAGCAAGAATCTGAAATGCAAAGAGCATCTACTCATGTTATAGATTTTTCAGGCAATATCGTTAAAATTTAATTTATTTCTATTTCTTTGCCCAACCAAACATGTTTCTTTTTATAGAAACTTCCAGGCTACAAAGTCAGGCATCAGCCTGAGAAACAGCACAACTGAGACTGTTTGTACCGCCTTGGTTTGGACAATTAATATCAGGAATGTTATTTTATTCTCCCGCTTGTTTCTCTAAGTCTCAGCCTCCACCCCCTCCCTCTGACCCAACACAGATGTGTAGTGACTGCTTGTCCTACATGATTGCTCTGGTTCTCAGCAGCTTTGCTCTCCCAAACCCCAGCCCCTCTCCCAGATGCTGTGAGCCCTCTCCCAGCTCCATATCCCATTTTTATATCCCCAGAGCAGCTGCCTCCCTCAGCTCTTTTCTCCCTGATAGATTGAGCCTTTTGCTCTTAGAATTCAAAGCCGGCTATTTTTGATGATGATGTTGTTGTGGAGGTTGGTTTTGTTGCTATTTTGCTGTTATCATTTGCTGTTACTCTCTCCTTGCAGCTGCCCTGACCTGTTAAGCCCCATCCCCGTGCCCGGAGAGGGGACAGTGCCTCCGCCGTGGTTTGACCGCGAGTCATGAGGGACAAAGCGAGGCACTGAAGGTCGTCGGCCAACAACACTGCTACCCACGTTAACAGCATTAGTACTAAAAAGGTGGGAACTATTTTTGCAAATCTGTGCACTTTTTAATGGGATTTTGTCGTGTAACCATCCCATGATTCCATGACTCTATGAAAATAGTTTGCCCAGTGTTTGCTGTCTCTGAGCCTTGGCAGTGCTGGGGGCTGGTACGTGGATGTCCCTCCTCAATATCCACATCCTCTGCACTGTGTGAGTTCCAGATCTCCTGCACTGTGTGAATCCCAGTGCAGATGGAGGGATGGAATACTGCCTGGCAGGAGGGTGCAGCCAGGGAGGTCAGGCTCTGCTCCCAGGGAACAAGGGATGGGACAAGAGGAAATGGCTGCATCAGAGGAGGTTCAGGTTGGATACTGGGCAAAACTTCTCCATGGAAAGGTCTGTCCAGCCCTGGCACAGCTGCCCAGGGCAGATGTGAAGTCCCCATTCCTGAAGGGATTGAAAAGCCATGTGGGTGTGGCATGTGAGGACATGGGTCACTGGCAGTGCTGGGGGAACGGTTGGACTTAATGGTCTTAGAGGATTTTTCCAACGCGAACAAAGCTGTGATTCTGCACTTGATGCAGGAATCCAGCCCTTGCAGCTGCCGGCACATCCCCGTGCTGCCGGGAGTGCTGGGGTCCCCGCGTGTCCCCGTGCTGAGGGGCTGTGGCTGTGCTGTCCCTCTTGCAGGCCCCAGAAGATGTAGAGCGCGGCGGGCGCGGAGCAGCCGGAGCCAGCGGGGCCGGGGGCTCCCTCCAGGCCTCGCCATGGCCAAGAGGGGCTCCAGCGGCCGGGCCAGGGGGGACAAGCCCGACGCCTTGGCCGCCCTGCAGGCTGCCAACGAGGAGCTCAGGGCCAAGCTCACCGACATCCAGATCGAGCTCCAGCAGGAGAAGAGTAAGGTGGGCAGCTTCCCTTCCTTCGAGTGCAATTTGGTGTTATTCAGAAAGCTCAGAAACGCCAAAATTCTCTTTGCTGATTCTTCCCTTTCCTTTGTGCACTAATTTCATTTGGATTTTCAGCTCAAACTCCTTCAAACTGGCTGCTTACCCACATGTACAATACTAGACCTCAGCTCTGCCTGCTGTGCTAATTCCCACATTCCAAGGAGACGCAGCTTCTCCCTGAGCCTTTGGGAGAGGGAAAGCTGATGGGGCTGGAGCCTCAGCTCCATGGATTTCCAGCTCTTGCCCTCAGACCACTTCTCAGCAAGAGCATGGAGCATTTATTTGCTTTTTCCTAATTCCCCGAATCAGTTTCCACTGTTAGACTTTGGGGGTTTTTTGGTTCCAGAACAGAAACGTGTTACCATGCAGGGACAAAATGATAGTCTGCATTTTTCCATGAATTTGCATCATTATTAGGCATTTTAGGCTATGAATCCCACACACACCTGCATATAAATAGAACATCTGTTAATTCTTTTGCTGTGAAGCACCATTTGCAGCTTTAAAGTTAAGGACTTTGTTTTCCTTCTCCCTGTTCTTCACAGCCACTTCTGGCCATCGCTTCTCTAGAGTTTATGGCATGGTTTTAAATTGAAACATTTGAACCTAGTGCGGTCAGGTACAGTCTGTTATTTCTGCTAAATAATTCATTGCTTAAAAAGCATCTAGTAAAATGCAGATGTTTGGGGCTTCACAGGAGCTTGCACAGAGCTTTTTGTGTCTTGCCTATGCACGTGCAGGTTTGGTCTGCGTGCCTGAGTGTGCCAAAGTGATGGCTTGGCATCTGGTTTTTCCCGTATTTTGAGGGGAATGTGCTGTCTGAGCTTCTGCAGAATAAAATAAGGACTCAGACTTACTCACAAGGTACTGACTGGTTCCTAATGTGTATTAAACATGAGTCTGCAGTGAAAGAAAGGTCTTTGCTACCACCAGTTTGTAGACACAGACATTCCAGCACTGAGGTGTAATACTGTAAAGTCATCTGTACCATTTTAAAATAATATCGTGATATGTATTCATTGTTTGGTTGATTGAAAATACTGTACTTTTTTGATTTTCCTTATAGGTCAGCAAGTTGGAAAGGGAGAAAAACCAGGAAGTGAAGCAGATCAAGGAGCACGAACAGCATAAAAGTACCGTGGTGGTCACAGAGCTCAAAGTCAAACTCCATGAAGACAAAATGAAAGAGCTCCAAGCTGTTCGAGAAACACTTCTGAGACAGCACGAAGCTGAACTACTCAGAGTAATAAAAATTAAAGATAATGAAATCCAGAGACTGCAGACCCTACTCAACGCTGTGCGCGACGGGGCCCCGGACAAGGTGAAAACGGTGCTGCTCACTGAGGCCAAGGAGGAGGCCAAGAAGGGCTTTGAGGTGGAGAAAATCAAAATGCAGCAAGAAATTTCTGAGCTGAAGGGGGCTAAGAAACAAGTGGAGGAGGCTCTCACTATGGTCATCCAAGCTGACAAAATCAAAGCAGCAGAGATAAGGAGCGTGTATCACCTGCATCAGGAGGAGATCACCAGGATCAAGAGGGAGTGCGAGAGGGAAATTCGCAGACTGGTACGTGTTGCTCTCTGCTTCTGTGACTCATGCTGTTGATAGGAAATGGTCAGTGCTGGACTCAGCTGAGTGGATAAGAATAGGTGTTGAAACTTTGGAGCTTGCTCCAGGTCTGTTTTACATTTACTAGTACAGAGGGCAAACTGGTTTGTAAAACTATGAGTATGTTTTGTAAGAAATTTCTTTATCCGTGTCAGAGCCTGTTAATGTTGTTCACATTAAAGGTATCAGGAAGAGCCCCCAGGTTCCTGGTTAGTCAGGGGAATGCTACAACAGTTGTGTTTCTTGGGTTATGCCTCTATTTCCTCACCACGCGTTCCTTCCTGATCCACCTTAGTCCCTCCCATTCCCTGCCTTTGCCAGTTCCCACGAACATCCTATAGTGAGGCTTACACAATCCCACATGCTCTTTTTCTGCACCCCTGAGTCCTGCACACGCAGCAGGGCACTCCGGGAGAATTCCTCTCTGTACCCATGGTGGTTTTCCCCCAGACAGGGGCTGGTTCTGCTCCTCTGGTGGCCCCGCGAGCCAAGACCCCGCGAGCTCCCACCTGAGCAGGGCACTGGGATCTCACCTGGCCCTGCTCACCTCATCTTCAGAGATCCTTTGTGTGTGGCTGCTCAGCCTGCCCTCACCTAATCCAGCATTTGATCCTCAGGTGCAGCAGCTCCATCTCAAGGGCAAGAGCTGCACACCAGTGACTTTGGAGTTTTCCTCTGGCACGTGTGGGAACTGGCTGGGGAGGTTGGAACGGATCATGGTGCCTGGAAAAGGAGGGAACTCCCTGTGGAAGGGAGCTGCCTCACAGGGAAGCCTTTGCACAAGAGTCTGGCAGGCCACCAGCACCTTCTGGAGCTCAAGGGGTTTATTGTCTGCTGCTCTCTCAGACCGTGCCTTGTGATCTGCAGTCCTGAGTGCAGGGAGGGTATCCCTGAGCTGCTGCTGCCCTTCCCAGGGACATGGGGACACACCTGTGCTCTCATGATGTGTGTTTTGGGTCTTGTCTCAGTATTTATGTGATGTCACCATCGTTTTGTGTTTGCCATGCTGCTTTACAGCACTCAATGTCCTGGTACAAACCTATCCAGGTCTTTTCTAAGCCATTAGCCCTTAGCTGTTATCCAAATCCTAAAAAAACTTTTTAAATGCCCAAAGAGCTTGGAGCCTGGGCCCATATCAAAGGCTGGCAGCGTGACCATGCTGCAGAGACCACCTGCAGAACCTCCTACCCTGGCAGGATGCTGGTAGAGCATCACCTGAGCCCTGACAACCAAAGGGCCTGGCAGGGACTGACACACCAGCAGTGGAGTGTCCCCTACCTTTATTTAGCCACCTCTTCTCTCACACTTTAGGTTGTTAAGGTTTTTTCATAGGTTACTTTATTTTTATGAAGAGGATATTAAAATAATTTATAACCAACTGATCTATTGGTGCTGTTCAAATATCCTGCAGTGTGAGTACCTTCTTCCCTAACCATACATCACTGGTGCATTGATTTCATACCTCTCAGTGAATGGGGGGGCTAATGGACATCCTAAATAAACTTGCTGCATCACGTGCAAAGCCCCCACTAATGGCCTTTAATGTAGAAGCTGTAAAGTAAATGTGCCTCTGCTTAGAACTGATCTTAGTTATAAGGAATAGAGTGGTTTGATGGGATGTTTTCTAAATTGCCTTTGAAATTCAAACTTTTTTAGTTCCTGCTTGAAAGAATCAGACTGGCTCACTGCACCAATGAAATTACCTGATGCCATGATTTTACCAAGCCCTGAGTGCTTCCTGGATGGCTTCAGCTACTCTCAGCGCCATGGACTCCACCATCAGTTATTCTAGTGGGGGCTGGTGGCTCCTGGCACCTTGTGGGGAGGGCCCTGATGTTTAGGGGAAAGAATGTGCAGTGCCCTGGTAACAGAGAATCAGGGATTCACTGGTGCAGCTTTAGGGTGTTTTCTGTGCTTGCATTGACTGGCAATCTGTGACAGGACCAGAGGGAACAGCCTCAAACTATGCCAGGAGAGGGTCAGGCTGGACAGCAGCAGGAATTTCCCCATGGAAAGGGTGGTCAGGCCATGGCAGGGGCTGCCCAGGGAGGTTTGGAGTTCCCATCCCTGGAGGTGCCCAAGGAATTCCTGGAGGTGGCACTCAGAGCTCTGGGCTGGGGACAAGGTGGGGATGGGGCACAGCTTGGACTCGAGGGTCTCTGATTCTGAGTATTCCCCAGACAAATCCCCCAGCTCTTCACTGTGGTTATTTCCAGGCCCAGGGTGGATGCCAATATCTTCATCCCATTCCCATGGAGCAGGGCTGAGCATCTTCCAGCACTGTGGGCAGCACAGGAAAGGGAATAACGTGTTTTTCAGGGTGTGTGCTCAGCTATTCTGGGCCGTGTGTTGTGCTGGCACATATGGCTCGTGCTGTTTGTGTCTGTACAGTCTGCGTGATGCTCCCGAGACGTTCAACTAACCCAGTTCAGCTGTCCCTGGCTCACAACCCTCAGCAGAGGGACTGCAGGAGATGAAATCCCCTTGCAGATGGCAACGAGTACGTGTGGCAACGGCCTCCTTTGGAGAGAATTTCTAATTTTAGTCAAACGTTTTTAAATCTCAATTTGTGCATTTTAAACTGCCTTAAAATACTGCACGGCTGTGTTTGATTACATTTGTATGGGCAGGAGCACTCCCTGGTTAGTGTGTGCACAGCCAGGGGAAGCAGGAGAAGGCCACGAGTGTTCCCCAAGCTTAACTGGCCTTGATGATTGCTAAGTGGGGACCAAAATTCAAGGTGATAAAGAGCATTTAAACTTTAGTTAACTCTAGGTTGGTCAGGAAGGAGAAGTTCTGTGCATCCATGGCCACTGCAACCTCCTCGCTCCCATCTCCTTTCTCAGGGGACTGAGAAATCAGAAAAACTGAGGAAATGAGATTTGTTAGAGCCTGGGGAGTGGTTATTTTCAATCTAGATAAACTTTAGTTGATTATGAGTAGCAAAAGGTGTAATAGCCTGTGCCAATTCCTCTGTGAGACCACTGGACGTTGACAGCTTCACGGCTTCCTCACAGCAATGCCACCCCACAGCCAAAGAGGGGATCAAGGTTTTGAGCACCATTCTGAACCTCTGTGTTCTCAGAGATCCTGAGCTCTCTGCCAGACAGTGGTAAATTAGTGAAGATATCTGATGTAAAGGGTGGGATCAGATGAAAGGGTAGGAAGCTGACTTTTTAAATATTAATTTTATTGGTGATTGATTTAGTCTTTATCTTCTCCTTTTCGTTCTCTCGTGTGGTGAGAAACACCCATGTCTGGGATTACAAAGATGGCTCAGCACCTGAAGCGTAGACATGCATTAAAGGTGAATGGTTCCTTCTTCCACCTGTGGATTTTTTAGTCATTTGTGGTTTGACCCTCATTTACAACAGCATTTTTTCCAACTAGACCTGAGCTGAAGGATTTTGTTGTATATAATAGCCAGGCAACATTACTCCTATGCCTAGGAGGGTCAGGAAACCTCCTCATTCTGAGTGATTCCTTTGGTGTCTCACAGCCCAGGTTTTAAAAACATTTTCTCTGTGGACCTAAACAAGGAGTTACTCTTTTTTGGGCTGTAACCATGTTGTTGTTGTTGTTGTTGTTGTTGTTGTTGTTGTTGTTGTTGTTGTGCTACAACACAACTACCACAGCGCTTGGGCTGGGGCCTCAGGGCCTCTGGGAGAGCTTGGAAGCTGTTGGCCCTGGATGTGGGGTTTCTGCCTCCAACAGGAGGTCTGGGACACCCCATGCTTCAGTCATGGCATTTACAAGTGGCACTGGATGGTTACACTGGGGTTGGACCAGGATGAGCTTCCAGCTCCCTCCCAGCCCAAACCTTCTGGTATTCTGCGATCCTGAGGTAATCTGCTGCTGCTGCTGGGTGTCACGTGCCCCCAGGACACAGAGGCAGCGGGGTTTGTCTCTGGAGAGAGAGGGTGAGCAGATGGGGCATGTGCCCCCTGTGCCTGAACCCCTCTCTCGGGGGTGTCTCACCCCAGGACCACCCCATCTCCTCTCACCCGGCACCTCATCAGCCAGGTCACAGCTCCCTGGCAGTCCCGTCGAGGCTGGAGACAGGTCTCCTCACACGTCCTAATTGCCTGCTCAGACCGTGGGGAGATGTGCCTGCCGTGGAGCAGCTCCACTGGACAGGGATTCTGCTCTGTGCCCCCGGCCTGGGGCACTGGCTTTGATGCCAGGGACTGGCAGCTTCAAAGGCCATCTCTGACAGCATCAGTCCGTTGCAAAGGCCCCAGGAACTTCGCAGGGAGAGATTCCCCAACCAGGACCCTACACCTTGGGCTTGAACCAGGATGGGAATAACAACTTTAGGAAGAGTCACGGCTGAAACCTGCTGCGTGCGGGACCCGCGGGCGCTGCAGCGGGAGCGCGGCAGGGAGCGGCACATCTCCCTTTGCACGGGCTGCTGCTGCTGCAGTTGGCACCAGCTGTGCTCAGGGGCTGGTTATGAATGAGCAGACACATAAATATTCATCCCAGCTCTGGAAAGGCAGCGGGGCGTCTGGCAGGTGGTTGGATGCTCCTGCGCTGCCGCCCCTTCCTGAGCTCCGGAGGCACCAGGCAGGGTGGGAGCGGGGAGAGGAGCCCAGAGCCCTGGCCCAGCACCAGCACAGCACCAGCACCAGCACCAGTACCAGCAGCAGTACCAGTACCAGCACAGCACAGCATGAGGCCAGACCGGGCCCACCCGGGGGCTGCGTGCCCACGGACCCGCACCGCTGCCAGTGAGTTCTGTGTGCGCTTCCTTCCTTTCATTCCTGTGTTGAGGGACATTCTCCCAGAGATGCTCCCTTCCATTTGTGCTGTTTCTACACCGTCTCTGTCCTGCAGACACCAAACTTGTGCCTGTTTCACGTGCAGGAATTTACTCAGGTGAAGGCAGATGTCAATGCAGATGTTCCCTTGTGGTTTGTGAAGGTTATGTTTAGGGATTTTTTTTTTCTGGAAAGCAAACTATTAGTGAAATGCTGTGAAATGTTTTGTGTTTTCTCGTCTCTTTGTTCCTCCCAATTTCATGTGTTGCCTTTGTTGTAATGTGTCTTTGTTTCCATATAAATAGGAATCAACTACCCAATATTCTGCTTATTTTAAACAAATAATAATTTGATGATGTGTTACCTTTTCATCTGTATATTCATTTAATTCCCCTCATTAGGCATTTACCAGAAAGACCTCAGGTGCTCAGGTGCATCTATGTCTTTGTTTCACTCAGAGTCAGCAGACGCTGCCTTCATGGACATTGTTGAAAGGATCTTTAGTCAATGGCACCTAAAATACCTTTCATTTGCTCCATTTTGCTTTCCTGATACCTGTGTGACCTGCCAGCACCTGCCCTGGGTGGGCCACACTGGCATTTGCTGGAAACAAAGTCGTTGGAGTGACTTGATTCCCAATGTCATTTTTTTCCAGGTTTACAGACAAAGCAGAGATAAAAGTATTAACACAGCTCTTACGAGGAAAAATGTTCTTATTTGAAGCACACCACATTTAAAAACTGATCATTGAAATTAAATGTCTAAAGTCTCAAAAACTGATGCCAAAAATCTTGTGTTTCTGGTGTCTGAAAGCAGCTCACAGACCCCCGAGGGGATGATGTGATTTCTGCCTTTCTGTAGATCCGTGTCTGCAGCACCCGCGGTGTGTGGGGCGATCAGGGCTGTGCAGCTGTGGGCAGTGTGCCCGTGTGGGGTCCGGCAGGGACAGCAGCACAGGCACCCCAGGGCTGGCATTGGTCATTTTCCCTGACTGGGCAGGGCCCAGCCACCCTTGTGAACTCCAGCCAGACTCCAGGGGTCGGATCCTGGCTGGTCCCACGGGATGTGCACAAGTCCTTGGCACACACAAACAAGGAAGAAGAGAATTAGAGGTCACTGGGCATTTGTCATTTAAGCACTTCATGCTTTTGCATAATGTTTATTATGTATAAGTAAAACCTCTAATGGAAAGGGAATTGCTCACATGGGAGACTTTTGGAGAAAAGATTTTTTAAAAATTTGCATTTCTTCTAGAAATTTTGAAAATGTAAAGGATACTGAGGTTTCAATATTTTTCTTCTAAAATTATTAATCCAAATTTTCCAGAGGTGACATCCAAGCAAAATGCTGGCAGAATCATCAAAGTGTTTGAGTGAACCAACCGAAGTGTGATGTGAATGTCGAGTTTTAATTTTTTTAAGATACTCTGAAATGGAGATAAGATTATGGGGTATTTCCCAATCATTGCAATGCCAAGCTGGCTGCTGAAGGAGATATTTCCTGTGGTGTGGCCCCGGGAGAGGGGTGGTACTGCCGAGGCGGTGCTGCCTGGTGTCCACTGTCGATGTCCATTGCTGCTGTGCTGCCGTGGGGTGCTCTGGGTGCTGCTGAGCCACTGTGTGATTGTGTTCTGTTCTCCTTGTAGATGGAGGAGATTAAGTTTAAGGACAGAGCAGTCTTCGTGCTGGAGAGAGAGTTAGGGGTGCGAGCCGGGCATGCTCAGAGACTGCAGCTCCAAAAGGAGGCTTTAGATGAACAACTGTCCCAGCTCAAAGAGTCTGACCGGCATCTGAGCAGCCCCAAGCGGGAACTTCCTTATGCAAGTGGTGCAGGAGACGCTTCAGATCATTCGGGAAGCCCCGTAAGCACTTTCACGTGGTTTCACCTAAACGGGCAACCAAATGGCACCAAGTGACAGAATCTTGATGAGTGCACCCTGGAGCAGGAGCTGTCCCATGGCTGTGCAGGGGAGCCCCGAGGCACCCACTCTGTGCTCTCGTTTTTATCATGCCCGAACCGTTGGGATTTCCAATCAAACCTCGCCATGGGAGAGCTTTTGCTTTCTGTTGTTTTGTTTCCCGGTTGGTTTGGTTTGGTTTTGTCAGCAAGGTGAAATTCTTCTGTTCTTTCTCTCCTTTTCCTCACTGTACCATGCGCAGCCACCCGCCTTAGTTTGACAGTTTGACACGACTCTGCCAACAAATGATGCAAATGCATTTCTCACCAAGTGCTGTTTGTGTGCAAGCTCTCGGAGGCGCGAGCTGGGGGCTTGGGGAGCAGATGTACGAGGCCAGTTCCAGAGGGGTGGGGAAGGCAGGCGGTGCAGGCAGCGTGCAGACCCCACAGCCTCCCAGGGCACCGCGGTCCTGCTGCTCAGTGCTCTCACCACCAGCGGGACACAGAGTGACCCAGAGACCTCCTAACCTGTTCTCTGCTGTATATTCTCTGCAATAGCCAGAACACTCGATTTCTGAGTCACCCCTCCACAATGGCTTTTTCAGTGTCACTCTGGCACCTCCCTGCTTTGGCCTCCCTTTGCCCAGAAAACCCCTCGGGTAACTGCCCTCGTGCCTCTGACGTGTGCAGATCGTCCTCATTGCTGATCCTCATCAAGATTTCTTTTGCGACAGCCTTGATTGTCTCAGTACAAGTGTAAAACTTTTACGTGAGCAAACCGATCTATTTTATTCTTTGGCCCAAGCCTCTCCTGCACCTGTTGAATGAGGAACCCTAGACCTCCCAAAAGTGTCACCAGCACTGTGGGCACTAATTTGCCTCTTTCGAGTTGTACTCAACTTCTGCCAAAGACCAGAACAAGTTGTAGAGAAGGGGAAAAGTCTGTCACATTTATCAGTAGCTGTAACTCCTCTCTGATTCTGAATGACAACACATCTACCTATATCTCTATTCATTTCTAATTTGATTTAAGCATTTTCACTCAGATAAAGTGTTACCCCTGTGGCCTTACGAGTGACCCTTTAGGACCCCATAAAGGCCACAGCTTTATGGAAGAAGTGCTTATTCAATGCACAATTGCATGGATTTTCCCCATTCAGTAATTCAGTAATTTTAATATCAGTTTTTTATGACCAAGTCCTCAGAGTGGGCATTGTGTCTGAAGCTCTCAGTTCAACAGTGGCATCATTGGAACACGGCCTCCAGTTTTGATATTTTCTGTTCTGTTTCCAAGTTTACCATTTGTGACTTTGTATTTGCATATGCATATACATATACATATGCATATACACACCTCTGCATTTGCATTCTTTGTTACATTTCCACTCCTGACTTTCCATTGGTCTCATCCTGCGGCTTTCCATGGTCAGTTGGGTTCCGTGGGTTACACTCTACCCGATAACATGTTAAAATGTTTGGATCTGGGATAAGAAAAAGTTTGAGCTTTGACAATGTGCTGTTGCATGTACACTTATGAACAGTTATTTGCAGTTGATCTTTGTTTTAGGAACAGCAGTTGGATGAAAAGGATGCCCGGCGCTTCCAGCTGAAAATCGCGGAGCTGAGCGGCATCATCCGGAAGCTGGAGGACCGGAACGCGCTGCTGTCGGAGGAGAGGAACGAGCTGGTGAGTGCCTGTTCCATTCTGGCCAGGGCCTGGGCATGTGCTGCCTTGGCCCACAAACACACAGATATTTTCTCCTGTGCTTTTGGGAACCCCTGGCCAGAGGGGCTACCTCCCCCTCATCTCTGTGTTCGGGGTTGTGCCATGTCACTCCCCTCTTGGCTTGTACAACAATGGATTTTTAAGTTGGCATTAGCTCGAATTATTTTTATTTTTTTTTAAAATAAATACATTCCTCACATTGAACATTTGCTACACAGATAGAATATCTCATCAAGCAGGAGTTCTCTCTTCCCAATGGAAAATACCAAGAGTTTTTGATCAGTTCTTCTTTGCATCAGGAGAAAATACTACTAGTGTGATAAAGCAAATAGTTAATTTATTTGATGAAAAAGCTCCAGAGGTGCTATTTTTCTCTTTATCTTTTAGTTGAAGCGTCTCAGAGAAGCAGAAAGTCAGTATAAGCCCATTTTGGACAAAAACAAACGCCTCAGTAGGAAGAATGAGGAGTTGTCCCATGCCTTACGTCGAATGGAAAATAAATTGAAATTTGTGACGCAGGAAAATATCGCGATGGTGAGTGTCTGTGCTCCTGGGAGAACGCGGGGTGTGGAACTGCTGGGGCTGAGGGAGTCACGCGTTGGCCCAAACTTGCAGGTTCCACGGGAAACTTTCCATTCTGGCAAGGTCCTTTCCAACCCAAACTTATCTGTGATCCAATGATTCACCTTCAGCTTTCCTGCCAGAATCACCTCATAATCCCTGGGCAATCTGTACTTGTGACTCTGCCCCTTTTTCCAGCTGGAGGAGCAGGACCGTCTGGCACATTTAGAGCCCAGATGTGAGGCTCAGCAAAAGGGGAGCAGGAGAGCTGCCAGGACAGCCGTTAGAGAATGCATCCCTGGCTGTAAAGGGAAGGGCTAGACAAGTCCTCGGTAAAGCCTCCTGATCATTTCCTCTTCTGCGCTGTGGTTTTCGGCTTCTAGAGGCAAAGAACTGGAGCAATAAGGAGACCAAGCTCCTTAAATGACCTTGACCACAGCCAGGAAGAAAGAGAAGTGGATTTCCTGAGACTACAAGTTATTGAGCAGCAGAACATCATTGATGAGCTCTCCAAGGTAAGATGGAAGGCTGCTGCTCTCACGAGAGATGACCAAGGGAAGAGCAGAGGAAGCCAAGGAAGGGGTACTTGAGGCTCTGGGATCTGACTGGGCTCTGGGAGCTGACAGGCACAGTGGGCAGCAGGGGAACCTGGCAGGCACTTCTGTGCTTAGTAGTAATATAAATTATCTGTGGTGCGGTGTTTGGGAAGACCTTTTCAATCTGCATTGGCCTGACGTGACAGACCATGTCCTTAGATGTGCTGCTGGCCACATCTGGGAGGGAAAGTGTCCAAGTTCCTTCAGATGGAGACACCACCAGGGCTAAAGATTCCTGTGTGCAGGAGTTGGTCTGCAATCCAGGGCTTGGGGTTTTGTTACCATGTTCTCAGTCCTTGGAAACAGAAAACACCAAAATCATGGTACTACTCTAAAAAATAACTTTTTTTTCTTTCCTTTCTTTTTAAGCCTGTCCACTTACTGACATTATTTCATTCTTTTTCATTAGACCCTGGAGACTGCTGGCTATGTGAAGAGTGTCATGGTAAGAGTGACATTAACTTCATCCTCCTCTATGTATGCTTTAAATTGCTCTTGGTGGAAAGCAGAGAGGGTACAGTAATATTTATTCTCCCTTCCATCTGTGTTCAGCAGCGAGCTGACACAGGGGTTTCCTCAGAGCAGACTTTTATCAGCAGTAGTTCACCAGAGAAAAGCACAGTGACAGTGGGGAGGAAAGCTTTAATCCCACCACCTGCCCTGGTGGCCAAGATCAAGTGTCTCCATCTCCAGGATGGCTCTGTCAGCTTGGAACTGCATTTTTTACTCTGGCTGCCCCTGGCTCTCTGTCAGCCACACTGGGGTGTGCTCAGCCCTGCCCTTGCCTGCCCCGTGCCTGTGTTGTGGTCAGCAGGGAGGTTGTGCAGCTGCACCACTGATGGGTATTGATGGGATGTGCTGTTCCCACTGCCAAGCAACGAGTTTTCGATTGTCCTCAGCCACTGCTGCTGCCTTTGGGATTGGCCACCGGCTGTGGGAGCCTTGTCAGTGTCCACAGTGTCATCACATCCTTGTGCCAAGCAGGTGCAGTGAAAGATCTGAGGATTTCCCCTTTAGAACCTCCCTCTCTGCATTCCTGGGCTTTGCAAGTCCAGAACACAGACTTTTTTCTGAGTACGGTAAAAAATTGACCTAACGCCATAAAGAGGAAGGAATTGTTCCCTGGGAGGGTGGGCAGGCCCTGGCACAGGGTGCCCACAGAAGCTGTGGCTGCCCCTGGATCCCTGGCAATGTCCAAGACCAGGTTGGACAGGGCTTCGAGAACCCTGGTTTAGTGGAAAGTGTCCTTGCCCATGGCAGGGGGTGAAAGGAGGTGATATTTGAAGTCCCTCCAACCAGGAATTTGATGATTCTATGATTTCCTCTGATTGGAAAAATTCTTGGCTGCAGTAAATGCTCAAACCTTACTCCAGAGGCACTTGCAGATCTGTAGAGAAGGAGCTGAACCTGCAAGTGCTGAGTTCAAAGAACCCCTGAAATGTGTGCAGTGGGGCTGTTGGGTGTGTGCACCTTCCAGAGCCACCAACAGCCACCAGAGCCAGGGGCAGGAGCAGAGCCAGGGCAAGGGCTGCAGTGCCATGGTCACCCGTGCAGCAGCTCCACGGGGGCACCCAAGCTCTCAGTGTGTTGTGTTGCTTATAATCAGCTTTATTTTAGTTTGACTTTCATGGACATAAAGAGCAATTTCTAGTTGTCTATGGCAAACCTGAAAGATGTTGGAGTAAATAACCCAGGGCTGGTGACAGTGTGGCCCAGTGGCCAGCACTGACATTCCTGTCTGTTGCTTCCCCGGTGGCTCCTTGTACTGACATGGTTGATTTAAATACCTGCTCTCTGAAAACAGCTGACACGTGTCTCTGATTCTTGCAGGAACGTGATAAGCTGCTAAGGTTCAGGAAGCAAAGGAAAAAAATGACAAGGATTCCTAAGGTAAAAAACAAAACCTTCCATGGTGACGTGCTGAGGGACAATAGTGGGGTGCTCAGAGCACCTCAGGGCCATGGGCATGTTCTCCCTAAGGCTCTGCAAATGGGTCCTAAGCATACTTTTGGGTGATGTAGTTCAAGGACATGCACAGACTGTATTGTGATATTCAGGAACAATCTGGGAGGGGCAGGGGACCTGTTTGCATCTCACATTCTGAGCCTTTTCATGCTCTGCATTTACCCTTTGGGACTCTGGTGGGATGTGGTTGTCTTAGGAGGAGACAAATTTTATGAATTAACACATCTCAAAATGATCTTCTAATGGTGCTGCCTGAAAACATGTGTATGCTGTAAATAATTCATGATGGAGTTTAGTAACATGCGAAAATTGCTGGTTAGGAAAGCAGTGGTTAGAGCTCAGGGAAAAGGGAATGTTGGTTAATGGGGGCTTGGCAGGGTGTTAATGTAAATATTAACACTAAAATGACTCAGTAAGGTTTAATGTCAGGGACTGCCAGCGTGCTGTGATCCACAGATGAAGAATTAGTGTGAGGCTGGAGCTAATGAATCTATGAATAACGAATTGAGGTTGATGGGAGATAACTCCTGTCATCCTGAAAATCACAGCCAGGCCTTCCAGGGAGTCACGTTCTGTCTCTCAGAATGCTGGATGGGGCTTTGGACAAGGGCCTGGACAGACACAGGAAGTGGCTTCCCACTGCCCGAGGGCAGGGATGGATGGGATATTGGGAAGGAATTGTTCCCTGTGAGGGGGGGCAGGCCCTGGCACAGGGTGCCCAGAGAAGCTGTGGCTGCCCCTGGATCCCTGGCAGTGCCCCAGGCCAGGTTGGACACTGGGGCTTAGAGCAGCCTGGGACAGTGGGAGGTGTCCCTGCCATGGCAGGAGGGGGCACTGGATGGGATTTAGGGTCCCTTCCAACCCAAACCATTCTGGAATTCTGGGATTCTGGGATTCTCCTTCAAAAGTTACCCACTACAAATTAAAGCCAAAGGCCAAAATCTAGCTACGTTTTTGTAAATCATCAACTAAAAATATCTTTAGATCTGTGTTGTCTTTGACTCTCAAGCATTTACAGTAAATCTTTCTCTACCACCATTTCTTTAAACAAAAAGCAGCTTTGAGTGGAAAACTGGATTTCTTCAAACCACAAACACATTGCTGTGGTGATTAACTTCAAGTTTTCAAGTAAAATACTTTTTGAAAACTTTAAAAAGTTGTGTGAAAGTTGTGGTGCTGACAGGAGGGACACCATGGTGATGACAATGGATTAAAAGACATTTCAGTGCACAGCTCTCTCCTCATGCTGAGATGAACACTCAAAATAAAAAGGGTGCTTAGCCATAGAGAAATTGGAAGAAAAATGCATTTTAAAAGGCAGGGCCTGGGAGGTTTCACAAATATGTCAATTCAGGAATTCCAGTAGTTTTAGGTGCCGTTTGAGCTCTGTGATGGGGTGAAAGGTTTTATGAATAGATGTGTAAAGGACTGGGCCAGCCCTTGGCGAGCAGCAGAGTGAGAGTTGCCCACGCCCTGGCGCTGAGGCCGCTGCAGGTGCTGTGTCAGGCCCCAGGCACAGCGTGTGGCGGTGCCAGGGCTGCTCCTGGGCTCCCTGACCCCCCTCTCTGTCAGAAGCCGGTGGTGGAGACGTTCTACGGCTACGACGAAGAGGCTTCCCTGGAGTCTGACGGTTCCTCCATCTCCTACCAAACCGACCGCACGGACCAGACCCCCTGCACGCCCGAGGACGACCTGGAAGAGGTACCCCTGAAAATCCCTCTGCTTTGGTTGTGACCTTGCTACTGATCTTTAATGAAATTCCTGGTCTGTTCCATCATTTCTGTTCTACCATTTCTGTCTATCATTTCTGTTCTATCATTCTGTCACCTCAGACCAGAAAATGAAACATTTATGTTAAATTTGGTACTCTGCACGTTGGTCAGTATCTCTAAATCTCAGGTCTCAAGTCATTTCACAACTTCTTGCCAAGCTGGAAATATCATATCCTAAGAATATTACATTTATGGCACATTTGTAGGTCTAAAAAGACTGAGAAATTGGACAACCCTTGGGAGATGTGTTCACTCTGAGCCTGCCTGCAGGTTTTGGCATGTCTAGCTTGGGCCAGGCTGAGCTGGGCACAAAGTAAGGTCTGTGTTTGTGGAAGGAGCAGGGAACATTCCCCTGCAGCTCTGGGCTCCAGGGAATCTGGGTTCCTGGCTGGCTTCCAGAGGCTGGGGCTGTTCTGGAGACTTTGAGAGCAGAGCACACAAATGTAATACAAATTAAAGGGATTATTCCGTGTATTTGCCAGGGCTTCCCTACAAATGCTTTCCCCAGGGTGTGTCAGATCACTGGACCATTACACAGCTCTGGGCTTAACAAGAATCTTGTAATAAACAAAAATTGCCCCTGGTGATGTGCAGCCTTTTCATGGTGCGCTGGCTGCAGGTGTGTAATTAGATCTGCTAAAAGGGAACCTGCAGAATTCCTGACTCCAGCATGAAAGATACATGGTGGATACCAGGAGTGTGCTGCACTGCAGGAAATCTGAATGTCTTTGTGTATGCATGAGCCTGTTTATTTTTCATTCCTATATTGACATTCTTTCCCCTGTTCAGCTGGTGGGAAGTTGATGCATTCACCCAGCAATGTAATTCCATTTCATGTTGAGTGAAATATTCCGGTCAGCCTGACATGAAAGCATTCCGTACTGGATATTGTAAGGAGGGTGAAGAAGATGAAGGGCTCCTTTCATGTTGCTGTCACCACTTCTACAACTATTAACTCTGGATTCATGGTTTAATAATTGAGTGAGGCTGTCGGGCTTGGCTTCCTTTCCAAATTGGAAACCTTTTGTTGTTAAAGAAAGCTGCATTTTCACCTTTAACATGATGATTTTCCCTGTTACAGTAGGAAAGGGAGATGCAGTCATTAGTGTGTTATATGGAAGGTAAGCTTTTATCTTTCCAAGGCAGGGATTATATTTTTATTTCTATATTGCATTTCCTGGAGGTAAGTGCGTGCAAGAGATGTGTAGGGGACCGAGGGGAAGCAGCTTGAGGGCACTTAACCAAGATTTTTAGTACTGTGCTTCCAAATTGCATTTCAAAAGTGATAATTCTGGCGCTTTTAAGGGAAAACAAAGCTAATCCCCTCGGTTTTTGTGCTTGCAGGGCATGGCCAAGGAGGAGACGGAGCTGCGTTTTCGGCAGCTGACCATGGAGTACCAGGCCCTGCAACGCGCCTACGCCCTGCTGCAGGAGCAGGTCGGGGGCACCCTGGATGCAGAACGAGAAGTTAAGGTCTACATGGCTTATATTACATGGGAACAGAGGGTTGGAATTGTGAGGGGTGGGGGGATCCAACTGTACTGGCTCAGGGTGTTCTCCAGCTCCCCGGGCGCTCTGACTCCCGCCAGCCGCCCTGGGGAGGGTTTGCTGAGAATCCACCACTGCTGCAGCTGGGTCTTTTCACCTCTGAGCAGTTTAAGGGAAATCCAGGGGGAATTTTTTATGGGAAATCCTTGAAATTAAGCTCTTTTTCTAGAAAGAATTAGGACAGATAGCCTTAAATATATAATGCATGGTCTTTAATTCCTTCTGGGCTCTAAGAGATTACATGATTCGTCATAAAATGTTTAGAAGGCTTATAGCTGAGATTCTTTCTGTTAATTAAATTGCAAAGTGCACTGTGCTATTCTGCCTGCTCATCTGCCTCACACAGTCCCTGTGGCTGTGGACAGCAGGCCTGAGGTGTTGCTTTTGTTATAAGTTTGTTGTGTGTTACAAGGAGTTAGGGAGGAATTGTTCCCTGTGAGGGTGGGCAGGCCCTGGCACAGGGTGCCCAGAGAAGCTGTGGCTGCCCCTGGATCCCTGGCAGTGCCCAAGGCCAGGTTGGACACTGGGGCTTGGAGCAGCCTGGGACAGTGGGAGGTGTCCCTGCCATGGCAGGGGTGGCACTGGATGGGCTTTGGGATCCCTTCCCACCCAAACCATTCCATGACCCTCTGAAGGGTTGGCAGGGTGTGTCATGCTAAGGGTGAGTGCCATCAGGAAAGAGACAAATTTGCTGTTTAACAGGAGAAATGTATCTGCAGAGCCTTAATTTGTTCCTGCATCTGTTCTGTGAAGGTGTTATCCAGGAGAACTTAGAGCAGGTCAAGGTGTAATGCATGAAAACTGACATTCCCAGAAATGTTCCCAGAATGAACATCTACTCTGAAACATTAGGGATTGCACTTGGAAAGAAAATCACAGTGAGCCAAGGCATGCCAGCTGTAAAAGTGACTGGATTTGAGTTTTTCCATAGTGAGCCAAAGGAGGGACCAGTGTAGGTCATGAAAACATCACTTTCAGTGTGAATAACAGGATAATAGCAGAGAAATGGTTCAAAGAAAGAAAATGTTCTATGAAGGTATGTAACAAATAAAACAGCTACCAATAATTACATTTATTCTTCAGAAAACACGTGTAGGAATGTGGTGTCTATTTAAATCAGCAGGAAGCTACAAATATAGTAAAAAATGAGATATGGGTATGAAATAGATATGGCACTAAATCATAGATAAGATTCTAAGTCATAGAAAAGGCACTAAAGGCACAAAGATCAATGACATTTGCCAGTTTGTAGTGTGGGGCCTCTTGTGAGTCTTTAACATGCCCCAAATTTAAGGGAACCAGGTGTACCCAGGATTGTGCCATAGTAATTTCTGTTTGTTTCCCTGGACAAAGGGGGGTTCTGGCTGCAGCCTGCTGTGACCAGCTGTGAGGAGCCAGCTCTGCTTTGCCGTGTTGTTAATCTTGAGATAAATCTCAAAACCATTAATCCTATCTCTCAGACTTGATTTGATTACATTTGATTATTTGATACTCTGTGCTCAGCTGCAAATTTCTTCTGCCAAGGAACTTTCAAAATCATTTATTAAAAGCATTTGGTGTTTTAAGTATTTTCTGTACCTGTGTTAGCTTTGGTCCTTTGGAGAAAGTTTGATTATTTTTTTTTAAAAATTATTCTTTATTGATTTTTTGGGTTTTCTCCTTTCTCCCTCATATCTCACAGACACGTGAGCAGCTCCAAGCAGAAATACACCGGTCCCAGGCTCAGATAGAAGACCTGGAGAAGGCTCTGGCTGAGCAGGGACAGGTAATGCTGACTCCAGCCCCTTCCCCACCAGAAATGTTCCCTGGCTGGTTACTGTTTGCGTAGCACTCCTGCAGACAAAAAACCACCCCAACAACCAAACAAAGGAAAAAAAAAAGTAAACAGAAAATGTTTTTGAGAAATATAAAATAATATTAAATCATTTAATCATTGCCTTTCCATCTTAACCTCTTATTTTTGCTCTTGCTGATAAAGAGTGGTCTGGGGTTTATGGGTTTTATATATTCCTCAAACTAAGAGACTAGCTTCCAAATAAAGTTTCTTTTTCTGATCTGCAGAAACATGTAATTCATATTTAGCAAAAGAGAAATTTGATAGTAAAGACATAGCTGGAAATATCCCTTTTAATGCAAACCAGTTTTTTACCTGAAAGAGTTTTTTAACCACTGCAATGTTTTGAATCCATTTGTGTACTACAGAGCTGTTAAAATTTTATGGGAAAGTTTAGCATACGAAGTTATTTTAGGAAGTAATGGGCTTACAATTTCACATTATCCTGTCCCTGTGTATGTGAGATTCCGTGCAATGCTTGCAGCTGTGCTGGTGCTAAACGTTGCAGCTTCACCTACAGTGTTGTTCATTTCCTTCCCAAGGACATGAAGTGGATTGAGGAGAAGCAGGCGTTGTACAGAAGAAATCAGGAACTGGTAGAAAAGGTGTTGAATTTTCTGTTTGTATTATTCGAATAATATTTGTATCTTGAGGGATGCAGAATGTGCAATATTCTAATCTGTATTGCACAGCCCTGCTGGCAATTATTCATGTTTAATACAAGATCCTTATAAACCTGCTGGAAGGGTGGGTTTCTGGCATTCCCTGTTGCCCACTGTGTGTCCTGGTGCGAGGCCACATGAGGACAGTGGCCCTGGGGTCAGCCCTGTGTCCCCCAGAGCTCAGGGTGCCCGGGGTGGTGGCTCAGCGCTGCCCAGCACAGCCCATGCCCTGGGCCAGGAGCGTTGCTGCCCGCAGTGCTAAGGCCATGCTGCTCCCTGTGCTTGGCAGATAAAGCAGATGGAGGCCGAGGAGGCTCGCCTGAAGCACGACGTGCAGGATGTGAAGGACCAGAACGAGCTGCTGGAGTTCAGGATCCTGGAGCTGGAAGTGAGCACGGGTGGCAGCCCCGGTGCTGCAGGGCACGGCGCGTTTGGGAACGGGTGACTGGAGAGGGGCACTCTGCAGGGAGTGGGGCTGGAAAAGGGGAAAACCCCAACACCCAGGGGCCACCACCAGTGTTGTTGACAGGTCTTGTGGCAGTGTTGTGGCAGGAGGTGGAATGGGATGAGCTTTGAGGCCCCTTCCACCCCAAAGCATTCCGTGATGCCATGGTGTGACACACCAAGCGGGTAACCAAGGAATTATTGTCCCTTCAGGAGAGAGAGAGACGCTCCCCTGCCATCAACTTCCACCACGGCCCCTTCATGGAGGGGAAGAGCCCTCTGCAGGTGTACTGCGAGGCAGAAGGTGTAACAGTAAGGGATTCTCCTTTCCTATCCTCCTGTCCCTGAGCAAAAACAGCTGCTCTTGCTGACTCCTGGTTCTCCTTCTCTCTTCTCAGGACATAGTAGTTGCAGAGCTGATGAAAAAGTTGGACATTTTAGGGGATAACGCCGTAAGTGTATGTTCCTTTAATAAATTGTGCATGCTTTGGGGAATACCTGTCCTCGTGTGGAGTGAGCAAAGCTGCCTGGTTTGGTGCTGCACTGCCTGTCCTGCCTCTGCTTTGGACTACGAGCGAAGCATTTTCTGGCTTTTTGCTGCCACCTGAAGAGTGAAACACAGGGGCTCGGTGTCACCACATTGCTTCTAAGATTTCTGTTGTTTGGAGAATATTTTTGGTGTTTGATGTTTTCTGGCCACTGGTCACACACAGTTTCTTGATTTGCTTGCTCTGCATTTACTTTGCTTTTGCATTTCAGCAGCTGTGTGCTTTGAGTTTGTCCAGTAACCCATAAACCCTTGATAGTAACTGGGATATTAAACAAAAAGTTACAACAGCAGCATGAAAAGGAGAAGCAAATAATAAGAAACTTGAAAGTGCTTCTGCTTCAGCAGGTGTCAGTGAATAATTGCACATGCAGTTATGTCCATGGAAGGCACATGTGTCCCTGTGTGTCTTTTCCTGTGCTCTCCTCTATCAGCACAGCCCCAGGGCTGTGAGGGGCTGAGGAGAGCAGAGCCCCTCTCCAGCCCAAGGTCTCACAGAGCCCTCAGCCACGCCAGGGTCTTCCTGGGAGACCCTACCACAGCACTGGGTCCCCACTGTTCTCACAGCTCCTCACCTGGGCTGCCCCAGCTCTCCCTCTGGACAGGCGGGATACCAGCAAAATGCCATCCCCAGGACCATGGGACAGCCTGGAAGTACCAGAACTATAAATACCTAAGTGGGGGGAGGCCCTGGCACAGGGTGCCCAGAGAAGCTGTGGCTGCCCCTGGATCCCTGGCAGTGCCCAAGGCCAGGTTGGACACTGGGGCTGGGAGCAGCCTGGGACAGTGGGAGGTGTCCCTGCCATGGCAGGGGTGGCACTGGCCTTAAGGCCCCTCCCCTGACTCTGGCTCAGGGTCCCCACACCAGCGACACCTGGCCGAGGGGATTCCCTTCCCCTGCTCTTCCCGTGGTCACACTGAAGCTTGGGATGAAATGCAAAGCCCAGTTCCTGCACTTTGGCTTTTTTGAGAAAGCAACAAAAGATGGGTGGAATAGCCAACATCTCAAAAAATGCTTCCCAAAATCATGGCTTGGCTGCACAAAGTGGGGATTGTGTGTGGGATGAACACTGCATCTCTTCTCCCCATGGCTCTTTGTGCTGAGCTTGATCTTGTCCTGTGTAAATGTGTGTTTATTCCCTGTTGGGTACAAATAGATCCAGTGCCACTTTTCTTTTTGGTAAATACAAGAATTTTGGAAGAGTTATGTACGATAAGGATTGGTAATGAATAGTGACAATGGCTTTTACAATGATGTTGCATTACAATATTAATTTTCTCTGCCTTAGTTTATTGTTCCTCAAGCATATTTAATTTCAGATGTATTAGAAACAGCAGTGGCCCAGGTAGTGGGTTAATAACAAGACACTGGGATTTGTTGTAATTGTGCTCTGCTTTTGGTGCAGAATCTGACCAACGAGGAGCAGGTGGTCATCATCCAGGCAAGGACTGTCCTCACGCTGGCTGAAAAGGTAACGACCACAGCATCACTCCTGGGACTTCTGTGTCTTGAAAGCATCTGACCCCTCCGAGCAGGCACTGGTGTGGGAGGTGACAGCTCCACACCAAATGCCGTGGTGCTCTGTGTGGAATTACTCTGGGCTTTGTCTGAGTAAAGGTAACAAGCCAGCAATGCAGACAGATAGTGCTGCATTTAAAATGTTACTGAACCATAAAGCCACGCCAGACGGGAAGGGCCAGGCTTTGAAATACGGCTTCTCTCCACCTCCAGTGAATGGAAAAGAAAAATACGATGATACCATTAATTTTGCTGTGTTATTTAAGCAGTCCTTGCTGTGTGCTGACCCATCCCCAAGTCGCAGGGGAGGCTGAGCCTGTGGGCTGTGCTCAGGCCGGGCTCTGCTCTCTGTTCCCTCAGTGGCTACAGCAGATCGAAGTGACCGAGTCTGCGCTGCAGCAGAAGATGCTGGACCTGGAGAACGAGAAGGTACCGGGGGAGGAGAGGACAGGGGAGGGGCCAGGGAGGGGACATCGCACTGGGGCCGTGGTGGTCACTGACAGCCCCTTCCTTGGTCCCCAGGAGCTGTTCAGCAAGCAAAAGGGCTACCTGGACGATGAGCTGGACTTCAGGAAACAGTCCCTGGACCAGGCTCACAAGGTGAGGGTTGTCAGTGTTGACTGAGTTAGGACGCCTGGGTTAACTCACTGACCGTGTGCTCTGTCCTCTGGAAACTCTGCTTCGGGCAGTGCTGCTCATGGAGTGCCCCGCAGGCTGCATGGGATGAGAGTTCAACAAATCCTCTCCACCCTGAGCTAACCACGACTTCCTCATGAACAGAATCCCTTGGGTTTGGATGGCCCTTGCAGTCTTAGGAGCTGTACATTAACTTATTCAACACAAGTTTTAATTCAGCCAAAATTTCAGTAAAGGACTGATAAGGAAATGAGGTTTCCAGTAACTTGTCTTACATTTTAAAAAAAGATATTTTAGCCTAGACATTTCCCCGGATTTTGGATTACAGTCTCTGTAACCAGAGCTGGAGGTATTCTGGGATGTGTAAACTTGAAATGAAACTGCTTTTAAGTCAGGTTCATCATTAGCTGATCCTAAGGCATTTCACCCATTTTTCAGTCATCAACTATCTTGTTTCCATCAGTGAGAGAAAAGTTCAATATATATTCACAAAAAGCGTAAAGTTTCATCTCAGTTTATCTCATCTTTTCAGTTCTATGTAAACCTAGAGCACAGTTACACTTTCTGAAGAGCAGTGAGTATTTATACCTCTGTTTCTGCATCCTGTTGCCTATTCGTGTCTGGGACCATTTGGGGGAGCTTTTGCTCCATGCATTTTCTGTC
The DNA here is from genome assembly GCA_013397795.1 of Orthonyx spaldingii. Classification (NCBI taxonomy): domain Eukaryota; kingdom Metazoa; phylum Chordata; class Aves; order Passeriformes; family Orthonychidae; genus Orthonyx; species Orthonyx spaldingii. The sequence continues at coordinate 1,001,925 of VZTJ01005968.1, forward strand.
CTGTGCCGGTGATTTTTAAGACCGATTTTGCCAAATGCTGAGCTGTGTCTGGAACCAAGGCACAGCGGAAACCTTGGAAAGCACACAAACCCTCTTTCCCGTGGTCTCAGCCCTACAACACCTTATAGGGAATGGAACAAGACGGTCTTTAAGGCCCCAGTCTGGGACTCTGTGATTCCACGATCTTCTGCCCTGAGCTGTCCTGAGAAGCAGTTTGTGCAGCTGAAGGCTGAGTCTGCTCACGGGAAGCAGTGAGTGCAAAGAGTGTGCAGCCCATACAGAGGGGGCTGAGGGTTATTTGCATTTTCCTGTATTTTCTGAAGACATCACACACGTGTCCCAGGCACAGCCTTGCTCCAGGGCACAAATGCAGACTGAATGCAGCAAGGAGGCTTTGTTCTGCCCTGGAATTCGAGTGGAAAAAGCTCTTTTGCTTTATAAAATTAGCTTCACTTCCATGTTTCCTTTGTGCCCCTGGAGATGAGGAGCAGCTAATCACGATCCCCCCTGAAGCAGAGCCAACAAGATTAGCAGCCGGAGCTGAGAGCTGCCTGCAGCCCTCACTGCCCTCGCTGCTGCGGGGCTTCTGCTCCGAGAGCACTGGGTGACACTGCTGCTGCCCTGGACACCAGGAGGGTCCCCACGCCCTTTTCCTGCTCAGGTCACAACATGCACAGAGGGCTGTGGTTGTGTCCCTGAGGTCTGGGGCCCAGCAGAAATCCAGGTCTCAAACAGCAGCGCTTTGCTGGGACGAGCTTAGCGAGGTATTGGGGTTGTTTTTTAAAGGAAAAGCAGAATCCTAAGGATCCTAAAATCCGATGTGTTCTTCCCCATGGAGATGCCATGGTTATCATCAGTTATCATCAGTTATCATCAGTACCACAGATCCTGCCATGGTGCTGCTGCTCTGGTGGGAGCATTCTGCTGTCCTGGCTCTGCTGAGACCCAGTGAGCAAACACCAGCAGCAGCCTCAGCTGGAAAAACATGATTTTGAATTGACCTGAATTATCACAACAGACCCAGCAGGGATTTAAAAGCTGGGTGGATGTGGCAGCCTTGGGGACAGGGGTTAGTGGTGGCCTTGGCAGTGCTGGGGGACAGTTGCACTGGGAGCCTTTGAGGACTTTTCCAGCCTCAACAATTCCATGATTCTGTTGCAGTGGGTTTCTCCTGAGGCCATGGAGAGCTCTGCAAGATGCCAGCAGCTCTGGAGGGGGTGTGCAGAGGTGCCACCAGCTGCTGCTTTTTCTCCTGCTCTGTATCCAGCTTGCTGAAATAGATTCCAGCTCACTCTTGGCTTGCCTGGGAGAATAGTCTTTATCTTGGATTCCAAAGCAGGAGACTCTGTCTGGCAACACCACCTGCCCTAGGAGGGTGCCAGGCTCGGTGACCCCAGGGAAGCGCGGCCAGTCCATTTCCTGCACACTTCTCATCTCAGTGCATCCAGAGGGTTCATCCATCTGCCCGGGACGGGCAGGAGCAGAGCCCAGCTGCAGGACAGGGTTGCTTTCTTGGGCACAAACCCTCTTGGAGCTGACAGCTCTGCCAGAGGAAGTGCTGGGAATGTCTTCCCATGAGGCATTTTCCACTGGCTGGTACAGAATGCTGCACACACACAGCAGGGAGTCGTTCCTTCTGGCAGGAGCATGGACTGGTGCTGCTGTGTGCTCTGCTGGATAGCAGGATGGCTGGGAAAGGGGACCGAGGGACTGAAAACTACATGTAAAAAATACCTGTAACTCACAAAATGAGTGTTTCCTTTTTCCCTTTTCCTATTTACATTTTCCCTTCTCCCTTTTCCTTTCTCCCTTCTCCATTTCCCCCTTCCTCTACTTTTTTCCTGTTCCCTTCTCTCCCCACAGCCATCTCCCATCCCCAGGCAGGAGAAGCTGACTCCCACATGTTTGAAGGGCAGCCTGGGCTGTCCCAGTTCCAGTGCTGCTCAGAGCCCCACAGGATGAAGGCAGCCTGAGGTGTTTTCCCTTTGGATGGAGTTTTCCGTGCTGTCCCGTGCAGGGGGCTCAGCACACAGCCCCTCCACTGCTCCCATTGCCTTTCAGGGTCAGGTGTTCAGTTCCTCACAAACTCCTCACCCGACCAGGGACAAGCTCGAGCTGACAGCTTTATATTGTTTTTGATTAGCAAATTCTGGAATTAGAAGCCATGCTCTATGATGCCCTGCAGCAAGAAGCTGGAGCCAAAATTTCCGAACTTCTTTCAGAAGAGGAGAAGGAGAAGCTGAAGAGCGCCGTGGAGCAGTGGAAGCGGCAGGTGATGAGTGAGCTCCGGGAGAGGGACGCCCAAATCCTGCGGGAAAGGATGGAGCTCATTCAGCACGCACAGCAGGTGGGCGCGGGGCAGGGCAGGGCACAGGGGCTGGGGGCACCGGCCCTGGGAGCACCGGCCTCTCCTCCCGGAGCTGACCCCAACCCGGGGGCCTGGCCTGGGGTAACCCTGCACACACGGCATCGTGCGCTTCCTGACTTTGTCACACACGGTGACAACCACAGAGGACTCACCTACAGCTTCATACCCGATTTATTTTTGGTAGAAGCACAGCACAAACAATTTATATCCCCCAAACTAATGCATCTTCTGGGTACATCTGTATTTGGTTGGTTAATAAATATTTTTTTATTTGAAATCTGACAGAGAATTAAAGAGCTAGAAGAAAGAATTGAAGGCCAAAAAAGACAAATAAAAGAGTTAGAGGAAAAGGTAAGGTCATGCAGACGGAACAGCTGCTGTGTGTGCACATGACCATTCTCCATTTCACCTGGGCCAAGGAAACAACCTTAGAGACAGCTCATGTGTGTAGTGCAGTGAGAAAGGGGGACAGCTCCAAGGAAACAGTTTGCATTTGCACCAGTCCCTCGGAGGAGGAAAGGTGAACTGGTCGAATTGAGCCCCTCCTTGCTGTTACCCTCCGGCGCAGCCCGAAAGGCGGCACTCGGCAGGGCCGGGGCCATCGCCCTGGGAAGGGAGAGGGCTGAGGGCAGCAGCAGCTCTGGGGAAGGAGATGGGAGTTTTGCTCCCTCCCTCCCATCTCCAGCCTCTGGAAATGCAGCTGCATGGACCAGCCTTTCCCAGCAGGAATGAGGGGCTTTGCTCTCCTCCCTCACCTGCAGCCACAGCCACAGTTCATGTCATTGAGCTTCCTCCAGTCAGCCAAAACTGTTCTGTTTTACCCCAGAATCACCCTCAGCTGAACCCACCCCTTTCCAGTGAGATGGCCACGGTCAGGTACAACAGGGGCTGAGCTGGACCAGCACCTGAGACTGAACCCAGAGCTCAGCAGGGCTGGGCTGCGGGTGTTTGGAGCTGTCAGAAGAATTCAGCTGATGTTCCCCCCATATCCCCTGAGCCCGTGGCTGTGGCTGGCTGAGCTCAGAGGAGCAGGGGATCACTGTCACCGGTCCAAGGGACACAGGAGCTCTCGTGAGCCAAGCTGAGCCCCGAGCACTTGGACTTTACTCCACACTCCATATTTCTTCTCACCTGAGATTTGTTGCACCCTGTTTGTAACCACAGCTTATTTCTCAGCTAAACACACTGTAAACTCTTAATCTCTTTCTTTTCTTCCATTTTTTCCTCTCTTCCCTCCCCTTTTCAGTTTTTATTTTTGTTTTTATTTTTCTCTTTAGCTTTCATTCTTTGGTCATAGTCCTTCAGGCCACATGCACAAGGTAAGCCCTCGGGTCTCCTCTGGTCTCTCCTTCTCATAAAGCATCAGAGCCTTCCTCTTGCTGTATCAGCAGGATCTGAGGGTCTCTTGGGCATCCCAGAGAACCCAAAAATGGAAATCTCCAAATCCTTTTAAAAACCATGAAACCTGGGCACCACCAGGCAAAAAGTTGTCAAACAGAATTTCTTCTGTTGGAGGGAAGGACAAGGAAAAATTAAGCAAATTAAAAGCAAGGAAACCTCTAGCAAGCCAGGGAAAGCAGCCAGCCTGGGGTTACTCCTCTCACTTCATCAGAGGTTGCTCCAGCTGAACCTTGCTGGAAGACCATGGAAGCTCTCAGCCCCTCTCCCTGCACAGCCAGAGCCTGTCCTGCCTCCAGGACAGCAACCAGGTGGGTTTGGGGGAACATGGCATTAATTAGGGTGTGTTCCTCCAGCACTGTGCCAAGGGCCTCCCTGAATCCTCCTTTTTCCCATGTAAATCAGGGATAAATTGCCCTATTTCCGTGTGTGCTGCCAGAAGTGACTATGGCATGGAGGGAAACAGTCCCCACTAACCAACATAAATGGAATATATCACAAATCCTTTTCCATCAGTTGTACAATTCAGCAGATAATTACAAATAGGACCTCATAGAAGTTTCATGGATGCTATTTTTGCCCAGGTGGGCTTTTCTCTGATTCCTGTTTTTCTCTCCTGTTTCAGCCTCCTGAGGACGCTCCAGCTGCTGCTGCTGTGTTTCCCAGGAGGACAGCCCTGCTTCCCGAGACTGACACAGAGACATTGCCCCTTCCACCCCCCCGGACCTGTCCCGTTCTTTGCTGCTGGCCACGGGAGGTGCAGTCAGTGGGACCCTGTCACCGGGGCTGAACCGGGGCGTGTGGCAGCCCCTGCACCGCCGGATCCCCGAGGGAGCCTTTGCAAAGGACAGAGCCAAGCCGACACGGAAAGCCAAAACTCTGCTCCTCCACCTCCTGCAGCCACAGGCTGCTCCCGGAGCACGGCCCTGCTGCTGGAACAGGGAACACACCTCCCGTGGGAGCCCTGGTGCTGCTGCCGGGCGAGCCCCGGGCTCTGCCACAGGAGCCCCGTAACTAATTCAGATACACTGAATTGATTCTGGTTCCCTGCTAAGCAGGTGGCAAATTGCTTCTGTGTAGAAGTGCCTGTGTCCTGTTTGTACGTCACACATTCGTATTTGTTATCCGTCTTGAAGGAAGATTTTAGGAAGAGTTCCAGAGGAGTAGCTCATGAAAAGATGAATATGAATGAAAATGAAGTGGTTGGTTCCAAGGTATTTCTTTGTTATACGGGGTATGTCCCACCGTTTGTTGAATATCCCACAAGCCCAGTTTTAGGGAAAAAAAATGTAAAGATACATTCAGGAAATCAAGCTGTAATTTTTTTTTTTTTTTTTTTGAGTTTTCAGTAAACCATGAAGAGGAAAATGATGCAATAATTTATAATTGGCTGTCCCTGAACAATGACAAAAAGCTTAACACTGTCCCAGCAAAAAGTTCAGCCTGAAAAAGAGTAAACTAAACCAGATTATCCCTGATCCACATGCACTGGGCTGGGAGAGGCAGCAAGAGGGAACAGAAGATCTTGTCACCTGGAAGATGTCCTCACCTTGGGGAAAGGGAGCACAAGTCCCACAGAGCCCGAGCCCGGGAGCCTGGCGCAGGAACCGGGAAGGAAAAAGAATCCTCTAGAAAAACAGGTGAAGAGGGGAAAATCCAGAAGAAATTCCAGAGTGTGATTGACCACGCGGGATCCACGGCCGAGCACAGCAACGCGGGGCTGTGGGGCAAGGCCAGGAGCAGTGCCAGGAGCAAGGTCCTGTCGGCAGCCACAGCCCCACGGCGCCCATTCCTGGGAGCACTGGGCAGGAGGGGATCAGAGCTCCGGGCAGGTAAGAGGGGCTGATCCGCTGGAAACCCCTTTGTTCTGGCATTCTGTGTACTCTGGAACTCCTTCACCTGCCGCTCTCTCTCACTTGGGTTAAAATACTTGAGGTGGTAACAGAAAAAATACTCGATTTGGTATTGAAATTACCAGAGTCTTTATGTAAACGTTATTTAATTATTGCTGCTGTTTTACTGCAGTAATTTAGGTGTTAAATTTCAATGTGATTGAATAACAAAAGCTGACTTTATGTTTTGGATCAGTGGTTAATCTTAAAATTATTGGGAGGTAATTAAACACACCATCAGATTTGTATGGACAGCAAGCAGTCATGCTGCTTTTAAAAATACTTGTTTCAAGTGCAGGAGATGAAAATACTTTTCATTTTGCATGGAAAAGACAAATAGTAATCAGAAAAGTATTTTAATTCACAATTTCACTCACTCTCTTTCTACTTTGTGCTGATAATGAGTTATCTGGCAGATAAACATGATGGGGACAGTGGCAGAGAAAGCTGCAGTTGCACGTGTTTTATAAAAGTGCTATTTACTCACCAAATTTATGCATTAATTAGGCACAAAACTGTAATTCCACTACCAGATGGAGCTCTCCTGTGGGTCAAAGTGGACAGCACCCAGGTAGGGGTGGTGGGCACCTGGGAGTGCCCCACAGCAGAGAACCCACCAAGGGGCACCCCCATGGAGGGTGCTGCAGCCAAAGGAGACTGGGAACTGTGAGTGTGTCCTGGAGGACCAGAAACTGCTGCTTTACAGGCCGTTTTATTGTCTCAAGCAGGTATGCTTGGATGGTGTTTTAGTTATTTTTTAGTGTTTGTTTAATTTTGGAGCCTGGAGCCTTGCAGGGTTGGGTAGCGCTTGCCTGTGTCCAAATAAACAAGCTGTCAGTTACCTGAGAGAAATTTTTACAGATATTAACTCCTACATTTATAGAAGAGGTTTGAGTGTCCATATTTTTTGCCCTGGTTATCTTAGTTTAATTTAAGACCCCAGCATTTATTATAGCTCCATTTGATATTTGGTTATTCAAAGGAAAGAACCTCTGGGATGTGCTGAAGCCCAGGTGTGCATCAGGAAAAGCTGTGCTTGATGCACCAGCTTGTACTGGAATGCCTTGTACTGGAACACTTTAGGAATTCAGCAGGCCAGTCCCACCAAATCCTGAATGAACCCCTGAGAGTTGTTACCAGACAGGATTTCTGTGTGTCCCCTCCTGGGAACAGGACAGCTTGGAGCCTCTGTGTCCCCAAGCACTGCGTCCGAGGGGCAGCAGGGGCTGCCACCTGCACACAGGGTCCTCTGGAATTAAATCCTTCTGATAAATGCACACGAGGTGTTAACCTGGGCTGACTGACACAGATAGAATTGGAGTGGCCAGACTGGATCCCCTGCACGCCCTGACATGGGAACACTCCCTCCGTGAAGAGGGGTCACGTCTGGGGGGATCCACTTTGACCCACGTAGAGGTTTCCTATTGGTAACAGAAGACAGTCCTATAATTGCAATTTAATTACATCCATCTGAATTAAAACACTGAAAATAGTAATATTAAATTATTATTTACAATTTTTCCAGTGGTAGAAGGATGGGGAGAAGACCATGACAGAGGGTTGGAACTACATGATCTTCACAGTCCCTTCCCACCCAAGCCAGTCTATATTCCATGGTTCTAAAAGCAGGTTGCCATATTTAACTGGTGTCTGTGGAGCTGAACATGCTCTGGGGTCATGGGGAGATGCCTCTCCCCCAAAATGCCAGTGACAGTTGCCAGCAGCAAGCCAGTTTTAGGTTCATGGTGGGCCCATCCTCCTCTAATCCTTGTATTTCATACAGCAATAGAAATTATTTTTAGAAACGACCTTAACATTTTTAATTAAGAATATACAACATATTTCCTACTGTAGGCAGCAATGAGAAATACCAGTTTCATGGGTTCAGAGCTTGATGTTTTTATTTAACCATGGATAGCAGGTGTGGTGGGACAGGGGCATTCCCCTGAGGGGTACCTCCTTCAACACCAGAGCAGGATCTGTCCCTGTGAGCCTCTTCATTTTGTGGATAATTCCTTTTTTTAAACTGGCTTTGCATATTGATCAATTGAGCAGTAAGCAAATTGTTCTGTGTTCCTGGTGTACTCCAGCTGTCAGCAGAGGGTGGTGCTTTTGAGGTCTTGTCCTTCATTTCAGAAGGGATCCACAGGGGAGGTGAGGAGCTACTGGAGCTGAAATTCCCGGTAAGGCTCCAACTGCAGCCCTGTGTGTGTGCTCAGGCACTCCGGGAATGACTTCCTTCACAGGGGCACTAATGAGCTCCATCATTACAATGCTAATTGGCAAGTCTTTGCTGTGCAGGGTGACCCCAAACATCCTTGTTTAGAGTGAAGTGTGGGGGAAATTCAGGCCATCGAGGAGGCTCCTACAGAGCAATGACATTCCTGGGAAGGCACAGAGGGATTGACTCAAAAGCTTTTACTCCCTTTTACTGTGCTGCAAATCTTGTGGTTTCTCTCTGTCGGCGAAGACCAGAATTGGGTTCAGCAACAATGAAGAGATTTCCAGTGGGTTAATAATTGTCAATTTGTATAAAAGCGTGGGGTGTTTCCTTGCACGGTGTTTCTGCTCCGCTGTCTCAGGGGCTGTTACAGACTGACATGCACGGAAATGACAATGTCAGTCTGAATTTATGCATGAGACGGGATGAGATGGAGGCCCTGGGGCAGCAGGAGCGTGGCTGGTGCTGAAGGACGGCTTCAGCCAGGTCTGAGCACAGCTGGGAGCTCGCTCATCCCACTGCTCATCCCACACATCTCTGGCTGTGCAGAGGCTGCTCCTTAATGGTTTTGCCAAATCCCACGGGAAAACACATTGACACAGACCTGCTGGGATTTTCCTTCTAAGCAAAACGTCTGGTTCATTACAGCAGGAACTTTTGGTTGTGCTTCCCTGGCAGGTTCCGAGAGCAACACCTGGGACCAGCTGCTCTTTTATCCCCTCTACAACTAAAAAACTCCCATTCCTGTGTTGCTGTAGGGATATCACACACATCCCAGAATCCCAGAATGGTTTGGGATGGGAGGGACCTTCAAGGTCATCCCATTCCTTCCCCTGCCATGGGCAAGGACATCTTGCACTAGACCAGGTTGCTCGAGGCCCCATGCAGCCTTCCTTTGAATCATTTCTACAGGTGTTCCTCTTTCTGTGGGAAGTAGAGAAGAGCTTTTTGGAGTTTAAATCTGTGCTGCAGCAGCAATTTGGTGTCCTGTGTTCTTCCCTCTCAAGACCCCAGTGCCTTCCATCCTCAGCTTGCTCTCAGAAAGAAAACTCCACCTAACTCTGCACAGAGCTGGGACTGCAGGGTAAAAGTCTGCTCCACCAGGCTGGTTTGAAAGATAATCATTCATTTCACCATTCCTTCCCCAAAGCACTCCTGGGTAGAGTGGGGTCAGTTCTCATAACAGCTGAAGAGTTCTCCCCCTTGATTTGGGTCTTGCTGAGCTCTTGCAAATAAGGACACGTATTTTTGTAATTTACTAAACTCAGCCTGAAGAATTAATTAGCTGGAAAATATATTATAAAGTTAGCTTTCTTAAAAGAATGCATTCTGTTTGTAAATTGATATTTGTGTAAATGGCCCTGCCATGGGGGGATTAGGGTGCCCAGTGATACGTCTGCACTTCCAGGTCAGCAGAAATCCCAGAGAAAGCTCCCCCAGGAAAGGAGAACATGTCCAAGTCACTAAGACTGTTCTGGCCTCACGCAGATCTGTAGCGGCACACGGGGGAGATGCTGTTCTGTCAACGGCTTTTTCTGAAGACAGATTGCCCCGGGGGGCACTTCGCTCCTTGTTATGAACAAGGATGTTATAAACACCCCCAGGATACAGCAAATTGGTGAGTGGAGTGTCAGGACGGCTGTCACGGAGGGACCGAAGGGGCCAGCACTGCTGTGATGGTCGTGGAAGGGGTTTGTGAAATACTCACGTCGTCAAAACAAAGCCACTTTTCTCCCTTCCTTAACCACATCGGGAGAAGTGTAAGGGCTGTAAATTCGTGAAGTGCCAGATTCTGAGAGGCTCTCCGTAGCTGTGTTTCCTCACAGCCGCGGTGGTGAGGTGGTCCAGCACCAACAGGATGTTCCAGCAGGATGGAGCAGAGCCGTGACCCAGAGGCCCCGCGTTCCTGTGGGGTGGCATCGGGGCTGGCGTGCCCCGGTGCCACCGCGGTGCCTTTCCCGGGAGCAGGTGCAGGGGAGGCCGAGGTGTCAGCCTGCATTTCCTGCCTCAGCTCCCTCCGCCTGTTCGGCTTGACCGGGCACCCACCCTGCTGGGGTGATCCCACTGAGCTGACCCCGCTGAACTGTCCCTGCTCCACTGTCCCTGCTCAGCTGTCCCTGCTCCACTGTCCCCACTGAACTGTCCCTGCTCCACTGTCCCTGCTCAGCTGTCCCTGTTGAACTGTCCTGTGGCAGTGCTGCAGCTCCTCGTTCCCTGAGCCCGGGGGTCTGCAGTAGGAAATGGTGCCAGGGAGCGACCCTTCTGCACAGAGTGTGATGGGTTTAGTGTTTTTCTGTCTCTCAGAGCTGTTTCTCTATTTGTTTCCGTGGCCCTGCGGAGCTGATGTGCAGAACGGGTGAAGCAGGGGGTGCCTTGTTCCCCGCTGCGTTGTGTAATTGAGGCTTCACACCGCAGCGAAGACCTGGCCATGAATTTAGCAGTGGAGCACGTGTTCTGCAGGGGCCAGGAGAAGTCATGGGAAGGGAAGTGGTCATGTCCCTGAGACTGCCAGAGCACCAGGAGTTTGCACAACGCTCTCAGGCACAGGCTGGGATTGTTGGGGAGTCTGTGCAGGGTCTGGGGTTGGACTCCATGGTCCTTGGGAGTGATTCCAGCTCCAGACTCTGTGGTTCTGCAATACCTGCACAGGGGCAGGTCTGCACAGGGAGGCTGCTGGAGCTGAGCCCTGGGCAGGTGCCAGCCCTGCCCCTGCCCCTGCCCCAGGAGTGCCCGATGCCCCCAGCTGCTCCGGTTTCTGCAGGTCCATGTGGAAAGGACAGAAAATCCATTCCTGCCAAGCTGGGTGGAGCTGAATGGCTGCTTTGCCTGCAGCTCTCCCAGAAGCCCCTCAAACATAACGTTCCTGATCCCAGTTGCCCCTGGAGACCTCCCAGCCCAAGGATTTATGTCCTCAGGGGCGTTCCAGCCCTTCCAGCTGCTGCAGCAGATGAAGGCCTGTGCCACATCAGGGATTCCAGCCATGAACCCACTGCCCCTCTAAGGGTTAACTGATAATGGCATTTTATAAAACCCCCATTTTTGCAAATATAGAAGACAAATATTTTCAAGTAGAATTCCAGGATGGTTTGGTTTGGAAGGGGACTTAAAATCCATCCAGTGCCACCCCTGCCATGGCAGGGACACCTCCCACTGTCCCAGGCTGCTCCAAGTCCCAATGTCCAACCTGGCCTTGGACATTGCCAGGGATCCAGGGGCAGCCACAGCTTCTCTTTCTTCTCTTATTTTTTTTAGCTGGAAAATGAATTGATGCTATTTATGTGTGTAAATATTAGTGATATTGCCTATTATTTTTAGATAACACAACATGTAGTTATATTTTGTAGCTATCATAGCCTATTTTCCATCACCATAATGACTCACTTCTAATAGTTTCCTTTTTAAAAAGCATTCTAGTGTGATTTACCAATTACATGAAAAATACATGTAAAGGTATCATGTTCATTCATAAGCACCATGTACCCAAGTGAAAAACCCGCAGTCATTAGGGGATGTTACCAGCAATTAACCTAAACCCGGTTTCTAAAGGGCAAAACAGTTTTCAGTGCAGAATCAGGTGTTTTTGCAAAAACAATGCGTGGTTAAAACAGATGTATTTAACCTGTTCTAGGGGGAGCACAAGAACCAAGGCCATGCTGCCACGTGCTGCTTTTTGTGTGGTGTAGGAGTCATGAAATATTTTTAATTATAAATACTCTTGACATTTTTTATTACACGCTGCTTCAAAATCCAATGTGAAAAGAAAATGCTGTGGGCTTCTATGCACGTATATATGTACATATACATGTGTGTGTGTGTGTGTAAAATGAGTAGTATCAACATTTTATCACAAGTAAATGATTTGTAATGGGAGGAAACAGCTTTTTAAACCCCTGCTATCAAGCCTCGAGGGCCCAGCCCTGTCTCATGCTGCAGCAGAAGCAGTTTGTAGCGTGTCTGTGTCAGAAGCGCTCCCGTCTCCGTGGCGGGAGGATGCGCAGAGCCTGGCGGTGGTGCCGGAGCCCTTCCAGCACGGGAGGTGATGCCAGGAGCACGGCCCTGCCCCGCCTCGGGCAGTTCGTGGCAGGAGACTGTGTAGGAAAGGGAGCAGGAATGGGTAAGACTCAAACGGGTAAAACACAGCCGTGCCGGTTGCTCCCCGGCAGTCCCGGCCTGGCAGAGCAGAGCTGGGAGCGACGGGCACCGGCTGCGGTGGTGCCCAGCGTCCCCAGCCCAGCTCCAGCCTGCCCCAGGCTCCTGGAGCTGCTGAAAAGCTTCAGGGGGCCCAGGAACAGCGTTTCAGACTTCAGCCTATGAATATTAATGAAGGGAAATGCTTTTATGCCCGTGGGTAGTTCCTCTGTACACTCACAGTGTTTGTCAGGAACGTTCCTCCCTTTGGTAAATTTGACTGGTTTAAGACAAGAAAACCCCAGAATTTTCCAAATTAGTATAGACAGGAACAAAAAGCACCATGGACATGTTTACTGGGCTGTCCTGTGAAAGAGTGCTCTTAATTCTTAAATTAAAAATGAAGAATTTAGTAACAAATTAAGTGAACAGTGAGGGACTGCTGATTCCTGAGATTCTCAGGGCTAGTAGCCCATTCTCCAGCCACAAAAACCATGGGACTGTGGCCTGAAATGCAATCAAGAATCTGAATTTTTGCAGAGACTTTTTTTCACTCTGTAGAGAATTGCCTGAGCATCTTTACCCCCTCATCCTGCTCACAAAGTCAGGTGTTAAAAAAATAGTGTCTTAAAAAAGAATGTGCACTTTGTCCAAGCTGGGGGTGCAGCTGAGATTAGTGTAAGTATTGAAAAATCCATAACTAGTATTACCCTGATCTTTGGTTGCTTCATTACAGCCAGCAGTTTCCTCTTTCTCATCAGGAAAAAGGGGAAAAGAAAAAAGAGTTTCCTCTTCCTCCCCAGGGACCTACCTCATCATCTCCCCTGACAGCAAACGTTCACCTTTCTGTGGAACCTATTGGAACTAAACAGCCACAGTTTTTAAATGGTTAAATAACTCCCCTCTATATTTTATTCTGCTCATGATTTCTCATCTCTTGTTCTCTCCCTGCCCTGCAGTAGGTCCCAGTGGGTTATTTGCATTTGTATTCGGATACATGTGCACAAGAGGGGTTGAATATGCCATAAATGCCCTCATGTGAATCCAGTGGGAGAGGAAGGGGAAAAGACAAGGAAGACAAGTCCAGCCCATTGTTCTGTACATGGACATGAAATTCCACCTGTTTATTCTCAACGTGGGGCATAAGTGGGCAGACGAGAAGTTCTGCATTCCCACGTCCAAGGGGCTTGTGGGGTCCCGGGTGAGGAGGGGATCCAGCCCCCGAGGCCACAGTGTTTGTGCAAGGGCTCTCTGATCCACTCTTTCCCATGTGATCTCCCAGGGGCTTTATTGTCCCATTGACAGCTCGCAGGCGGCAGCGCGGTCCCAAGGGGTGTCCCAAGCTGCATTCCAGGCTGAGTTCAAGTTTAGCAGGTGATGAAGAACCTCGGGCTCATCCAGGCAGACTCTTCGGCAGAGAGGGGTGAGCTGCCTTAGAGACACCTCCAGCATCGCTTCCCCTGCTTGGTAACTGCTTAAGGGGCTCAGTGAGGCATTACCTTGGCCAGTCCAAGCACTGCCTGGTGGTTTTGGTGCCTCTTCCTTACTCCCCAAACATGTCCCACCTTTTCCCAGCAGCCCAGGATGCTGTTGGTTGCCTCCCTCAGCCCTTGTGATATATATATATATATATATATATATATATATATATAAATGTATAAACATGTATCTCATTTCAGTCNATGGAGTAATGGGTTCTACTGAAACAGAGGAGATTTAGCTTAGATATGTGGAAGAAACTCTTCCCAGTGAGGGTGGGGAGGCCCTGGCACAGGGTGCCCAGAGAAGCTGTGGCTGCNAAACATGTATCTCATTGCAGTCTTGGTAAGAGGCTGTGCTGATGAAGGTGATCATTCTTCATCAGGAACTGTAGTAACAGGACATGGAGTAATGGGTTCTACTGAAACAGAGGAGATTTAGCTTAGATATGTGGAAGAAACTCTTCCCAGTGAGGGTGGGGAGGCCCTGGCACAGGGTGCCCAGAGAAGCTGTGGCTGCCCCTGGATCCCTGGAAGTGCCCAAGGCCAGGTTGGACACTGGGGCTTGGAGCAGCCTGGGACAGTGGAAGGCGTCCCTGCCATGGCAGGGATGGCACTGGGTGGGCTTTGGGGTCAAAACTTCCCCCCCAAACCATTCTGGGATTTTGTGATTCCTTTCTCACATGAAATTTGATCCATAATCTTTGAGGAATTACATTCCTGCATTGTTCAATTCAGCAAAGCTGCAGTTTCCCACAAGCCATGAATGCTCAGATGCACAAATACTAGCGCTCCCTCCGTTACCATCTTCGAAGTGCTTTTGTCCCACTTTCACAGCTTTCTGGAACACTCCCCTGTCTCTGGCAGGAGACGGCGGGGTGAGGGAGGGGTAACTGTGCCTTTTGCCGAGGCCCCGGGGCCGCGGGCGGCGCTGACTGACATCGGCAGTGGCAGCGCCGCGGTCTCGGCGCTCCGCCGCTCCCAAACGCGGTGTGACGGCCCCGCCGCCCGCGGCACTGACGGGCAGGGGAATAAAGCAAAGCGGCGTCTGGAAAATCTCGTGTTAGCCACTCTCCGTTCCTTTTCTGTCGTTTACTTCTCGGTCTCTTTTCAGGAATTGCTTCTGAAATTCTTGGGGTGCTGTCGTCCACCCGTGATCAGCATCCGCTGTCTCACAGCCTCAGGAGGGGACAAAAGAGCCACCTGACCCGCAAGACCTGCTCTGGTGGGAGGTGTCCCTGCGCATGGCAGGGGTTGGAACCAGATGAGATTTAAGGTCCCTTCCAGCCCACACCAGTCTGGGATTCTCTGCCCTGCCGGCCGGGCGGGCTGGGAAGGGTTAATCCTGTTCCTGCACAGCGCAGGGGCTGCGCTAGGGAGGGGGGATTCTGCTGCTGCTGCTGAGTCTCGGGGAGAAGGGCCAGGGAATGGAGGATTCTCTCCTTTTAGCCATTGGCTGACCTGTTCTGCTTCCCGTGTGTGCGCCCCAGAAACTCCGCTTCCGACCGGCGCTGGCCTCGTGGCTGGGTGTGAAATGGAGAAAAGGACACGGCCCAAGGAGGGGGCACGGGAGGGGTCAGGGCAGCTGCAGCAACACCTCCCACCCGTGGGTACCACGTCCTTCGTGCCGTCTCTCCTCCCCTGAGGATGTGGAATTTGGCTCCGTGGTTATTAACTCATCCTCCCAGAGTGTGTCAGATGAGGCAAATTTTAAATTCATCATTCATCACTATCATCACCAGGTTCCGAGTGTTACCCAAAACTGTTAGGGGAGTACTGCTTAAGGAGAATGAACGATTTGATGTATGGCACAGCCTAGAGAACAGCACATTTAACATTTCATAAATGATCTCTTTTTTTCAGGGGAAACACAGTAACTGGTTAAGCCTACTCCAACTTAAGACTTAACGGAGAGCTGCTTAACACAACCCAGCACAGCCTATGGAATGGAAATTTTGTAGATTTTAGGATTAAGAATCCCATGTGGAGGAGAGGACCGCAGCTGTAGTTAAAACTTGTGTTTATTTTATTCTGTAGGTACCTGCACCACTGGAGTTTATAAAGCTACGAAGAAAACGCCTCGATACTGAAATTCTACAACCTCTTCCTGCACTTGTACATCGACCATGTTTTAACCCAACACAGGGAGCTCAGCTGCAGAAACAGAAGGGAGTGATGTGGTCAGAGAACTGTGATATTTGTGTGACGTTTTGAGGCCAAGGTTGTGGATTTTGATATCAGCATATGATTATATCATGGAATTGATTTAACAAGCTGCGATTCTACCAGATACCAATACCAGTGCTGGGATTCTGGGATGAGCTGCATTTTTGCTTCTGCATTTCACACCTGAAACGGGCCCATTTTGAGTTCTACTGAAACGGTTCATGTCTTAAAATACTGTGTTTGCTGGAAGCCCTGCAGGGGATGGTTGAGGTGGCAAAGGTTAGGAAGTGGCTTGAGTCCATCTCATGACTCTTCATTCAGGACGTGCTCTTGTCTGGTGTGTTTGTGTGTCTCAAATATCGGTTCTATTTCCCAATTAACTTCCTTAAGTTTAAGTTTTAAGTACAAGGTTTTAAGTACAAGGCCGACTGTACAGGACAGGTCTGTGTGTAAATAAGGGATTGCGCTTATCTATGCGTCAGTATAAATATGTGAGAAGTTTTGTACATAGGAAAGGAAAAACGGCTCGAAGAATGTTTTCAGAACTGTTTCCTCCGTGTCAATGCACAGCCGGGAGATTGCCTTCCGGGAGGGATCCGCTGGCTCCGGGCGCTGCCCGCATCCCGCCGGGGTCTGTCAGGGGTTTGTTCCTGGCTCGGGCCGGGCTGGGCTCTGTGTCAGGAGTGGGTTCCTGGCTCGGGGCAGGGCTGGAGCCGGTGCCGCCCTCGCCGGCGAGCTGTGTGCGTCGGGTCTCAGCTCTGCCTGCTCGCTCTGGCTGCCGTGCATCTCTTAGAGAGTCTCCGAACCCCAGGGCCGGGTGGGGCCGTGCCCCGCTCTGGGGCGGTCCTGCAGCCCCTCCGTGCGGGGGTGCAGCAGCAGCAGGAGGAGGGGGCGCCACGGGCCACCCCTCACCCCAAACCGGCCGCCGCGTGTGTGTCAGGCATGGACTTCTTGTTCAAGCTGCTGGAGGATGTGGCTGTTATTTCCAGTATTCTGCTCTGTAATATCTGTAGCCTTCAGTGATTCCTTGAGTGCCTTACGTGGCTTGTGGACAGAATTCCTGACCAGGAGGAGAAAATGCCCCTGGACCGACGCCGGCTCTTTCGCACCCCTGTGCCCCTCGCCGGCAGCGTGGGTGTGCACAGGAGGGGATTTAGCTTCGACTCAGGAAATCGCCGTGTGAATATGTGTATTAAACCCTGTATGATGTGCTGTACAGTTTATAAAAAGGGACTATTGTAAACTTATGCAAAACGTCACGCAGAGAAAATGGAGGGTTTTGGTCCAGTGACTGGCGTGCCGTGACCCGTGTCCTCTAATCCTACTCGAAAATCATATCCAAAATACAGAACGTTGGGTTCAGTGCTGCGACAACAACCGACAGCCCGAAACCAGGGGCTGGAGCGATCAGTTAGAGAATTTTACAGATATTTTTGTATTGTGATTCCTATGATATATATCGAGAGACTTTCTATTCCTTTGTAAAATACATAAATTATTGTCAACTTTTAATTAAAAAGATCTGTTTTAAACCTTCAAATTAGACGAAGTGGTTTGAGGTTGAGGGGACGGGGAAGCTGGACTGTGACACCGGCCACCCTGGGGGACCGGGAGATGCCCGGGAGGACTCGTGAGGGGCGTTCACCCGATCCCCGGGCAGCCAACCCCGCGCTGTCTGTGCCATCACAGGCGCCGGGCGCTGTCACCTCCCGCTCGTACGTGGGGACGGGCACGGGTGGATGGGCACCGGGAGGGGCGGGGGTCCTGGGCGGCTCTTAACGCGGCGCTGGGCTCTCCTCGCCAGGGCGAGCGGCTGCGGGAGCGCGGCGGCAGCGGGGCAGCGCAGGGGCCCGGGCCCATGTCGGGGCGGCAGGAGGAGGCTCTGCCCGCCTGCTTTGCGGGGCTGGGTGCGGGCAGCCCGCGGCCGCGGCAGAAGCGCGGCGGGATGTTCTGCAGCGTGGAGGACGCCTTCGACAACAAGACGCTGAACTTCGCCTCGCTCGCCGCCTCCGGAACAGGGACACCCGTCGGGGGGCACCGCCGCGACACCCACCCGGGACCGAGCCCCGCCGCGGGATCGAGCCCCGACACCGAGCCCGGCCCCGGCCCCGACCCCGGGCCCGACCCCGCCGCGGCCACGCCGCCCCCGAGAGCCGCCCCTGCGGCTGCGCTGCCCGACGGCTGCCGGCAGG
>VZTJ01005968.1:1020213-1073934 GCA_013397795.1 Orthonyx spaldingii
GGGGTCCTGCCGCCCCCGGGTCATCGCCCGGCGGTGCCGGAGCCCGGCGGTGCCGAACCCCCGCCCGTCCGCTCCGCGCAGCCGCCCCCGCTCCGCTCCTTTGTTGCGCGGCCCGGCCGGAGCCCGGCGGTGCCGGCGCTTTGTCCCGGGGCCGCCGGGGGGACAAAGGCGGGCGCGCCCCGCTCCGCGGCCGGGGGCTGCCCCCGTGCCCCCGCTGCCCTGCGCCGCTGCGGCGGGGGGGCGCTCCCGGGGCGCGTCTGTCGCGGGGNNNGCGGGAGGGGCTCGGCAGTGTGAGAGCATCTCCCAGCCCTGGTCCTGCTCCCCCCTCAGCCCGGGGGTCCCCCCCGCACTGCGAGGTCCCCCCGGGGCTCCCCCGGAGCTCCCCGGCCGGGCCGCGTGGGAGGAGATTCCCTCCGCCAGCGCCAGCGCTTCCCAGCAGGAGTCAGGACAAATCCCTCCATAGCCATGCCGTGTGTTTTGTTTTTCCTCCTTTTGCTGGCTAGTGGCAGAACTCCTTTGGGAAAATCCCGGCGGATGCGGGAGGCAGGGACCAGCCGCGTTACTGGGCTGTGGAAGCGGACCCTGGGTGTGGGAGGCTGGAGCTGGGGTGGGAATGGGGTGAGGATGAGGGTGAGGACGGAGGGAGGATGGGGAAGGGTGAGGCTGGGGATGGGGTGAAGGTGGGCCTCACAAGGGGCGGGGCCGTCAGGCTCTCCCATGGGGCAGCAACACTGAGGCTTCTTGTGATTGATGTTATGGGACCGGGGAAAACAATAAAGACACAATAAATCCTTGACAGTTCAAAAGGAAAAGGAATGCGATTCTTTAATTTTCCTTTTATATGCCAGTGATGCCGTTTTAAACAAGCACCAAAATGTTTCCAGGCAGTTTTGCCTCAGGACCTGGCACTTTGCGGTGCAGCATCTCCAGGCTGTGCTGCCATGTGCTCGGGTGTCCCTCGGCTAGTTTTGTGCCCAGGCCATGCTCTTTGTGTTGCCCATTTCAGTATTGGAAATAATTTTTCAAGCAACGCCAGAGAGTAGGAAAGGAATCCTCTGAAATTAGGCTGCAGCTCCACACAAACATCAGTGCTGCTGCTTCCTAAATTTTCTAGTTAAAGATTATGGGTAAAGATTCTACAAATCTGAAAACTGTGCCAGTGTCTGGCTTTGAAGTGAGGCAAGACCTCGAGGCTTTATCTGCCTCTGAGAGGCTGTGGAAACGAATGAATGGCAATAAATTACCAGGTTAATGAGATGCACTGAGAAGTCTCACAGCCGGAGCGCAGGGAGGAGGCAGGAGCACGGCTCAGCCCTCGGAGCTGGGGGTGCCCAGGGCTGCCAGGCTCAGCGATGCACCCCTGGCTCCTGCCACCCTTCAGGGATCTGTGCTCCTCCAAGTGACAATTTCATACTGCTCCCCTTGCAAATGCAGTTGTAGAATAGTCTGAATAGTCACTGAACTTGAGTGATTGGAGGGAAAATATTAATCCTAGAATTAATTAAAGCTCAGAATGAGTAAAGTGGAATCTAAACAAAAGAATCTTTTAAAAAATGTGGTTTTTTCCCCATTAGAGTGACCAACTTCTAATCAAAGGAGGAAAAATTGTCAACGATGATCAGTCATTTTATGCAGACATTTATGTGGAGGATGGTTTAATAAAGTAAGTTAACATTTTATATTTGTTAATGTAATTTTTTAGAATGATACAGAGCCTTGGGATTTGAACAAGGTTCCTTCCCATCATTTTTTTCTTGGAAATCTGTTCCCTTTTTGAAAAAAAAGGCAGCATTTCAGAGTCTTGTCAAGAAAGAGCTGCACTGATGTAGTTCTGCAGCTGGAAAGACTTGCAAAGCACTGGCAGCTGGGGGAGGAGCAACAGAGGTTATTTTGGCATCCTCACTTCAAAATTGTTGCCAGTTAAGAGGAGATCTTGATTTCCTTTTCAGACAAATCGGAGAAAGCCTGATCGTTCCCGGTGGCACAAGGACGATCGATGCCTACGGGCAGCTGGTGATGCCAGGGGGCATCGACGTCCACACGCGGCTGCAGGCGCCCGCCATGGGCATGAGCTCGGCCGACGGCTTCTTCCAGGGCACCAAGGCAGCGCTGGCCGGAGGCACCACCATGATCAGTAAGAGGGAGCACACCCCAACAGCTGCTGAGTTTTTCAGCAAAACACACCAGGCCTTGAGTCACTGCAGGGGGATTTATTTACTTCACAGCACAGAAATGTCAGTTTCTGCTGGAGAAACTGAAGCATCACAAAGCCAATTGAAGGTGTTGTGTGCCGTGCAGAACTCCTTCCTTTGCTGCACACAGATATCAAAAATAGACACATGTATTAAAAATACGTGTCTGCTCCTGCCTCACCTCATCAGAGAACAAAACAGAAGAACACTTTAAACACCTTTTAATATGTTTTTAATAGCTTTGCAAATGTGGGAGTTTTTTGAGTTTCTCAGCTTTAAGCACAGGCTCTGTTTTCATGTTAATGTAAAATAATTTTCCCCTATTTTGATCCTGTTCCATTTCCAAGAACCACTGTAGTGTGTGACTGCAGGACCAGTCCTGGCAGAGCTCCCTACTGAGCCCACAGCCAGTGCTGCAGGGAATGGGCACAGAGCTGGGGGCAGACGGGCAGTGGGCGCTGCGCATGGGAAATGCCCCAGAACAGAAGAGTGAGGTTCATCACCAGTTGTTCATAGTGCTGTGCTGTGAAAAAACGATGGGAAAGCCGTACCTTGGGGTTTGCTTGTTCCATTTGTGTCACTTTATCTGGGAGGTTCGTTATCCACTGTCTCTAACCACGCTCTAGCTGGCACTGCCATGTCCCTTCCCACAGCAGCAGGGCTCTGGCGGTGCCCCGGTGCCCGCGGTGCCCGGCCGTGTCCCGCCCCGCTAACGCCGCGCTGTCCCCGCAGTGGAGCACGTGTGCCCGGACGCGGGCAGCAGCCTCCTGGCCGCCTACGAGCAGTGGCGCGGCCTCGCCGACGGCCAGGCCTGCTGCGACTACGGCCTGAGCGTGGACGTCCCGCGCTGGCACGAGAGCCTGAGGGAGGAGCTGGAGGCCCTGGTCAAGGACAAGGGTAAGGGCAGAGGGAGCCCACCGGGGTCGGGGTCGCTGCGGGGGCCCCGGGTGAGCGGTGATGGCACTGCTGCTCCCCCAGCACCCAGGGGACACGCACAGGTGGCCGCGCTCCTTCCTGTGGAGCTGGGACCTCCTCATCCTCAGCCGTCCAGGAGAGAGCTCTGAACAGGGACACTGGCACTAGGTTCCTACCATCACACCTGGGCCTGTGCTCTCGCCTTTGGGCAGTTGGCAGCCTGGTCATGGAAAGGGATTTTGGAAACTAAAGGAGTAGGGTTGGTCACCCTGACGTGAGCTGTCGGATGTACAAAAAAACCATTTCAATTAAAATCTCCAGGACAGGGCTTACAGAAGGAAACTCAGATTTAGGCATTCTGTAGAGATTCCGTTGCACCTGTAATTCCTGTGCATGCCGAGGTATCCGTGGGACATGGCTCGCTGGAAGGCAGGAAAGCAGACCACTCGGCAGGGATTCATGCATGCATTAATACCTATTGCTGTGTTTGGAACTACAATTTCCTTCAGAAATGCTAATGCAGAGCTAAATGTCTTCAGTGTAATTTGTAGTCTTGCAAGCAAGAGTTTAATTGGCCAATTACCATAGAAATTCACAGTGAATTTCCTATTGAAATGCGGAGGGGCTGAAGTAATGGAGCTGTTCCTTGGAACACATGAAATACAGTTGTAATTTGATCAGGGCTTGGTATTGCTTATTGCCTCTATCCATACAAAATACAGCAGCAATTCATAGAATCACAGACTGGTGTGGGTTGGAAAGGACCTCATCCCATTCCAACCCTGCCATGGGCAGGGACACCTCCCACTGTCCCAGGCTGCTCCAAGCCCCAGTGTCCAGCCTGGCCTTGGGCACTGCCAGGGATCCAGGGGCAGCCACAGCTGCTCTGGGCACCCTGTGCCAGGGCCTCCCCACCCTCACAGGGAACAATTCCTTCCCAATCTCCCATCCATCCCTGCCCTCTGGCAGTGGGAAGCCATTCCCTGTGTCCTGTCCCCCCAGGTCCTTGTTTAAATTTGAGGATAAACCATAGACTGATGCCACCACTGGAGGAAAACCAGCCTGGGAGTGAGATATCTGACTGTGCATTTGGAGTCAGTCACAGAGGGCACCTAAACACAGACATGGACCACAGGGGTTTCTTTTTTTTGTTCAAGTGCACCAAAAAGTAGGGGTTTATTGTCTTTCACAAGTCCCAAGCTCTGGGGTCAGTGCTTGTGAGGACATTTCCCACATCAGCCCTTGGCTTGGCTTTGCTTCCAGTCTAACTCCCACCAGCACAGCTCCCTGGTTCAACCACCCCTGGCCAGCCCATACCAGGTCAGTGAGTCCTCAGAGGGACAAAGTCACACATGTAATTTTCTTTTTTCAAGGTGTGAACTCCTTCCTGGTGTTCATGGCTTACAAGGACAAACTGCAGTGCACTGATGGTCAGGTAGGACACCAGCATGCAGGAAAAGCCGCAGCCTCCCCCTGGGTGTGGCTGGTGACGGGGCTGACACTGGGGACCCGCTGTGTCTTGGCAGATGTACGAGATCTTCTGCATCCTTCGGGACCTGGGCGCCATCGCCCAAGTGCATGCCGAGAACGGAGACATCATCGAGGAGGTACCGTGTGTGCCCACTGAAACATGAGGGTGCCCAGGGCACTGGGGGAGGAGAATCCCTGCCCCTGCCCCTGCCCCTGCAGGGTGAGTGGTGCCCCAAAGCCTTGGAGGAAAGGGGCTCACGGTTGCTGTATAGCAGCGTGTGCAGGCAGAGGAATGTGCAGGAGGATCAGGGTGTTCTGCAGAATCATCAGTGTCCTCACGGATCTTCACATGTGCTTGGGTTTCCAGAAAGCACTAAGGGATGGCTGACTGCCTTAAGTGATGCTTTATCCCATTATCTGTCTTGTTTAGGAGTCTGGAGTACTTGAGAAAATCAGGAGGCTTTTACAGTAATGCCCATGACACTGGCAGTGTTTAACTCCACCATCAGCACTCAGGAATTCCTTGGTGTCGCAGCCTCTGCTCATGGGCCTTATTTTTCCTTTTTACCCACAGAAAAGACCATCTTGGCTCCAGCCTCAGTCAGATACACAGGGTGGAGTTAGACTGGCAGTTCGTTAGCTCACAGTCACACCAGTGTTCAGTCTGGTGTGGGAGGAAGGCTAAACTCAAAGCCAAATGCAATCCTTTAAATGGGTTTATTTGAACAAACAGAATAGAGGCTAATTCCCACCTCCTGGGATTTTATCTGAGAACCTGTTCCTCAGCTGGCTGTGGAGCATAACGTGACCCCAGGCAGCTCATAGCTGCAGCAGTGTTTCTGTAAGCTGCCAGCGTGGTGACACTTGAGCCCTGGGGACAAACTTGGAGGAGATCAGTGACAGGAATACAGACAAATAAGCATCCTCTAAGAGCAGGGTCCTTTAAAGGATCCTGTGGGATCTGCTCCATGGTGTTGGATAACATCCTTGCATTAGTGCCAGCTGCCTGGGAGGTTACACGATACAGAGCAGCACAGGGGACAGGGTGAGGTGTGTGCTGGACATCTGCATTCAGGTGCCCGTGAGTGACCTGGGACATCCCAGAGCTCATCTCAGCATCTGTCACCATGGATTCCCTTTCCTCTGTGCCACATGGTGAAGTGCAAAGGGACAGGAATATTCAGGAGAGGTGGCACTTGCTGCACCCCCGTGGCAGTCTCACATCCTTGTGCCTGCTCCAGGCACATCCCTGCCTGCTCCAGGGGCTCCTGAGCAGCTCCAGCAGGCTCAGGTGGTGGGAAGCACCTCTCCCTTTGCTGCAGCTGTGCACCAGGGCTGGGGCAGCTTCGTCATGAGCTGCCATGGGTGTGAGTCCCCTCCTCCAGAACTGTGGGTTTGAGGGTGGGAAGGTGCAGCGGTGCTGTTGGGACACACAGCTCCCATGCAGGAGCATTTCCTCAGCATGGGACAGGTCTCTGGGAAGGGGTCCCGTGGGGAGTGGGGGTCCCAGGGACTCGTGGTACTGCTCGGGTGGGTTCCTGAATTGCTCCCAGCGCTCGGGTGGCTCTGGACAAGGTGAGCTGTGCCCGTCACTGACTGCGCTCTCCTTCCTCCTCGCCCACCCAGGAGCAGAAGAGGCTGCTGGAGCTGGGGATTACGGGGCCGGAGGGGCACGTCCTCAGCCGCCCCGAGGAGGTAACACCACCAGCCCTCGCGCCGAGCCCGGCCCTGCCGTGCACAGGGCTGGGACTCCCGTGCCGTGCTCTTGTGCCCGCAGGTGGAGGCGGAGGCCGTGTTCCGCGCCATCACCATTGCCAGGCAGGCCAACTGCCCCCTCTACGTCACCAAGGTCATGAGCAGGGGCGCCGCAGATGTCCTGGCCCAGGCGAAGAGGAAAGGTAACGCTGGCCCATGCAGACAATAACTGAGCCTCTAAATCCAGCCAGGAATCTCATTCTGCCTGTGAGGTCTGAGAAGTCTCTACCTTCTGAGCTCCCCCACACTCTCAGGGTGCTGAGGCTCCTGCTGGTTTCCATGGCAGGGGGTGCCGGAGCTAATTGCTTGGAGCTGGGAAGGTTGAAGGGGATGTGCTCAAAACTGACACCTGCATCTCGTCAGCCACAGCTGAGAAATGGGGAATAATCCATTTGTGATAATTTGACATGAACTGAATGAAAAACAGATGTGGAGTTTCTGGCTGGGGATGAAGTGGGAAGGGCTGGGATCAGTCCTGTGGGGAGCAGGGTGGAAGGGGGAGCACAGTCACCACTTCCCCCAGCCTGATGGCTGCCAGACAGACAGGTTTGGTTTAAAGGAAGGCACAATGGCTTGTAGGAATGTGTGTAAGGTGTAAGGAGAGAACAGGCAGATCCAGAACTTGCTTTGACAGTGTCTCCCAGTCATTTGAGATAATCTGAAGGATTAATGAGAATCTGAAATGCTGGGAGTGCTGAGCGAAGTGAAACTGTCGTGTGTGGTTACGGCGCTACCATGTCTGTGTCCGTGCCACCCGCGGGACGTGGGGCAGCCGCCGTCATTCCCAGGTTGCTCCGCAGGCACCGTGGTGTACGGGGAGCCCATCACCGCCAGCCTGGGCACCGACGGCTCCCACTACTGGAGCAAAAACTGGGCCAAAGCCGCCGCCTTCGTCACGTCCCCCCCCATCAGCCCTGACCCCACCACGCCGGATCACCTCAGCACCCTGCTGTCCAGGTGGGTCCTGTGTCACATGGGCACCTGAGCACCCCTGCCCTGTCTGCATCTGCCCGGATGCCATTGATGGCACTGGCACCACCTGAGGGGCCCGAAGCCCACGAGACATTGATGCCCCCATGGTCTGCCCTGCAAGGGGGCTTTACCGGCCAGGGGGTGCCACTGGTGCCATCAGTGCCCCCCTCCCCGACCCTTGCCCTGTCGTTTCCCAGCGGGGACCTGCAGGTCACTGGCAGCGCCCACTGCACCTTCAGCACCGCGCAGAAGGCCGTGGGCAAGGACAACTTCACCCTCATCCCCGAGGGCACCAACGGCATCGAGGAGCGCATGTCCATTGTCTGGGAGAAGTGTGTGGTAGGTGCTGCGCTAGTGGAGCTGGATGGCAGCACACGTGAGCTGTGCCTGTGCTCCAGGCTGTCACAGCCTCGTTAATTCAGACAAGCCAGAGGGCTGACACTGTCTAGACACTGCTGGGGCTTCAGAGAGCTGCTAACGAGAGACTGAGACACACAAATGCCTTCACAGTGTCTTCAAAGGCTTCTGGGTAGGGACCACCCTCTCCTCTCGCTCACAGTCACCAGGGAGTCTCTCCAACACCTTTTCCCAAGGGTGATGAGGTGTTCCCGTTCCTGGGTGCTCACCAGAGGCCTGGGGAGGTGGCTGGGGAGAGGGTGTCTTTCCCATGGAACATGGCCGTGGCTGTGCTTCCCACTGCCTGCTCACCCCAGTGGGGACACGTCTCCGTATCTCCTCAGTGTCTGCCAGGCAGCAGGGCTCTGATCCCAGGGTGGGATCAGTCCGTGTCCCTGCACCCCAGTGCACACCTCCCTGTCAGCAGCATCCCTGGGAGGCTCTGTTCTGCATCCCATAGAGCAGGTGTCCCTGTGCAGACTGCAGGAGCTTGGGAGCCAAGCCACCCGGAAAACTTTCTTCACTGGGCTTTGTTCAAAGAGAAATAGAATTTTTCTGAAGATGGCAAAGGAAGATGATAAATAGCACTGGTTAAGTCCACTTCCAGTCTTTCTTCACTGAGCTGTCCTTAACCCTCTTCAGTGACCCTGAGGTGCCCGTACAGGAGCTGGAGCCAACCACTGAAGGTCTTGTTTTTCAGAGACTTCAATCTTTGGAGTCCAAGGAGAATAAAACCTGTCTCATATCTGTTAGCCCACAGGGACAAGGCTCAGCCCCCCAGCCCCCTTCCCTGTAACTGCAGGGCTGTGGCAGTGCAGACCCTCACCCCACATGGGCACACGCA
Source organism: Orthonyx spaldingii (assembly GCA_013397795.1). Taxonomy (NCBI): domain Eukaryota; kingdom Metazoa; phylum Chordata; class Aves; order Passeriformes; family Orthonychidae; genus Orthonyx; species Orthonyx spaldingii. The sequence continues at coordinate 1,028,758 of VZTJ01005968.1, forward strand.
TGGGTCCGGCAGCTCCTCCCGGCGGGACAGCACAGGTCCAGCCACAGGAGGGACCGTGCCCACAGGAGGCACAGAGCCATGCCCATCTGTGATGCTTCCCCCCCTCTCCTCCCCAGGTGCCCGGGAAGATGGATGAGAACGATTTCGTAGCGGTGACCAGCACCAACGCTGCCAAGATCTTCAACTGCTACCCCAGGAAGGGGCGCGTGGCTGTGGGCTCCGATGCTGACCTGGTGGTGTGGAACCCCAAGGCTACGAAAATCATCTCAGCAAAAACACACAATTTGGTAAAATATTTTTTAAATCATTTTCTGGAGCTGGTTTTAGAGTCAGAAGAGAGCTGGAAAGCAATGCAAGTCCTTAGCAAGATCAGATCATTCAGCAGGGGAGGAGTTGTCTGTGTGGGTAAAGTGATGAAAGACCTTGCACTTGCTTTTAAAAATACAAGGAAAGTATCCTTTTGTTGCTGTAAAGGGTGCGATTGGTACTGAGTGACCACTCCAAGACAGTTGACATCTGGTATGAAAATCTTAATGTATTTGCTGTGGACTAGAAAAATATAAGTGCTGAACTTAAGGACTGAGCTATTGCTAAACTGTAATGTGTATTAGTTACAGTTTAATATGTATTAAACTATTGCTGTCATTTAATATATAATGCCATTAATCTTAATATAATATATTATCGTAATATAATCTTAATATATATATTCTTTAAAGAATATATAAATAATATAATAATATAGATATAATTTAATAAAAGTATTAAACAATTGCTGTGGTTTAATATGATTGTTTTAAGGGTTTAGTTTCTCCATTCCATTTTGCTTCCCATTGGAATCTTTTAATTTGAAATATGGGGAGTTAGTTCTGACTGATAGTGCACAAGGAGCAGTGTACAAAAATGGGGAGCATTGTTGGCCTCCTCTTAAATCCTACAGGCACTGAATATTGGGGTTTGCTTTTTCCAGAATGTGGAGTACAATATATTTGAAGGCACCGAGTGCCACGGGGTCCCAACCGTGGTCATAAGTCAGGGAAGAGTTGTCCTTGAAGATGGAAATCTGTGTGTCACCCAGGGCTCAGGTCGCTTCATTCCTAGGAAGACGTTCCCTGACTTTGTTTATAAAAGGATAAAGGCAAGAAACAGGGTAAGGAGAGTTTTATTTGCCATAATCCTGTGTTTTGATCACAGTCTCTCTGCTTTAGTGTATTGGGGACACTGTGATGCCAACCTGCAACAGCAATAGGAGTATTATAAATGCTCTTCCTTTCTGTGTGTTGTCGTGTAACTGCCTGGCACCTCAATCAAGAATTCTTAGTGTAGTATTAGAGCTAACAATGACAGTTTTATTAGCCTATTATAACATTACAAAGCAAAAATATGACTTCTAGCAAAGTATTTTCTTGGTGTGTATTGAGAGAGGGAGGAATTCCTCTCCTACCTGTGCTAGAGAGGTTTCTGTTGCTGTATTCCCAGTGTCTGCTCTGCAGCTGTTATAGAGGAATGTACATCCCATAGGTACTGGAAATACAGTAAGATAAATCCTCCTGTGTGCTGGCACAGCTTTTTAAAGAGACACAAAGACATGCAAATATGTAAAGAGCTTCTTAACATCTCTGTCCTCCTTCCCTTTTCCCTGTGCTACAGCAGACACTGTAATTCTGCATCCTACACAAAGGCAGAGCAGGAATCAGTAACCCAAATCAACTGCAGAGGCAGCAGCCCCACCCTGGTGTGCCTCAGGGTGTCTGGGGTGCCTGCAGGGCGGGACGGGGATGTGCCAGCTCCCTGCAGGGTGGGGATGTCACCCAGAGAAGCTGTAGCTGCCCCATCCCTGGAGGTGTCCAAAGCCAAGTTGAAAGTTCTTTTAAGACCATCCCCAGCACTGCCAAGGCCAGCACTGCCCCATGTCCCCAGGTGCCACATCCACACAGCTTTTAAATCCCTCCAGGGATGGGGACTCCAGCACTGCCCTGGGCAGCTGTGCCAGGGCTGGGCAGCCCTTTCCAGGAGGAAATGCTCCCCATTCCCAGCCTGAATGTCCCCTGGCCCAGCTGGAGGTCGTTCCCCTGGCCGTGGCTGATGTTCTGCTCCCTGCAGCTGGCCGAGGTGCACGGCGTGCCCCGAGGGATGTACGACGGGCCGGTCCACGAGGTCCCAGCGAGCGTCAAGGCCGTGGCGCCCAGCGCGGCGTCGCGAATCGCGCCTGGTGCCGGCAAAGCCGCGGCCCCGCCCGTGCGCAACCTGCACCAGTCGGGCTTCAGCCTGTCTGGTACGTGGGGCCCGACACCGGGGTGGCTCTGGGCGGGATGAGTGGCTGAGCAGGGCTGAGCAATAGAAACTTTGGTTTTGCTCAGTAATAAAGCAATTTGTCCTGTGACAGCAGCAAAGGGATCAAGTTCAGCACAGAAAGCTCTAGAATGTTCTACAGTATTTATGTCAACGCACAAAATGGGGGCTCTGTTTCCAGGAACCAGGGCGGGCAGGGATTCAGCATCTTTCGTCCTGCAGAAACCTGCCCAGGGAGCTTGGAAAGCCAATGCTCTGCCCTAAAATGACTTCCATAATGGTTTTTTAGCTGGTTGGATCAGATGGGCCCCATATTGTTTGATAAATATTACAAGGCCCCACATTTTATTATATACAAAATTTATTTATAGGAAAGCTGTTTGTAACATTTTTCAGAAAGAAGCAATGAAAAATGAGAAAGTTCGGGCAAATACAGCCATTCTAAACTGGGCTATGCTAGTAGAGTGTCCAAGATGACATATAATGAAATTATTAGTGTCTTCCCCAGAGGAAATATTTTATGGAAATGTTTTGGAGTGTTTAAAGCAGTAGGACTGCCCTGCTCTCTGCTCTCCCCAGGGTCACAGGCAGACGACCACATTGCCCGGCGCACGGCACAGAAGATCATGGCCCCGCCGGGCGGAAGGTCCAACATCACCTCGCTGTCCTGACACTGTCCTGACACTGTCCCTGCGCCGCTGCCACCGGTCCCTGTCAGGTCCTGCCGGGAAGGGGCCGGTGGGTTGCTCTCGGCGCAGGAGGACAAGTGAGCAAGTGCTCGTCAGCTGTGCCAGCCCTTCCCTCGTAGGTAGAAAGTAGAGTGATCCCTGAGGTAGCGCTCCCACCTTGGATTCTCTGTCGGTGTTCCTTCACTAGCTGCTTGGAAAGCCCTTCCCTGTGCATGCAGCACCACCACGTACCCAGGGCTGCGGGGTCGGCCCTGCCGGGCCGGCCGGGGCTGGGGCGAACATGAAGGCACACTCAGGCTGGATCATGCTCTTTTCCAGCAGCATCCACTGCCCGCTCACATCAAAGGACTTCCAACTGATGAGCACTTCCATGGTTTCCAGTCAGTGGCCCCCGCCCTGGCCGTGCTCCCGGAGCCACCACTGTCAGCATGCCCGTGAACCGCCCCCTCCCATCTGTCCCTCGGTGGTCACAGCTCAGGGGTGGGTGCAGCCCTGTGTCCCAGGGCAGAGTGGTGCTGGCTCTTCAGGACCGGGCCGTGCTGTGGGCTGGTGCCCTTCTGTCAGCCTTGTTTTTTAAAGATTATTTATACAGTTTTTCAAGAACTGAGTGCGAGTCCAATACCCAATACCAGGGCTCATTTAGAGGCCAGGTGCATGCAACACACTCTTTTATAAAGATTATTATAGCCCAGTTGTTATATTTAAAGGTGTGTACATAGAGTGAATCTCTGGCCATAGAGCCATGCATGTACCTCCAGGAATGGCTCGCCATTCCTGTCTGCTCCTTGCTTGGAATAAACTTGGTTGGAAACCACGAAATGGTGGAGGTGGTTGATCCACCCGAGTCCACTTTGTTGTTTTCTTCCTTTGCGTTTTCCTGGGTGAGGCTTGTGCAATCCCCCTGACTCACAGGTTACTGTGCCCCCCTTGGACAGGGAGAGGCTGATCCTCTGCAGTGTGGGCAGAACCTCACCCTTCTCCTCGGTGTGCTCGGTGCCGCACAGCCGCCTGCCCCGAGCCCCTGGTTTGCAGCTAACCCCACACCGCGGCAACGGGGCTGGTTCCCACCAGGCCCACGCTGGTTCCAGTGCTGGTGAGAGCCGTGATGTGCCCGTGAGACGCGGATTTCCCTCAGGCACTGCCGGGCTTCGGTCTCCAGATCTGTCTGAGCCAGGAACGAGAAAGGGAACAGGAGTTGTGGCGGCACGAGCAGGGATCTGATTTGTGAGAGGGAGCTGGAACCACACATATGGCAGCTCCAGATACACAAATCCATGGATTAGGAATGAACCCACAAATGTAAACCAGGGAGGGATTCAATTTTTTGTTGTTTTTTTTATTTTAATATCTGATATGACCTACATTTCACAGCTTAATGCTGCAGTAATTTCTGTGTCGAGCATATGGGAATGCATTTGTTCAAATGTTTGATATTTAATTTTAATTTCATTTGTTGATTTTCTGATTTTCCCTGCAATTGCACCAAGACAATTAACATTTGGTGGAAGGTGTCCCTGCCGTGGCAGGGGGTGGAATGAGTTGAGCTTTAAGGTCCCTTCCAACCCAAACTATTTATGATACTATGATCTCTTTTCTTTCTGAATAGGGCTTAAATTACAGCAGTGGGAACTCCATAAGGAATGGGAAAGACAGAAGTCCCAGTCTGATGGCAGTGACCTTCCCATCACCCCAACATCCATGGGGTGAGAGACACCCCAACACCCCCAGTTTATAAACACTTAGCAAAGGAAGTTGTGAGGTCTCTGTCCTGTAAATGTCCCTTTTCCCACAGCTGGCCTGGTTCGTGCCAGGCCCCCTGGGCCCAGCAGAGACACTGTTCCCTCTGCCACATGGCCCAGTTTAGGTCCCTCCACCCTCTGTGCCAGCCCAAGGCTCAAACCCTGCCAGCTCTTCCCTTACAGAGGGAGGGTTTGCATTTTTTGCCTCTGTCAGGGAGCTGTTGGAGCCAGCACAGCTGCCCCAGCCTCCTCCTAATGCAAGGATCAGAGCCAGGAGCATCTCTGCAGCTCTCCCGGTGCCAGGAGAGGCTGAGCCGAGTCCCGCAGCTGCCTGCTAATGGAGCCAGAGCCTCCGGGAAACGACCCCCCCATGGCAGCAACACGGTCTCTGGCCCTAATTCCTTTGGACAGCTTTCCTGCAGGCTCTGGGTCAGGGACACGGGGAAACGCTCCGTGCCCTTGACTGACAGAGCATCCCTGGCTCTGCAGCACCGCGGCTGCGATGGGGGAGCCCCACGTCCCCACTCTTGTGCTGGAGTGGGGATGGATTTCTCAATTCCCTGCAGAACAGCAGTGCTCCTTAGGGATGGACCCCTCGATTCCCTGCAGAACAGCAGTGCTCCTTAGGGAGCAAATGGGCTGGCAGACAGGCACTGAACTATCCCCGTGCTTATCCCTGGCTTTCCATGCACTGTGCGTCCTTTTTCTTTATTTTTATTTTGCATGGCTTTCCTCTGCCAGAGGGCAGGGTTAGACGGGAAAAAATTATTCCCTGTGAGGGTCCTGAGGCCCTGGCTCAGGGTGCCCAGAGAAGTTGTGGTTGCCTCTGGATCCCTGGCAGTGTCCAAGGCCAGGATGGACAGTGGAAGGTGTCCCTGCCCATGGCAAGGTGGAACAAGTTTGATGTCCCTTCTCACACAGACCATTCTGGAATTCTGTGGTTCTGTGATTTCTCTCACATCCAACACCTTGATCAGTGGCAGCAGGTAAGAAAGACAAAGCTGGATGATAAGCCCAAGAGGGTCGTTCCCTGTTTGTCCCTGGCAAATTCCAGTTCCCATGGTTTAAGGGCACAGGGCAGGCGGGCACTGCGCACTCCTGGCTGCTGTGGGCGCTTTGGTCCCTCAGCTTTTCCTCCCCTGTATTTTAGGGCTGTTTGTGGGAAACTGTCCTTGCTCGGTGACTTTTGCCTTTCCCTCCCTGCAGTGAACAGCCCAGCTCAGTGGGTGCCCTTGGTCCTTTGGGGACACTCACGGACACCCAGGAATGCCACCTCAGTGGCACAAACCGGCAGCGCTGGGCTGTGCAGGAGGGACGAGTCCAGGCTCAGACATCGATTCGTCTTGTGCCTTCACGGCTCCTTTGAAGCGAGAAGCAGCTTTTGTAGCTGCAACCAGCGAGCAGCACATCACACTGAGCGAAATGAATCATTCCTGCACTGAGGGGGGAACAAAGAGAAAAAGCAGAGATCTCCTGACACTTCCAGGGGCTGCTTTTATTGAGTTTAAGATACAAAATCCAGGGCTGTGCAGGGAAATCCCAAACCCCTGTGAGCCGTGGCTGTTGTGCCCTCCCTGCCACAGCGAGGTCGGGGTCCTGCCACCATCCCCTCCCACCTCTGACCCATCCTGGTGCTCCCAAGCCACCCGCCAGCCCCAGCACTGACGGCAGCAGGGGCCAGGATGGGCAGAGCTGTCCCAGGCCGGTGGCCACGCCTGGGGTTCTCGTCCTCACCGGGCTGCCCACCCACCTTGGACAGCGCCCGCAGCCCCGCCGTGTGCAGCTACAGCCTCCTTACGGAATTGCAAACACTGGCTGGCACTGCCAAGTGGGACACTGAAGCGCCAGGACCCAGCTGTTCCCCTTCCAGCACCTGTTTCTGAGGCACTTCATGGCAGTGGTCCCACAGCTCTCATCCCACAGGCTCTGCGGTAGCTGGGAGCGTCCCACCAGCCCGGATCCCGGCTGGATTCCACAATTCCAACATTGGCATGCTTCCATGGGTTCATGCATCCACAGCTCAATACCCTGGAAATGACACCAAATCCTTGGCAATGTTAAAAATACACATTTATTACTCCACATGTGCAATGGCTTCTGGCAGTACCTGCAAAAACACAACCTTGTCATAACTTAAATATTCTGTGACGTGGTAAAATTGTCATGCAAGAAAATTACAGGAATGTATTAACATAAAATACAAAGATATATTTACATATATCTGAGTTGAAATAATTTTAAAAAGTACCCTCCAAAGGCAGCAGGATTTCAGCACTGTCCACGGTCAAGTCCATATTACTGGTATTTTTGCTATTATTTTATTACTCTTAGACTCTTTTTGGCAAGCTCTGGTGTAATAGAGAATTGGCAACAGAAGAAACATCAGGACCTGACCTGGTATTTGTCTTCTGCACAAAATTCCCAGTGAAGTCTGTGGAATTCAATGCAAACACTTAAAAATATGCAACTTTGCAAAACTTCGTAACACAACAGAGATCAGAAAACAATCTCATGGCAAGTGATTAAAGGAGAATAATTTATAGGTGCTGTAGACTCTTCACAGCAGATAATGGCACACACTGTATAAATCTGTCATACAAAAAAATACAGGTATTTAAATATTTATGTACAGAAAATTCCTGTGTTCTGGCTGTAGTGGAGGTGTAACACAGAGCTGTTAGTGACACCTTCCAAGCTGGAATGTGGGACCTGGGCTCTGTCACGACTTCACTGTGAGGTTTGCTCAGCAGCAGTGGCCAGGGCCCAGCCAAGACGATGGCACCTCCATGGGCACCACCATGGGCACCGCGACCCCACCACGCCCCCTGACCCTTCTCCCCACCCCCAGCCCAGCCTGTGCCAGCGGCCAGGGCCAGGGAACATTCATGGGAGTGGCACAGGGAGCAGAGAGGATCAAACCCCCAGGACTGCACCGTGGATGGGGTGAGCCAGACATGGGACACCCTGGCAGGAGCCACAAAGATGCGCAGGGCCAACAGGACCGAGCTCAGCTCAGTTGACACGGGCTTGTCACAGGGACACAGCAATGGGGACACAAGAGGGGCCCAGAGTGGGGCACAGGGGGAATGGGAGGGCCCAGAGCACTGAAACCCACCATATGGGTTCTGACAATGAAAATAACACTGACCTGTTTCCCATCACTTGTCCCTTTTCCAATTCCATCTCTTCTCCAGGGACTGAGTGCAAACAGGTCTCAATGAAAACCTGTTCCCGGTAGGCTCTGGTGAGGTTATGCCCAAATATTATTTAAGATCAAAACCAAACACTTCAGTGATGTGTTCACGCTGTCTCTCCCACTCAGCACACTGATCCCAGAGTTCTGTGTCTTGGTGCTGTTCTCAGGGATTCAGGTTCAGCAGTGTCCCCAGCACATCCCTGGAGATGCACTGCTGGATTCTGGGGGTGCTTCCCAGGCAGCCAGGATCTGCCCAGAGTGTTTCCCCTGGGAAAGAGCCATTCCCTGGCATCCCCCCAGAAGATCTCCTGGTTTCTGTCAGATGCTGTTGAGCTGTTTTGCTGAATGCACTGAGGAAGAGGGGTGCTGCTGTGGGAACAGATGACTGCACAGAGAGGGTTTGGGCTGAGAAACCTCAGTTTCAGAAGTGAGTCAGCTCCTCCCCACACACATCAACCCCCACCTTAGGGCCCACTTGCTTCTTGTCCTAAGGAAAGCAATGAAAACATCAATTACACACATCCTGTAACTGCCACCAGCTCTCCTGGCCTGAGAGCTTCTGGCTGAAGAGGATGTATTGTCATCACTCATCTATGGGATGGTTTGGTCAAAAAACCAGTGATGCTCCTCATCATTCCGATAGTCCAAAACTTTGCTGTTATTTACAGGAAGTTGTTAAACAGTGAATTCCACTGCACTGTAAAACCCTACCCACACTGGTGGAGTAAATCACCTGTAATTCATAACTCCTGAATAAATACATGGTTTGACCCTCATCTGCTGTGCCAGCATAGAGCTGGTGTTCCAGCTGAGAGATGTGGGATGGAGACACGGGGTGAGCGCAGAGCCCCGGGGTGAGGACCAGGCTGCCCGTGTGGAGAGCAGCGGCTGCTCAGCACAGCAAAGGGGCCAGAGCACATGGCCCACCTGCACACAAAGGTGAGCTCAGACTGGTGAGAGAAGGTAATTAGGCCTCCCTGGTACCCAGTAAAGAAACTGGAAGTTATTGGGGGCAGAGAGGGCAGGTTCCCCCAGCACAGCCTGGGATCAGAGCCAGGGTAGGTGCCCTCCTGTAGCTGGGAGAAGGAGCAGGAGGACACACTGATTTCAGCCCTCACTCACTGAATGGCCACAGCCCCTGAGCCGTCATTAACACAGCTCCTAACGAGGCACAGGGTGTGCAGGATCCAAGGCTGACACCAGGGACCCCCGGTGGGACCCTGGGCCTGACAGCATCTACTGGCTCTGCCCTGAAAATAACCAGGCAACTGGACCCACAGCTTTGGCTCCCCTCCTCCTGCACATCCTTAAAGACTTCCATGAAAACATCTCTGCACAATTTCAGCCACACACTAATCCCCACATAAAACTGCGGGAGACACACGCGCCGTGTCCTTGCTTGTGTAAGATCATTTTGTACCATTCTGCCTTTCTGGTTTATTCATGGAAACAAACACCACAACAAAACTGGTCCTGACAGAATATGATCTGCTAATAACATCTCCCATCCATTTCTGCATTAGGAATATTAAGTAAGGATGCAACCTCCCAGTGTCTGGCAGCAAACAACTGCTGATGGTTTGGCAGTGACTGTGGTCCCACCACACACCTGGGGCACCAGAGCAGTCGTGTGGCACCGCAGGGCTCGGGTTTAGCCACAGAAACCAAAAACCACTCTGCAGCAGGTTCAACAATAATATAGTGAAGGCCCCTGTAACAAGAAAGGCAACATCCACAGCTGGAGCAAGGGAAGATTTCCCGTCTTATTAAGAAGTTAAGACAGGTATTGGCAAATTATATACAGTACTTGTACTTTACACTGAAAATAAAGTAAATCGAAGGGTGAAATACGATATTCCCATCTTTCATAGCCAAGCAGCCTTGCAAGGCCTCCCACACTGCCTCTAACAAAAGCTCAGCCCATGATAAACTGTGTCCTCCGAACCTGGGCACAAGGAGCCAGACCCTCCAATCCATCCCACGGCTCCTCACTGCCAGCAGCAGCCACATCAAGGAAGAACATATTTAAAATGCATTCTGCATCTCAGAAACACCTTGAACCATTACCCAGCCTCTGAAGAATCCATGGAGTGCACAAAAAACATTTATTTGCCTTGAATCGAGAAAGGAACTAACAGGTGACACAAGGGCAAGGAGGTGCCTGGGACGTCCTTGTGCTGCAGGACCCAAACAGCTGGAGGCTCCCAGGAGCTGGTGCCAGAGAGTCCCAGGGCTGCTCTGGTTTACACAGGGATTGCCCATCCCCAGAGCAGCATTTGCGAGCAGGGAATGCCAAAGTCACACCCACACCACCTCTCCGGCCTTCCTCCCTGCTCCGTGTCTCCCTGCCCCGTGTCTCTCCTCGTGGGACCCGAGGACGTGGCTTCTTTCCTTGTCCTCTCACTGCATTAAAAACGCGTAGATCAGCAACCTGACATTAAAACAGAAAGACTAAGTAAGTTGATCTCCCCCCTGGACAAGTTGCATAGGCCGTATCCTCCCCGGCGGGCAGCCCTCGTGCCGGGCTGGCGATCCGTGACCCGGAGGGCAGTGCTGTGGGAACTCTGCTGTGCTCCGGCTCTGCAAGGGCAGCTGCCGGCGCTGGCCGGTGGCAGCGGGGCGGGCTCGGGTGCTCGGCACACCTGAGGCAGGTGAGGGCCGGCGGCCTGGCCTAGCTGCTGCCCGAGGAGCACACGGAGCTGCACATGTGCAGCGGCTCGGCCTCGGCCTCCGCCTCGTCGGTGGTCTCGGAGGCAGACACGGACTCGCTCGGCTGCTCTTGGCTCTTCTTTAGCCTGTGGGAGCAGAGGAACCGGGAGTTACACAGCCACCCCGACACAACACCCCAGCAGCGGGCAGGGCAGCCTGCAGACCCGGCTGCCCACTCACTGACCGAGAGGTGCCTACGGCAGAGCCACGGAGGATGAGGAGTCCTCCCGGAGCACAGAACGGGTCATGACAGAGCCCAGCGTATCAGCAAACCACACTGACCTGCTCTGAAATGCCCCAAAACAGCCTGCAAGGCTCCAGCCTACCCACACCTCGGCCAAGAGAAGCCTCACCACAGCCAGGCTCCTGCCACCCCCAATCCTGCACAGGGCCTGCCTCATGCTCTGCTTATGGACCAAACAGCCCCAAACTTGGGGAAGCAGTGGCTTCAATCCAGCACTTTCACTGCCTGCTTATTCCCACCAGGGATCTTAACACATAGAATAGATTCATAGGATCATAAAGTCTGGAAAAGACCTCCACAATCATTGAGTCCAACCTGCCTCACCTTCATTTCCCAAAACATCATCTGCTACAAGCAGGATGGGTGAGGAGGTGTCACAGGGGAACTGAAGCAGCATCACACACACGTTAAATCCCAGAAGTCTCTCTACAGCACATTTTATTTAATGGCAGTTAATAATCCCTGATCTTGTCTCCCTTTGTGCCCAGAACCATTTTTCATACACAGGCAGCACCTGAGCTGTTCTGCTGACACCAGTCCCCTGGGGCTAAGCTGACAGCAAGGTGCTCCTGGCTGTGAGGCACTGGCACTATTCCTAAGGGAAGACAGAAAAAGGAGCATTTTTCCCTAAAAAAAACACCTCACACACTCACTTCTCTCTGTTGAAGATGACAAAGTCCTGCTGGATAGCTTCAAGGCATTCCTGGAGATAGTCATTTTCCTGTAGAAGAAAAACAAAACATGCATAAGCAGCCCCATTTGAATCTCATTGCTGCCTGCAGCCTCCAGCACTCCCAGCCGTGTGCAGGAGCCCCCAGTCCCCTGAACCTCAGCCCAACAGCCGGAGGCAGCAGGGCTGGCTGCTATGTGGCTTTCACCGCGGGCTTGTGCCATCCGTGGCAGCAGCTTTCCATAAAACACAGATCACACTGTTCCCAACATAAACATAACGCATTTCTCCATGTATCCTGTGTTTTGGGAGTGCTGTCAGCCCAAAGGAAGCACAGCCAGCGTGGGGAGAGCTCACATGTGGGAGTCCCTGCAAAGGCACACAAGGAGCTGCTGCCTTGTCCCCAGTCCTGGGGCTGTGCAGGGACAGGGGTGAACACACCTGGGTGCCCACACCTCTGCGGCTCAGTTCACTTTCCAAAGTACCCATTACGTGGAAAAGTTTGCGTCAAACTTCCATAAGAGGAATACTTGATTGTCGAAAAGACTCAAATGGGCAAATGTTTTCACCAAAATAAACCTGCAGCTCCCACAGTGTGGCAGTAACAGCTGCAATACCCGCCCAAATCCAGCCTTCTCCCAGTTGGATGTTACCCCAGGAAGAACATACAGACTGGGAGCTGTCTTTGCTGTTATCCCTTGACTTGTTCTTTGCGAGCCTCTTCTTCTTCTTGTGCAGGGGCTTTGACTCCAGAATCATCTCCTCCAGCTCGAAGGTGGGGTCGCAGTGCAGGCGGCCCTTCTGCCAGGACATGACACGACTCGCGTCAGGCACAGCACAGTCTCAGAAACCACTTCCCCATCAGAAAACCTCTGCTCTCACAGTGCTCCCTCCCATATGAGGAGCAGCCCCTGGTCAGGACTAGGACACAGGTCACTCCTACTCACGTTGGGGACAAAGCCTGGCTCCACACGTTTCTCACACACATCGCTCCAGACCACGCCCGACAGGTATGCCGAGGCCTGGATGTGGGCCAGGCAGGAGAAGCGATGTTCAGGATTCACTGTCAGCAGCTGGGGAGGGAAAAACATTGATGATAAAGCAATGAAGAGGAGAGCATTCCTGCCAGAGCAGGAAGACGAGGCACCCAGCAGCATCCTGCCTGGGCCAGCTCCAGTGGTTCAGCCATGCCAAGGGCATCTCTCTGCTGTGGGAAATAGATAACTTCCTACAGGAAAAACACCTAAGAAATGTTCTGGAGGTTGTGAAGCCAGGTACCACGGGTTCCTGGATCAGCATGGGTTTGCTCCCACCATGCCCAACCCTTCCCCACAGCACCCAGCACTGCCACCCCGCGTGCTCCTCCCCCTGGCAGGGAGGCATGGATCCCTGCAGAGGCTCGTCCTTTCCGTTCAACCTCCCCACGTCCTGTTTCACACCCTGTCTATGACACCCGGGACACGCCTCCATTCATCACACACACAGATTACCGAGCACAGAGAACAAAATTCTCAATACTCGCTTATTCCACCAAGACACCAGTCTGCAGGCAGAGCTGGTTTTCAAAGGATTTAGCACCGTGTCCCACTGCTGGAGGGATGTCTAATGTGAGGGTATAAATAATGTGGAGGTGTGTCTAACACAGGGTCTGGGCAGGGCTGCCCGAAAATTCCATGCCTGTCTCTCCCATGAAAACCTTCCCCGAAGCTTAGCTGATGAGACCTTTGCAGAGCATACTCAGAGCCCCACACATGTCCCAGCTCTCCTGAGAGTGGGGTGCTCATGGCAGCTGAGCTGTGTCTACCCTGGCCCCTCTTCAGGAGCCCCACCTTCACTCTGGACCAGTGACCACTGTTGCCACTTTCCCAGAGCACACAGAATTTGAGTCCTGACGCCTCGGTCTGAGCGTGTCTGGTCTCCCCACTGATGGGCACCTACAGTGGGACCTCCACAAAGCATCTGTGGAGGACAGTTTCCCTTAAAAAACTGTGGCACTGTCCTATGCACATTGCTCCTGGCTGGTTACAACCTATTTCCAGAAAATAAAGTCAGCACTATTTTTCCAACGCTAAAGGTGATGGTGCACGGAGCAAGTGATGGTGGCTGCACTTGCAGCCCCCGAGCACAGGGATGCTGCAAAGGGCACGTGGGCAGGACACCGGGCTGGGGCACCCCAGCTCTCTGGGGGGACACGGGGGTCCCTTCCCGGCTGAGGGAGCTGCTGGCACATTCCTGGTGAGTGGCTGCATTTCCTGGAAGCCCAGCTGCCCAGCAGATGGCAATGCAAACCTGCCGAATGCACCGTCGCAGCCTCTGCCAGACACGCTGCTCCTCATTAAACCGAATCTAATTATGCAAATTGCCCACCCAACATTAACGCATATCAGAGGCACTCATTTGCTGCCAGTACCGGGCGTATCTTTCCCACAGCAAACCCATCAGCTACTTTTCCGAGTTCTCAAGCAAGCCAGAGCTAAACCAGCCACCCCACCACAACCCAGCTTTCCTCAGCAGCACATGAGGAAAGCAGCAGAGCATTCCACAGACCTGGAATCCCCCAACATCTCTCTTCACCTCACCCACCATCCCAGCCAGCAGTGCTGCCTTTATAGGTGACAATGATCATGGACAGGACGGGATGCTGGAAGGCACAACTCTAGCCCAAATGGGAGGCTGACTGTCACACCAACACCAGCCTTTTTGCTTCCCTTGCTATCAAACATCGTGCATCTTACTGCAGGGATAATAAACACACAGCACACACAACTAATCATAGAATCCCAGACTGGATGGGGCTGGAAGCTCATCCAATCCCATCCCCTGCAGAAGGACAGAGGTCCTCACCTTCCGCAGGAGCGCGACCATCTCCTTGGACCAGGCTGAGGAGTACTGCACGCTGACGGTGCTGAAGAGCTGCACCAGGGACTCCACGGGGTTGTTGGAGTGGATGTCGTACGGCCTCTGGGGACAAGAGCAGAAAGGTGAGGAGGCCACTCTCCCTCTGGGTCAGCCAGAGCTCCCGATCCGAGGGCCGGGATGGCCGCAGCCCTACCCAGCCCCGCAGCAGCTCGTAGGCCATGATTCCCAGAGACCACCAGTCCACCTCGAAGGAATAGCCCGTCCCGCCACTCAGGAAGGAATGGAAAATCTCTGGAGCTGAGCAGAAAGGGATAACATGCAACAGGTTATTTGTTGTTCTCTGTTCCAGTATTTCATGTAAGTCAGTGCACAATGCTTACGGTGATTTTTCTGCATGATGCCCGAGGGAAGGCTGTGTGAGGCAGGGGAGCAGAAGCAGCCGTGTGCCTGCCCTCACTGGGAACTGGGATATTGGCCACCTGCAGGGACAGCCCTCCCAACACAGGACAGCAGAACCATGGAGCCCCCAGGAGACACCAAGTCCAAGGCTGGAGACAGATAGGGAGGGCAGAGAGGGGTGGGGAGTGCAGGATGGGATGGGGAGGGCAGGAGGAAGAGGCTGGACAGGAGGAGGAGGGCAGGGCACCATGGGGAGGACTGGACAGGATGTAATGTGGAGGGCAGGATGGGATGGGACAGGATAGGATGGCATGACCTGCCAGCCACCATGCCTTCACACTGGGAGTTCCCCTTTTCAAACAATCAGGCTCTGCTGGACGACTTGGACATGAGCATCAATGCCCTAAACTAACTCGGTGCCCCTACCCCAGCCAGGCCTGTCGGGCAGCGTGTGCTGAGCACTCTCAAAATGTGACACAGGCACGAGGGCAGCGATTGTTTCTTACCCATGTACGGCTTTGTCCCAGCCAATGCAGTCGCTCTTTCACCGTCCCTAATGATTGTTGCAATATTAAAATCTGTTAAATGGGCATGACCTTAAATAAAGACACATTTTAAGAAGGAATTAATGGCAGTGCAGTAGCAATGCAGAGTCAGAACACATTTGTTTCATAAGCTTCTGCCCTTGGACAGGGTAGCACAGACACAGGCAGGTCAGGGTCAGATCCCACGGAATGGCCATAAGAGATCCCAAAGGTTTCCCAGGATTTGGACTGGCCAGGTGATTAAAGGGGAGGGAGCTTTGGGTCTTGATTTTAAATCACACCTGGAGCTAACCAGTAACCCCCAGCAGCTTCAGCACTGGCGAAATTGCTCTGGCCAGAAGCTACAGGAGTGAAAAAGACAACAGGGGAACACTATCATAGAACCACAGAATGTTTGGTTTGGAAGGGACTTAAAGATCATCTTGTTCCAAGCTTCTGCCATGGAGCTTCCACTGGACATGGGTGTTCCAACCCACTGAAGCCATTGAACTGCAATGACTCCAAATTCCCGGGGCTGAAGCAGGGCTGCCACTCCGTGCTGACCACAGCACGCTGGACAGGCCAGTGGAGTGATCCTCCCCAGCATTACAAAGCACAGGGGTGATCCAGAGAAAGGAGAGCAACTTTCCCCACATTTTCCCCAGGTAAAAAGATGCCCAGTACCCAGGATGGTAAAGAATCCGTCCCTGGAATGAACAAGGGAGCAAAGAAAAAGGAGCAGAGAGATCCTACCTTGTTCATCAAGGAGGATGTTGTCTGGTTTTACATCTCTGGGAAAAGAAGGAAGATTACAGCAGATGGAATCTCAGTCAGACCAGGAATGAGACTCAATGACAAAAATCCTGCAACTTTTTATCTATCAAAAATTAGGAACAAAGAAAACAAAAATACTCTTAACATGAGGCAAGTCCCTTTCTGATGGATTAGAAATATGCTTTTCCTGAGCACCTTGGTGAAAACCTGGAAGCATTAGACTTGTCCAGGCCTCATTCCCAAGGAGAATGAATAACACAACACTGGGGATATTTGTGTGAAGCCCCGGATGGCTTTGACACCTGCCCTGGAAGGTTCAGTCTCTGAGTGGTGGGGGGCAGGACCAGCACAGACAACACAACCCAGCCCAAATCCAGCACGGGCAGGTCCCACCGGGTCCCGCCTGCCAGCAGAGCCCCTGGAGTTACCTGTGGATGATGTGCTGACTCCGCAGGTAGTCGAGAGCCAGCGCCATCTCACAGATGTAGAGTTTGACGGTTTCCTCAGTAAACTGAACGTTCTGCTGCAGGTGGTAGCGCAGGTCACCTCCCAGGAGCAGGTCCACCACCATGAACATGTCCTCCTCGTCCTGGAAGGAATACCTGCGGGACCGACGCCCGGGCAGCGGCTCAGCCTCGCGGGGCTCTCAAACTCAGCCAGGCTCTTCCCCTCTCCTAATTACACAGCTCCTGTGAGAACTGCAAATGCTCCCGCTACGGGCACAGAACCCCAGAACCATTTACATTGGAAAAACTCTCTCAGACCATCCAGTCCAACCATCCCCAGCACTGCCAAGGCCACCAATGACCCATGGCCCCAAGTGCCACAACAACATGGCTTTTAAACCCCTCCAGGGATGGGGACTTCACCACTGTCCTGGGCAGCTGTGCCAGGGCTAAACAACCCTTTTGGATAGGAAATTTCCCAGTATCCAACCAAAAACTCCCCTGGCCTGAGGCCGTTCCCTCTCCTCCTGTCCCTGTGCCCTGGGAGCAGAGCCCGACCCTCCCGGCTGCCCCCTCCTGTCAGGGAGTTGTGCAGAGCCACAAGGGCCCCCCTGAGCCTCCTTTTCTCCAGGTTGAGCCCCTTTCCCAGCTCCCTCAGCCCCTCCCGGGGCTCCAGCCCCTTGCCCAGCTCCATTCCCTTCCCTGGACACACTCCAGCCCCTCAAGGTCCTTGCAGTGATGGGCCCAAAACTGAATATGCAGCTTTGCTGCTTGCACCTTCACAATCAAGCAAGTCCAGCTCAAGAAGCTGGTTTGTTTTTTAAATCAATTCCTACACGAAGTAGTGCTTCCCTGGATGAGGTGAGTATGCCAGGTAATGTCCCCCTGCTCACCCTATCACTGTCCCTGGGCAGCAGTGCTGTGTCAGCCCAGGAGTGCAGAGCTCAGGCTCTGTCAGCCAGACACTTCAGAGAAACTTCACATTTTCAATTGCAAACAATCTCATAAACCTACTTAAAATATCTCTGCCTATCCTGAAGATGAATTGGAAAACACAACTGCTAATTTAACCAGATAAACCAGAAAAAGAGATTTATATTTACTGTGGAGTAAACCGCCTCTCTAAATCTGCCGTGGGTCCCACGGGAGACTGACAGCAGTGGGGATACACCAAAACAACGCTCATTGTTATATTTGGTGACTGCACTTCCAAGGAAAGAGCATGTGGGATTGTATAATACTTATGAATCACTCACTTCTGCTCCCATCTTAAATGTAGGTTTATTCTAAAAGTATGAGCCCAAAGGGTTTGCTACAAGAGCAAGTTCTCTCCAGAATTTCATAACTTGTTGGAAAAACCATTTGCAATTGCTAAAAATTAACTCAATTGGCTATTTTGGAGCAATGGATCAACAAAACAAATGTGATACATCACCCACTTTCATCACTTTGGGTATAAAACTTTCTGAGTTTTTATAAGTCTCCCCCTCTCCACCAGCCTGGCACACATCCAGCACTGCTGGAGTGGGAGGGGACCCTTCACTGGGCAGGAGGGCTGAGAAAGGACAGATCACCTGGAGCAGTGGGTCCTGAGGCCTCTGCCAAGGGCCCACCCCAAGCTAACCAACAACCTCAGGATATAATGCTATACTTTCCAGAACTTGTGAATTAGGTTTTCCTGCAAAATTTGATACTGATGTGTCTGAGCTCCAAAGGAATGTGTTTCATTTGGCCAGTGACCGTGGTGCAAAGCACACCAAGGGATGCTGGTGGGCTGCAGGGTCAATGTGGCTACAGGGCAGATGAGACAGACTGCACAACCTTTGGTACTGGCACTGCCTAGACAGGACACGTTTCACAAGCACTGCCGACTCAAGCTGTTTGTTATATTTCAACCTGATTTGAGGAGTGTTTCTTAAAATTAGACCCTAAAATGGTGTTCAGTAAGGAGGGTATTTCTGCCAGTGCACACACAGTGAAGTCATCATTGAGCAACTTGAAGTGTCACTGTTTGTTGTGATCTGCTGCTGAAAAGGTTATGAGAGCCCTTGGAATGACTGGGTGTGTGGCCCTGCGAGCACTGGAGGCGCAGGGGAGGGAGCTGCTCACCAGAGGTTCACCAGGAACACGTGCTCGATCTCCTGCAGGATCTCCAGCTCTCGGAACACGTTGCGCACCTCGTCCCGTTCGATGCACTGCTGCTTGTTCATGTACTTCATGGCGTACATCTTCTCCGTGTCCCTCTTCTGCACGATGCACACCTGGGCCGGGCAGGACCAGAGAGGGTCAGGGACACGTTCCACACCCTCACTTTGTGCTTCAGGGGCTGAGACCCACTCTGCTCAGCACCTCACCCCCCTCCAATACCCCTGATCCCTAGCCGTGACTTGGGACCCACGGACAGCAGCATCCCTGCTGCCAGTGCCGCGCCCGGCTGGGGAGTGCGCAGGCTTTGCTCCGGCCCACGGGCCATCGGAACTGCACTTGCCTCCAGGGCATGACGGCCGGCTGCGGAGAGCTTTCCAAGGGAGAGCCTTTCCAAAAACTGTGTCTGGGAGCTGTGCGAGAGCCCTTTGGACTCGCTGTCTCTGGATGGAACCCGGCGCCAGGCAACCGTGGGGTTCCCTTCCAGCCTCGCCGCCCCTGCTCACACCGGCCGCTGCCCAGCTCAGCAGGGAGGGTTTAACCTGCCACGCACATCGCTGTGCTCTGGGAGGGGAAAATAACCCCCTCTGGGTTAGCAGAAAGCGACTAAAATGCACATTTGTGACACCAGGATCGAACACCTGGCCCAGAGGGATACCCCGGCTCTGCCGGCGGGCACGGAGCTCCCCACAGCACGGCCCTGGGTGCCTCCCTCAGCTACTCTAATGACACCGTAATTACCAAGGTGACTGTTTTTAAAGAGCTAATTAGCTATCACGGTAACTATTTTTAAATGAACTAACGGCATGTCTCCATCTGCTATAATTACGTCTGCCCTCGTTTAATTATCAGACGTGTCGGTAATGAGGATGGGCTGGGTACGTTCCCTGTGGCCGCTCCCTCGGCCGGGGCGCGGGGCGGCTCCGCCGGGCGGCCCCGGGCACAGAGCGAGTCCCGCTCACGCCGTGTGCGAACGGGGAAAGGGAATTTGTGTGCACGGCAGGAACCCGCAGACAGGCGGGAGCCGCCAACGCTGCGCACCTCGCAGCGCTGCCGCTAATAACCGCGTGCAAGCGCTAATGGTGCTCGGTGTAATATCATCAAGGACGCGCTGCCGCCAGGAGGTGACAAAATAATGGGTGGTTATCGTTAGCCTGATAAACCCCCCAATTAGAGATGCACAGGAATTAGCGGGATCGTTTTCTGCTGTCGTTACAATTACGGCGAGAGCTGAAAATCAGGTGTTGCGATAACTCTCTGCACACCTCAGACCTCACGTTAAGGGCACTTCGTGGGCAGAGTGACCTGGGCTGTTTCCCTGGATCTGGACCCCTCTGGTGCCCAAGGGCGAGCAGAGCCCACCAATTCCAGCTGCCAGGGACTGTTACAGATACAAAACATATGGAAAAACCTCCTTCAAGCAAACTTAATAATAATAATAAACGGCCTACCAAAATGCACACCACCCGCAGGATCCAGCCCCTGCCTAGTGCAGGCTAAATTGGTTGCACGTTCACTAAACCAGGCAAAAATAACTTTACATATTATAAATTCTTTGAGCAGCAAAGCCCTAACAATTTTCCTTTAAAACATGGTCATTGCTGCAGAACTGCTCCGAAAACAAACCTCTGGGTAACAGCCATCAAGGCACTGAGCAACATTCTCTCCTGGTATCAGTTTATTCCACATTATTGCTGAAAGCTCATTAATTTCTAGGTGGTTTATTTTTTTAGGTTGTGATTTGCTGTATCTTAATGAGTATTGCATGTTATTCTGATGTCATTTTTCTCTTGTTTCTTCACAGCAAAAATGGGATCCCAGTATAATAAATGAGAAAATGATGAAAACTTCATGTACTCTGTAATTACAATAAGTAGTTTTCTGCAATGGAACAGCATCACCTCCACACACAGCAGTTCCAGTTCCATGCACTCTGGAAATATTTGTTCTCTGATTTCTGGGAAAAAAAGTGGATGTCAGTGGAGAGGTTGCTCCTGCAGCTGAGCCCCGTGGAATGAGCGGGGGCTGCCCTGTGCCCACGGGGGATGCCCCACGGTACACTGAGCCCCACGGCCGATGCACAGCTGGGGCAGGGGCGCTCTGAGCGCTCCAGCAGCGCTGTGTCTGCACCACAGCCATCCCCAGGTAATGACCACATCCCCACTCGGCGGGGATCTAACTCAAGCCAAACCAACACCAGGGCTGGTGCCGGTGCTGCCTCGGCTGGGCTCAGTCCCTCGGTGCCCCTGTCACAGGCAGGGACCATTGCTAAGCTGCCCCTGCTTACAGAAATGCATCAATGTGTTTGTGTGCCCCCAAAATGTCAGTGACACAAGATGTATGTTCTTTTTGTGCTTCTCCGTTCATGTATCTGTTCCTGGGGAAGGAAGAAACATCTATTTGGTCACAAGTCAAGAGTACATTTTTAAAATTAATCCATTTTCAGACAAGTTCACAATGCGGAGCAAGGCAAAAAGCAGAAATTATTCTGTCCTCATTCTGCACAACGCAGCCACACAAAGGGAATGTTTGGTGGTTAAACACAGCCATTAGGAAAAACGTGGAACGGAGCCAGCCCTGCGAGGCAGAAGGCGGGCAGCAGCTGGGAGTGGATTGCTCAAGACACGGCACATGAAAGCCTTCACGGAGTCCCAGACACCCCGAGCATTCCGCCGCTGCCAGAGGGGCTGTGTGCAGCTGCCCACAGTGCAGGGAGGGCTGGAGCCCCCGCCCGTGATTCCAGCCGGGACAGGGGCAGGTCACACCTCCCGGGCCCCCTCACCCGTGACTGCAGCCGGGCAGGGGCAGGTCACACCTCCCGGGCCCCCTCACCCGTGATTCCAGCCGGGACAGGGGCAGGTCACACCTCCCGGACCCCCTCACCCGTGATTGCAGCCGGGACAGGGGCAGGTCACACCTCCCGGACCCCCTCACCCGTGATTCCAGCCGGGAGAGGGACAGGTCACACCTCCCGGGCCCCCTCACCTCGCGGGGCGAGACAGTGACAACACCGGTACTGTCACCCGAGCTGGCAGCTCAGCTGAAGCTGTACACTGCCCAGCCTGGCACACTTCCTCAAGTAGGCTTTGCCTTTTCTCCTCTAGAAACCCAGTAACTTTTTTCCCTGCTGGTTCTGAAGGAACTCATCAGGCTGACATCCCCATTCAGATGAGAGGTCACCTGATCATTTAATAACATGTCCTGACTCAGCCTTGTTATCCAGGGACAGCACAATTTTCCTGGGCTCAGACAGAAGGCAGTGGTTTGCTTTCTGGGCAGGGTCCATGCAGCTGGTGAGCAGTGGGCATCGCTCCACCTCGGCTGCACAAGGACGCTGTTTCCTCCTGCACACGCAGAGGTCATCCCAAGGGAAGGTACTCGTGGCCTCTGAGGGATGTCACCGTCACGGCTGGTGCACAGACCACAGCTGACTCAGGGATCTCTTTTGGGTCTGAACTGGGAGCAGTGGGTTTCCTTCTTGAATTTCTCCTTCTTTGGCTTCTGCCTTTGTAAGACAAGACCAGTGCCCTGTAATCCTTCCACACACAGACACTCTGTTGACTTCGGCTCAGAGCCACCAGGACGTTTCAGCGTACAAGCCTGGATTTCACTTCTTTTGTTTTTAGAGCAGAGTCAAGGCTTAGAGTCAGCCAACACTACACACCTACATCAAACACCTTAATCCCACCCAGTCCTGAACCGTGGCCAGACACTGCTCTAGTTTATAAAAATGCTTATTTGCAGTGGTTGCACCTTGCCCACATATATTGATTTCTCCTTCAGCTTCTGCTGGGTTTTTATCCCTCCCTGTTTTCCCCAATATCTACAGACCTGCATTTTACCAGAGAGGTTGAAATCTGAAGTGCGGAGCATTAACATAAAATTGCCCACGGCACCCAAAAGCATCAGTAGGCTTTGGGACTGCCTGGGGAAAGAAGTCTCTGCTGTGGGGGAAGCACAGCAGCAGCTCCAGGTGTTGGGGTGTTGAAGAAACAGGAGATCTGCAGCCTCTGGAGCAGGAAGAACTGTGTCTTTCATTCTGAAGGATCAGAAGCAGTGAGAAGGCACCATGATGTAGAAACAGCTCAAGCTTTTTTGACAACTGAGTTCTGTTGTGAACACTAAATTTTACTTTGGAGACAGACTGCAAGGACAAGGACAGGCTGGACACTTGTGTTCTCTGGTTTCCTGAGCTCGTTGAGCAAAGAGTAAAGTGGGTGAGAAGGGCTTTACTGCACCTATGCCCTGCAGAAACAATAACCTCAACATTGACTTCTAACAAGTTCACCTCCTTTAGCCAAGTTTTCCTTGAATGGCTCAGCTCTTACACCAAGACATCATTCACTTTTCCCAGCATTTCCATCCTTTAGAAAGTGGCTGGAGGGAAATCCCTGTCACCCAGCATCCCCAGGACCCCTCTGCTTTGTTCTTGTATCAAGAACTGCAGACAGAATCTTGCCAATTACCTATTTAAAAAAATTAAATCATTTAAACTCTCAGCTGCTATCAGGAAAGCTGCAAACAGGGATCACTCTGTTCCGGACATGGCCACAGCTGCACAGGACACAGAACTACTTCCTTTGGCATTTAAATGCATTTTTGTGTCCGTCCTGTATTATGATGGTGCTGTTGGCAATTAAAATACAACCCTTCTCTGGTAATTAGCATCTGTGTAATACTGGTAATCAAAAAGTTCATAATAATTTGTTCTACAGTTCTCACAAATATTAAGGATAAAATCAGATAATCAAAGTTGTTTTAAGCATAGCCAAGAGAACAAAGCTAAAAGCTGCCTTGCAGGTGTATCTGCAGTGCTGTAATTACAGTATCAGGGTTCGTTAAGCACATGAACCATGGGGAACAGCTGGATGGAGCTCTGCTGGGAGCAGCTCCCACAGGGACCCCCAGGAGCAGCTCCCTACGGGAGCAGGCCCAGCAGGGCACGCAGCCCCTCAGGGATGCTGCTGTCCCTCGAGGGGCTCCCCCTCCATGGATGCTGACCCAGAGCCTGGTGCCAGGAGCACGAGGGCTTGGGAAGAACACTAAAGGCTGCCAGCAGCTGCAGGAGCCTGTGCATTCCCTCTCCATCCCTTCTCCTGGGCAGGGAGCTCTGCTCCTGGGCAGGGAGCTCTGGGCAAGGCAGATCCTCTCAGACCCACCCTTAGTGGGCAATGGGGCAGATAAGACTCAGAGGGACCTGTGGCACCAGACACAGTCCTGGGCCAGGCTGCAGCTGCACACAGCCCACAGTGACAGTGACACTCACGCTGCACCCAGCGAGGACACGCAACTATAACTCTGTCTGATCCTCAATAAAAACATACTTTGAATTAATCAAAGCCCTTCACTGCCTGACTACGCAGCTTATTTAAGCAGCACTTTGTCCTGGGAACAGCTCTGACAGCAGCGTCTCTGGCAGTGTTTCTCCCAGCCATTATCTCCAGCACACAAAGACCCATTGGCAGGACCAGGACATCTGCTGCCATTCCCACGGCCACCTTTCCTGTGTGCAGTGACCCAGCCCGGGGACACGGACGTGTGACAGCTGCGGGCTGTGACAGCAGCACTCCTCAGCCTTTCCAACCAGCTCACAGAAGCACGGACTCACAGAAGGGTTTGGGCTGGAAGAGACCTCAAAGCCCCTCCAGTGCCACCCCTGCCATGGCAGGGACACCTCCCACTGTCCCAGGCTGCTCCAAGCCCCAGTGTCCAACCTGGCCTTGGGCACTGCCAGGGATCCAGGGACAGCCACAGCTTCTCTGGGCACCCTGTGCCAGGGCCTGCCCACCCTCAGAGGGAACAATCCCTTCCCAGTATCCCATCCAACTCTCTAAAGTTGCAGTGGTAGCCAAACAAGTGCAACCTTCAGGGGCCATGCTCTAAGTACGAGGTTATCAGCTCAACAAATCTGCCTTCACATCTTTAAGTGCTGATTTTGTTTCTTTTTGCAAACACCTTGCACATTTCACTCCTTAAGATAGTTTTCATGGAGCCTTGCAACTTCAGTTTTCCCCTGCTGAAAAGCTGTGCTTTTCCACAAGATTGATGAACTCTTTTGTCAGAACACCATAAATCATTAAAATCTTTTTATGCAGCACTGCTGTTTGCTGCAGCCAAGTTGTAACAGCAGCTGATGAAACTTTTATTCACAGCAAGCCTGTTGGTGTTTCCAGGTCGTGTCAACACTTCCATAAAAAATCTCTTTCTCAGTTGCTTATGCTAGAGCCAAAAATGTCTTCTGACCCAAAATAACACCTGCTGTTCACAACAGCACCTCAGTGTGCTGTATATCAGAGGATTATAAAATCCCAGACTGGTGTGGGTTGGAAGGGACCTTACATCCCATCCAATTCCACCCCTGCCATGGCAGGGACACCTCCCACTATCCCAGGCTGCTCCCAGCCCCAGTGTCCAACCTGGCCTTGGACACTGCCAGGGATCCAGGGGCAGCCACAGCTTCTCTGGGCAATCTCCATAGCTTCAGCCTGGAGTCCTAAGAACGTGTTCCTGAGATTGTCCTGCGCAGGTCCACAGATCTCCCTGGGGCTCAGCAGACCCCTGTGGATCTGTACCACCCATGGGTGTGCCCAGCACCCTGTGTACTGGCAAAGGACATGTGCAGGTGCAGCTGGAGTGGCTCGAAGCATGGGCCAAGCTAAGCTTGTCTGTGGTTTTGGGTTTTTTTTTCCAGAATGAGTCTTATTCTGTCTTGCTCACACAAATGGGACAATCAGCACACTGAAACCGTGTCAGGAAAAGCTCTCCTCATCAATACCCTGCAAACAGGGAGCTGGGATCTTCCAGTTGGTGTCTATCGAGGAACATTTCCTAATTTCCCTGCAAGAAATCATGGAAGGGGGTGCAGTGTTATCTACAAGGTCTGAATCCTGTGATTTAATGCAATTTAAGGTGGTTCAGAGTAAGCATTTCCCTTTAATGTCATGCTGAGAAAATAAGGTCCCATCAGACATTAAGCAGATGTTTCTGTAATTGAGTTTGGATATGGGGAATTATTTGACTTGCAGCTCCAAAACACGTGTAGACTTTTCCTCAGGAGAGACACTAATCCAAACAAACAAGGAGAAACTAAAGAAGTCACAGCAGAGAAACGTAAAGAACAAAAAGGACAGAGGAGCATTTTTCTTTGCTTTTCCTTGTCCTGGTTCTCCCCCTCTCCTCCTGCACACTGGCTGTGCGGCCTCATCACCAGCCAGACACCCCAAACCCGCTGTCTTCACTCCATGTGAGAACAAAATGCAGACATTTGGGATCACAGTTTGGCCCCAGCCTGGAGCACATCTGCAGTGTGGCAGGGCGGGATCTGCTGAGCTCCCGGACACGGGGCAGACCCGGGGAGGTTCCGAAGGGGACGGGGCTGCGCTTCCAGCGTGCGGCGGCTCTGCCGAGAGCAGGGAGGAGGACAGCCCAGGAGATGTGTTCTGGAGCTGTCACACTTCCTACGGAAAGGCTGTTAGGCTCCTACATTTTTGTCTGGCTTTAATCACATGCTCAGAGATCTCTGCTGGGCTTTTCTTTTTCAATAATTAAAGTAGAATGATGAAAACTCAGACCAGCCTGCAGAGATCCCTGAAGATGCTGTGACCCAACTTTCTGCCTTTTGGATGGATCCAAACCTGGATCCACCATTTCCTCCAGCTCAGCAGCACTCCACAGATTTACATGAGGACCTGGACCCCTGTGCACAACCACAGCTAACGAGTGTTTTCTGAATAAATTGTGCAATGTTTTCCTGTGGGTGACACGCATTTTGAGTTATGCCTAGTATTTGGAGCCATCTCTCCTTATGGCCATGACTACATTCTGTGATAGGCTGCTTAAAGAGGTGTATTTTTTTTTAGCTATATATTTGACAGATATTGGGAACAGACAGAAATCTAATTACTTCCAATGAAGATTGGAGGGCCTTATTTAATCTCTGAACGTAAATTGATGTTGAAGTTCCCTGACCCCAAGGCAAGAACTCTCGCTGTGCTATTTTGAAAAGCCTCATCACTCATCGTGATCCAGCCCTGACGGGCACTGGCATCGGGACCCAAGTGGCCCCAATGTCCTCATTTGTGCTGCTGCCACAACACACCCCCAGGCACCAAAGTTTCCCTTCTGTGCTGAAGGAAATAAACACAGGCCTTTCTTTTCAGCCAAGGAAGAAGGGGATACTCGTGTTTCACAGTGCAAAACCCTCAGGAGGAATCAATGCCACTTGCAGCCAAATGCTTAATTTTCCCTTGGCAGAAGCTTGCTCCATTGAGCTGATGTTTACCACCACGCTGCACAAAGGGATCAGCCCTGGAAGAGCAGCTGTAGGGGCTGTGGAGATGGAGATCCCTCCCAGAGTGGGGGCACAGGGGCTGTGATGTGCCTGGACACAGACAAACCCCCTGCTCCTCCCGGCTGGTCTCCTTCCTCCGCCACTGCAGCCGCCCCAGCGGCCACGCCCGAGCAGTCACCATCAGAGCAGGGCTGCCTGGCCCCAAGGAGCCTTCCCAAGCTCCACAAGCCTTTCCAGCAAACATACCAAAACTTAATTAAATCAAGATAAAGAAATACACTTTATATTTCTCCATATTTCCAGGGATGGGTCTCCTCTGCCCAGGAACACCCCCCAAATCTTAGAATCACAGAATGCCTTGGGTTGGGAGGGACCCTAAAGCTAATTCCATTCCACCCCTGCCATGTCAGGGACACCTTCCACTGTCCCAGGGTGCTCCAAGCCCCAGTGTCCAACCTGGCCTTGGGCACTGCCAGGGATCCAGGGGCAGCCGCAGCTGCTCTGGGCAATCTTAATCTCTCTGACAAGCCCAGAGATAGTATCAGGGGCTAAAATCGAGGTGTAGAGCAGAGCAGAGCTGATCTGAGAGCCTGAGGATGCAGCAGCTGCCCAGACCTCTGCGAGGGGCACACAGGGCGCACAGTCCCACCACGGGGTGAGAGGTGGCCAAAGCTCCTGCACCCTGGCAAACAGCACTCGTGCAGCGGCAGCCGGGAAGGATGGGTTGGTGTCAGGTATCCTTCAGTGTGGTTGGGTTTAACTGCACCACTTGCTGTACACCAACAGGTAAGTATTTCATACTGCACTGCCCTTTATTGAGAGGAATTTTTAGCACTTACTTTAAAAAGAATTTTTAGATCAAAAGTAATAATATGGCACAACAATCTTACTGCAACTCCTTGAGAGAACGACAGGAACAGAAGGAATCTCGGTGGATTTTGGACATAAATAGAAAGTAAACGGGAGGTGAGGGTGGAAAGCAGAGACACAAAAGGCTTCTATTCAAAAAATATGGTTTCTTTCCATGCTTTTCTTTCTTTTAAAAAATCTCATGGACTTATAGTCCAGAGTGTTTTCCAAAGGGAGGTAGAATCGCTGATCACACAGATAAAATATAGTCTACCCCAAATGTGATGGGTCAGTAAGAATAAAAAAGTATTAAGAAAAAATAAAAGCCAATTTGCAATTATCAAAGTGATCCTGTGGCTACAGTTCTATTCCAGAGAACAAAATGGCCAGGTGGTATGAACATGGAAAGCACTAAATTTAGAATTCATCAACATTTTCACTCCCGATATTTTAGTTTTATGGAACTGTTGAAACAGACATGATTTTGCTATGCACATTAGATAAATATCAATGTCCAGGCCTTTTCGGCAGGTGACTCTCACTGAGTTGCACCTGAGGGCTCCTCACCCCTCACCCTGGGCTTGGCAACAGCATCACAGATGGAAAGAGATGGGGAAAAGGAACCCAAACCCACCAAAAATCACACCGTAATACCTGTGCTGCTCACAAACACGTTCTGTATTTCCCAGCCATTTTCTCAGATGCCCTTTGCAGTGGCAGCCTGAGCAGCCTGACCTTTCCCTTGGCCCATCCTCCACTGCCCCGTTTCCCTGGTGCTGAGAGTGGTTGAGCACAGACATACATCAACAGAGACAAAAACAGCAGGAGCCATGAGAATTACCCATTTCTGTCCCTTCCTCCCAAACCAATCCATCAGTCCTGGGCAGAGAAGGTGGTGTGGAGCACAGCAGCCCCGGGGCACAGCTCCTGAGGGGGTCTCTGGCTCTGGAGGGCAGGGGGCTCCAGGCCGGGGGGCAGGGCATGCCCGGCCCCGCTCCGAACACGGCCCTGGCCCTGCACCACCAACCCACGCTCGGGGCTGTGGGGGCTCCATGCAAGGCACCTCCTCAGCTGGATGGGACACCCAGCCCTCCACACAACCTCTCTGATCCCCCTCTGAACGTCCATCCCACAACAGTTTTTCCCACATCCTCTTCTTGCCCATCTCCATAGTCCACCAACATCGTTCATCTGGGAAACAAGGCAAATCACTGCCTTATCCTTACAAGACAGGAAAAGAGGCAGTTTCAGAGGAGAAAGGAAAAGGAAGGAAAGGCAGGAGAGCTGGGAGGGATAAAAGTCTCTGATGTACTCATCACTGGGAAGGACATTTCCTAGCAAGCCTGGCCCACACGCAGGCTCTGTCCCCTGGCAGTGTCGGCACCGTCGCTGACTCCAGGTGCCGAACGCCGGCTGTGGGTCCCTCCGACTGCGGCAAAATTATGTCAAAGCCCTCGCCACAACGCTCATTTCTATTGTTGGTTGTGCACCATTTGCATCAGTTTCTGCTTGTATTTTTCATGTTCTATCTTTAATTCATTGCTGAGACACAGGAAATCCCAACGGCCTTGTAGTGGCTTGTGGGCAGCTCCTGCCTTCACCACAGAAAAACCAGAGCAGAACTGTATCCAGCCTTACAGAGCTGTGTCCATAGAATTCCCAGGAGAGTCAGATCAGTTTCTAAGCAGTGCACAGACACTTCAATAGGAATTCATGAACTCTAGACCCACAAGAAGAAATACAAGAAGAGGAGAAAGTCTCCTTGCACAGACACCCCTGACTGATGGTGCTGCCCAGAGTAGCAACAGGGTACACCCATAATGCTCTGGACAAACCCAGGCAGTATTTTCCTTAGTAAACTCTATTTGCTGTATCATGCTGATGTATTCATAATTTCATAGGAACTGAGGACATTGCTCCTTATCATTTATGACATTAAGTGGTTTGTAATTGGATTGTCCAGCCGTGAGCATTAACACAACATCCCAAACTCACAAGCTGCAGCTTCCAAGGACCTGTAGCTGACCTCAATGTCCAACACAGCTTCAATTTTATTGTTGCCAAAAGCTGCATCTGACGCTGGAACCTTACATCTCTCAGTTCCATTTACGAGCTGGTGGGGGTGTGTGCTATGATGGCTTGTCAGAACAAAAACAAGATCCAAATGCTGGTCACATTTCAGCCTCTGAGAAATTTATAATTATCGTTAGTGAAAAAGGATGGATTTTTTACTTTAAAAGTGGGACTTTCTAACACTGGCCATGTGAGAGCTGCAGTCTGGTGTGGTGTGTGGCTGGCACAGAGGGCAGGAGGAGCCTCTGCCAGCGGCACACAGCAGAACGGGAGGGTCTCCCGAGGGCAGTGCTCACAGAACAATAATCAGATTTCCAATTATTAATCTGATCAATGCTAAAACATTCTGCTCTTTGTCCTTACAGATGGATGAATGTTTATGGAATTCAGTGATGCATTTAGGCTCTGTTTCATAGAATCACAGAACCTCTTCAGTTGGAAAAGACCTCCAAGATCAAGGTCTAATCTTTGACCAAACACCACCCTGCCAACAAGACCAGAGCACTTAGTGCCACATCCTGTCGTTCCTTGAAACCACCAGGCAGGGATAGGGACTCCACCACCTCCCTGCGTAGCCTATTCCAATGTTTCTTCAAAGCCAGGTCACCATGACCCAGCTCCATCCTCCCCTGCTCCCAGTGCAACTCCTCTTCCTCCTCCTCCTCCTGTAATGCCTGCAGCTCTCTGTCCCCTTACCCCACCGGGGGCTGGCCCCTCTGACAAGGGTCAGGGCTGGATTCAGGCACATCTGCCACTCAACAGGCAGCATATGTTGATCCATAAAAAGGTTTCCTTAATCAAAGTCCTCAAAATGAGATCGCTTTTGGCCTCAGGAGGGAAGGGGGAGTGGGGAGGGTGTGGGTGGATTTTGTTGTAAAATCTAATATTGAAAAAACTCTCATCTAAGAGCCAAGAAGAACCTGAGCAGCCAACTGCTGTCAAGCCTCGATGCACACACAGGAATTCAGGTGAGAACACATCCCTGCTGACACAAGCCACAGCGAGCTCTCCCTGCACTGGTGGCAGGAGCTGCCTGGTGGTCCAGCTCCGATGCCGCTGCTGCTCCAGACGGAGCGGAGCCGCTGCCGGATGCTGAGGATGCCGCCCGTCAGGCCAGCCACCACAGGGCATCGATCACCTCTGCCACAGGCTGAGCCAGCCCCCGTGGGGACATCAACCACCTCCTGCCCAGCTGCCCGGAGCCATGGCCACGCTCCAGCACCCGCTGCCGGCAGTGCCAACCCCCAGGGACACCTGCAGGACTGGCCCAGGGCCACCAGCGTGTGTTTGGGTGGAGGACGATGCTTCTGCCCTCTGCTCTCTTACACCTCTTTCCTGTCCACAGGTCCCCGGCTGCTGGACTGAGGGTCCATCCCGCCTCCCATCCCACCCACGCTCCCACACCAGCGTGACTCACCCACAGGGAATGGTGGGGGCTCAAATAAACCCCAGGCGGTTTTTAATGTAAATGTTAATAAGGCTCTGGGTGTATAATAATAACAACAGTGGGCCGCTTGTTTGATAAATCACTGTCTTTTGAAGTCTGGTCTTTCAGAAACCCCAAACAGGTCCCAAGTGGGGAAGTGCAAGATAATCCCCAGCTCCTTCCAGCTGAGCTCTCTGCTCCCTCAGTCACTCCAGGCCATTCAGTGGCACTTCCCACTCTGTAATTCTCCTGCTGCTGCCCCCACAACCTGAGATGCAGACAGTGAGGCGGTGCTGGACCCCATCACCACTGCATCTTTCATGATCTACCATTCTCTCCCGTGGCTTTTACCAATGACATGCTCACAGCTTAGCAACATCCACCAAAGATGAAATATCCCTTGGTACTAGCTGGGAGATTGTATCAGAGGGAGGATCCCTGTGTGTGCTCTGTGCTTTCTCACACACCTGCTCCTGGTCACTGTCCCCAGCCAAGGGAGCTGCTTGTGTGCTGGATGCAGTGGTGGAGCATGTTGTGGAATCAGAGAACCATGGAATCATGGAATATCCTGAGCTGGAAAGGATGCACAAGGAGTCCAGCCCCTGTCCCTGCACAGACACCCCAGCAATCCCCCCCTGTGCATCCCTGGAGCGGTGTCCAAATGCCACTGGAGCTCTGGCAGCCTCGGGGCCGGGACCATTCCCTGGGGAGCCTGGGCAGTGCCCAGCACCCTCTGGGGGAAGAACCTCTTCGGAATGTTCATGTCCTTCACACCACTCCTGCTGCAGGTGCCCATCTCCTGCCTGGAGAGCCTGTTGCACCCCGCAGGACTCCCTGGGCAGCCTCGGGGCCAAGCAGGATGGGGCCTGACCAGCACTGCATGGCCCAACACCAGTGGCTGTCCGGCACCCCGGACACACAGACACCTCTCCCCAGGACCCACAGACACCTCTCTCCTGCTGTGCCCTGCCGTGGCCAGGCTGCCCTGTGACACAGCCAAGGCACTCCTGTCTCCAGAGCCTGACAGTGACATGGCATGGGATCCAGTAACAGGAGCAGTGTCCAGCAGCGATGGGTGTCCCAAGTCCCTGCCTGTGGCTCTGGCAAACCCTCAGCCTGATGTGAGATCCAGGACAATAAAGGAAAAATCAAGGGCAAAAAAATATCTGTGGCAGCTAAATATCAAGGGATTAAGTTTCCAGCCTTTCTTTAGGGGGAAAAATCCAACATTTATAAAGCTGGAAAAAAAGAAAATGGATCAAGACAGCGTTGATGTCAAAGAGGGATTCAGTTGAGAATAGACTTGAAGGGAATTTTATTTATGGTGCAGCTACTGGGTGGGCATCTGTGACCTTTAGAAAATGGATTAAAGCCTTTCTATACCCAGCTCCAGGCTGTGTGAATTGTTAAAGCAACAAAATCATGAAGTTGAAGTACTTGTGCAAAGCAATGCACACACAGCCAGGCTTCCCTGGAAGGGTCAGTGCGGAGCCAGGCATAGGGAGCAGGAGCCCCAGCCCCTCCAGAGAAAATTGAGATCCGGGCCCTCACGGGCCTCCAGCACTGCCCCAGGTACACTGGTTCCCTCTGGAAGGTTCCAGTTCCTGCTGCTGCTCATTCCAGCCCCAACCCTGGTTTAATCCCCTATTTCCCCTATCCCCTCTGCACACAAGCATGCAAATCCATCCTAAAACTTCAGACATGCTCTTATTTCTTCACGGCAGTGAAGTGTAAATAATGAATTCCCACAACCCCACCCAGCTGTTTATGCCTTGGAAAAGGCGGCTGGGCTGAGGCTGCAGAACCAAGAGGGAAGCCCAGGAGGGAGGAGGAGTACAGGAGCAAACACCCCCAGCTGCCTCATGGATCAAATGGATGGGGACTGAAGCCAGAAGAGGCCAACTTTTAATAGGGAGAGGTCTGGATCCTACAATGCCACGGATGCCTTTGGAGATTTCTGGGTCTCATCCTGTCTCTTGTGAAGCACAATGAACCTCAGAGCATATTTCCCATTAAAACAGGGAACAACCTGCACTCCATTCTAGAAACCCTCTCCTGGCTGCTGCTCCTTGGGAAATGGCATCAGAGCAGCAACAACCTGAGCAACTGCTGCTGCTGCTTGGAAAGGAGCCTGTGCTACAGGAGGAACACTGTGCTGCTATTAAACCACGGAAAATCAAGTAACATCACCTCTACTATGTGTGGAAAATATTACACGCTTGCTAATTGGAGTAAACATGGAATTGAACCTGACCTTCCTTTGATTAATTGTACCTTAAAGCTGATTAAACCCATCTCTAGAAAATAAAAATTGGCCATTTATTGCAGATACACCACAGCCACAGCTCAGGGGCTCTCAGGCTCTTCAAAAAGGATTTCTGAGTTCCCTTTTCCTTCCTTTCCTACAGTTCCCACACCAAGGACCTGACAGTTTATCCTGAGAGGTGCACAAAGTGACCGTGGAAGGAAACACTGTGCCCAAGGCCACCTCAGGCGCTGCCGCCGGGGTCCTGTCACCATGAGATCACACAGTGTCACAACCCCCACAGTTGCTCACACACACCAGGGGTCTACTCAGACATGGACACTGGCTCCTAAATATCATCCTGAACTTGGGCAGAGAGTCATTAAATAAATCAAGCAACTAAATCACTCCTAAATTTCAAATAACACTTGCCAGGTAGGTAGCTTTATGTTTTCAGTAATTAAATGTGAGTTGTAAATGTCTCGGTAAACGCAAAAAGCTTTTCTCGGTGTCAGAGGAAGTTCAGCATATTGACATAATTATCCACAAAGATGACAGATGAATCATTTCAGAATTTTGTTGAAAGTGTATGTACAGTTCCGATGCCTGATAGACTGCTACGTGCTAGACTTAACCTTTCCGCAACGCAAAGCGCAGAGTGAGCGGCCACAGGGAGCAGCCACGGGGAGCAGCCACGGGGAGCAGCTCTCTTCAAAGCCACGAGGGTCCTGCCTGGCATAAGAATTGTTTTTTCTCTGTTTCATGTTCTGAGCAGAATTAACTTTCCAAGTGCTGCTGCTTAAAATAATAAAACCTCCTTCTCTGGAAAGTTTATATTTGAAGTATGAATCTTCTCCTATCAGCTCGAAACAAAAATGTGAGCTGCTCTTTTTCACTAAGGTTTTTAGTAAGTGTTTGCTCTGTGATTGTGAGCTGAAGACACAAGACCGAGCGTTCCTGTTCTCACCAGGGGTGTCTGGGGACACTTTCTTCTGCTGCTTGCCTTATCCTCACAGCACAAGGACTGAGCTGGTATTTAATCATTTACCATCATTGAATAGAAGCCCAGAAACCTGACAGGTTTTGCCTCTCCTTGCTTGAGGGATGTGGCTGCAAAGAGGGGTGAGCATTTCCAACCACCCCCTCAGTGACTCGCACGCTGCTGGCAATCCATTTTCATTAGCCCTGGAAGTCCCAGGCAGGCATACATCGAAGCCCGGCAGGAATTCACGTGGGTGGGTTGTGCCAGAGCAGGGTAATCGATCTCCTGGTGTTCATCAGGGAACTGAGGCTGTAAGGAAATGTCCTCGCTAGAAAGAAGCACTAATGGCAGCACTGTGACTGACAGTGTCCCCTCTCTGACTCTCGGAACAGCTGGACTCTCCCCATACAGACCACGGCTGATCTTGTGCTGCACTGACTCTGTTTAATACATCTAAAATATTCAAAAAGAGATTTTCAGTAACTGGTAAAAATTTGGGTTCTTCTGGCCAACCAGGTCTCAGATCTCCTGAGAAATTTCTGCTTTTGCGAAGTTTCCATCTTCCAGCCATCCAGGAATAGCAGGTCCAGCTGCTCCTGAGGCCATGGCCCAGTGACACTACCTCGTCAGGCTGTACCACACAGAGGGAGAAGGCAAAGGACAGTGTGGGTCATCTCCAGAGCCAGATTTGAATTTTCTCACCCTCATGGCATCAGCTTCTGATCAAAGAACAATGGGAGAAACCAGCCCAGATGACCCGACCGGAGGGAAACGCAAGCAGGTGCAGCTTACCCCAACCCCTTGGCTTGTCCTGTTTGTCTTACCAGTGTGTGGGGACACTTGTGTCACCCTCTGAGCTGGGCTGGGCCATTCCACAGCTTTGATATCGCATGTTTCACACATTCCCAAGGCCACCTCCCTGCCCAAAGCGCCAGTCCTGGCACACAGCCCCACACCACACGAGAGTCACCTGAGCAGGTGACAACACCCAATTCAGCAGTTTCCAGGGATCATCACTGGGACTGTGGCTCCCACAGCTCTTGTCCAGCGGACACAGAGGGGCACAACTGCTGCTGGGTCCCAGCAAAACACAGGTGACAAGAGGACTGCAGACCTCCCAATGCAGCCTGGTGCCCGTGCGAGGACAGGCACGCCCTGAACGCCGTGCGGGCACTGCCAGCTCAGGGGTACATGCCCAGAGTCACCTGCACAGGGACAGAGCGAGAGCCAGGAGAAAGGGAATGGAAAAGGACTAACACTAGGAACAACCAGATTCCCAGAGATACACAGCTTTTTGATCATCACCTCCCACATCCTCCCACATGCTTGGCAAGAAAAAACAGTTAAAAATAAACAACAAAACCTCTTCAGCATAACTGATTTCTGATTGGGAAAACAGCCCAGGACTTCACAGAACCCGCTTGACCAGCGTGCCAGCTCAGTCGATCACCAAGGACAACTTCTAGCACCTTCCTGACTCACTGCCCACCCCCACAACCCAGACATCCCCACAGAAAATTGAAAACATAAAGAATGTTTGCTGTGAAATGGTCACAATTGTGCTGGTAATTTAAAATACATCTGTTGCACCAAGATGCCAAGAATTAAAGCAATGGCAAATGGCAACTAGGTATTTTCCTGAGCATTTTTCCTGTGTTGACTGAGCAGACAGAGTAAAAAAAATACAAAAATAGCAATTTTGGCCCTGTTACTGTTCCAATAACCCACATGTACATAACAGCAGACACCTGATAAACCATACAAGACTGAGTGCTCAAGCCTACCTTGCCAAAGCTTCCCTTCCCAATCGCCCGGAGAATCTGGAAGTGGTCAAAGTTCACTACAAGGTAAAGAAGAAAGAATTTACATTTGTAAATGCTTTACTACAAACAAGCTAGCATTTAAAAGAAGACAGGGAGACAACTACAGAGCATTGGCCAAGCTTTTATTAAAAGTTTTCCTCTGGGGAAGCTGCAGGTCAGCAGCTCCTTTCCTTTCAAGTCTTTTCACCTGCTCGATGGAACTGGCTGAGGGTTGAATGAGAGTTACTAGATTAGTGGTTTAGCACAAGTTAAAATACAGCTTCAACTTGTGTGGACCCGGGGGGAGCCTCACAGAGCTCAGAGGCAAACTGGGAGTGTGGCAGAGGGGAGAGCGCGGCAAGACCCTGCCCCACGCTCTGCCCTGGCCCCTGCCCACTGCCCCCTGCCCCACAAACACTGTCCCTGCCCCCTGCCCCACAGCCCCTGCTCCCTGGCTGCCTGTGCTCCACCAGCGCTGGGTGTGCCAGTGTTGGTGCTGCCAAAGGACAGCGTTTAGAGGGCAGAGACAAACCTCCAGTCCCTTCACATTCAAACCCGTCTGGACCAGACCTGTAGTTTTTTCCAGAGCCAGGGTGAGGAGCAATGACAAGAAATGAGCATGCAGCTGTAACACCTCAGCCACCGCCTCAATCAGCTGCTGCTGCAAACAAAATTATTTTTATACCAAAATATTGCTGTGATTTAATTTAATATCAGCTTTAAATAAAAAAGACGAGGTGAGGAGGAGCTCATCGATGGACTCAGCCCACCTGCTCAAATACAGCTGTCAGCCCTTGACAGTTCCACCATGAGCCCCTGAGCATGCAGGGGACCCTCAGCGTTCCTCACCAGGTGTTTGGATGAAAAGAAATGCTCAGCATGGGCTTGGGGGTCTGCAGCATGAGATGGTCAACGATGAGCACTGACCCTGTTGACTGTCCACAGAAACCTAAATCACTCAGGAAGAGTGGGAACAAAGAATTCACTATAAATATTACAAGTCCCACTCCCAGATCTTAAATAAATGCACATCTGTCATCTCTGAGGATGAATCAAGAGCCCACGCATGCCCATGGAGTTCCTCTTACCCTCTGTGCTAGGCTTATATCCAAAATATTGTTATTGTCACTTTTGTGAGACATTTTCTGCAGGAGAGCTCAGAAAACTTTGCCAAATGAAACTGAAAACAGAATCTGGGCCAGCTCATACTCTGTGTGTCCCTGCATACCCAGCTCCCTGCCTCAGTGACACTGAAGGGCAGATGCACCACAACTGGTCCACGTTTAGTTGGTTTAGTTGACTTTGTGGTGATCAGTCAAAGGCTGGACTCATTGATCTTGGAGGCTTATCCCAACCTTAATGATTCTGTCAAGTCCCTGAGATTTCTCCAGGACATCCCATGACATGGGGACACCGGTGTCCCCGCAAGCTCCTGACAGCCTCCCCCCGTCTCCGGGGGCAAGGCTCAGGGCCAGGAGGTGTGTCACCTCCTCATCACCTCCCTTCTCTGTGGGCCTTTCATTTAAGCAGTGATTTTATTGAGGATTTTCCTACCACCCCTACTAGAGGGGCTGCAGTGAGCAATGCAAAACTGCAGCTTTCAGCTCCATAAATATTCCATCTGAAATCTTCCGGCTGAAGCATTTGGAGCAAGAGATCAAATGTTTTCCATGTGCAATCAAACCCACTGACTGACCTCCCGTCACCAAGACGGTGCCCAGCTGCAGTGAGCCCCTTGGAAGGGCAGCATTTTCTTGGCACTTACACCACATGCAAGTGCTCATGATCTTCCATCACTCCAGGAGGAGAGCTTTTGACAATTCTTTGTTATAATGTTTGGAATATTGTGTAAAAAAGCATTGCCACTGAGAAAACAAACCCCAAAGTGTCATTTCCATGTATCCATGACTACAACTGATCTGGGAAGCCTGCTCAAGTCAGCAGGCAGGAAACAAACCTAGGTATGAATATTCACTAGGCCCTTGAACCTATCAGCAGAGATGTCACTTTTAATAAATTAATACAGAGTTCTGCTGATGGGAAGTTCAGATGATGCACTGACTGGTTTCCCAGTTCCAGTATTTTCTGCAGGATTCAGTAAGCAATCTGATAATTCTGTGTAAGTAAACGATTCTGTGATTCCACAATCCCAATAAAGCAAAGGCAACCTCAGCATTTGAAGAAGAAAATCATAGTAGCAGTGTGTTGCTTTTTGTGCACAACACACCAGATTACTAAAAATGTTAACTTATCACTACAGAATATGTGATTATCCCTAAAATAGAAACCCTGAACCTGCGTGGAACAATTGCGTATGCTCCAGAGGCTGCACTCGCTGAGCTGACAGGAGAAAGCTGTCATTCACCCACAGCCAGAGGAGCTGATTATCTGGGGGTGACTGGTACGAGCCTGAGTCACAGACGCCAGCGGAGGCTTTGGTGGCAGCGAGCAGGAGGTGACAGCTGCTGCCTGTTCACAGGCCCTGCTCACCCGCGGCTCTGGCTCCAGCACGGCTCCGACAGCCACAATCTGGAGATGCAGAAATGGCCTTGGCTTGAGGATGAGCCACAGTCACTCACCAGAGGGGCAGAGGGACCTGAAAACCTGGATGCTCCAGGAAGTGTTTCTGTACTGAGGAGCTGTTTGAGCCCTGGAACAGGCCCCCTGCAGACATGGTCACGATCCAGGCCTGCCAGTGCTCAGGAGGTATTTGGACAATGCCCTTAACAGCGTGCCTCAGCTTTGGGCAGTGCTGAAGCACCAAACTGTGGGACTAGACAAGTCTAGGTGAGTGGGACTAGTAGGAGCCCTACAACTGAAAATATTCTATTCTTCCGTTCCATTCCATTCCATTCCATTCCATTCCATTCCATTCCATTCCCATCTGCAACGTGCAAACGTGCGGAGCTGACCCGCCTGTCACACCCAGCCAATGCCATCTGCTGTGCTGCAATGCCCCCACGGGCACTCCCTCAGCTCCTCACCAGAACAGGACACCAATTGCTCCACTGGCTCCTCCAGCAGCTCCTGTCAGTGCAGCACCTTCGCAGGGAAGGGGAACCATGCCACATCAGACGTTGGCATTTGCCATGTGCACATTCCTGGCTCTCCCTGGCACCAAGTGACAAACCATGAATCACAAATAAAGATAAATACCATAGCCTGGCTTTGCTCTGTGTGCTGTGGCTTTGTTCTCCAGCTCCAGGAACGTGTGACAAGCGGGATGGCAGGGGTGGCAGGGACGGCAGGGATGGCAGGGTTCCACATGCCCACGGGACCTCACTAAACCTCACGCAGCCCAGCCCTGCCTACTGCACAACAGAGTGCCAGGTGCTGCTCTGACATCCCTGTAATTAAGATCTCATTGTAATCACAAGATGTACTGTGGGATAAAGCAAACTGGATACACAGCTTCCTTGCCAGTGAAAGAGAGAGAATGAAGAGTACATTTCTCTGCAAAAGTTCATTATACAGAAGGATGAGAGATGCAAAATAAAAGAGGGCTTTGTCTTTACTGTTTTACAATTATGAATGTTTTCATTATTTTTTGCTCTTTATTCTGCAATTATTTGCAAGATACCTGAAAGTAACAATTCAGATACACAGTGGACTCCCAGTGAGGGTTCAACATCAGGACCTGGTATTAATCTCCAACAGCAGGAGAACAGTGTAGTAGGATGCAGTTAGTAAACCTGGTCCACAATATCCTCAAACCTGGGGAAACCAGCAAACTAAAAATCACATTTTAAGGTTTAAGTCAACCTTTTACTCTTTATCTGCATGTTTTCCAGCTTCATTAGTATCAACAGGGACATTTACCTCCAAGAATGATTCTCTTCAACACTAAAGGCCTAAGAAATTATTTTTTAAATGATGTAACAGCAAACGTACTGGGGTAGTATGACATGATGCACTTTATATCAATGTACTTCTGCACTTTGGCATAATTAATAGCATTTCTCTACCCACTGTCTTTCTGCAATGTAGCTTGGAAGAAGCACCCCAGTAACTGATGTAGAAACATCAAACTGTGGCCACAGAAACCACAAGTTTGCTGCCACAAAATGCCACGAGTTTCATCTGGCAGGAGGGACCGTTCCAGCTTTGGCTCCCAGGCCATCACCCACACAGAGTGACACAGAGAGGTGAGGCCACTCGTGAGCCCCTGGGCAGGGACGGAGGGGGCAGGACACAGGCACAGGGATGGCACTGGGAACGGTGGGGAGGGCACGAGGAGAGCGAAGGAACCTGGCAGGTGAACAGATGTGGGCACGAGGAGAGCGAAGGAACCTGGCAGGTGAACAGATGTGGGCATCTGGAGCAGCTCTGGAGCCACAGGCGGGCCTGGGCAAGGTGATGGGGCACAGGGGGAAGGACAGAGGGACAGAGTCCACAAGGGAAACGGCAGCACCACGGCGAACGGAGAGCTCCGAGCATTCCCAAAGACGGGATGAGCCTGCCAGGAACAGCGTGGGAGAGGGCCAGGACAACGGGAGGGATGGGAGCACTCAGGATGAACAGCTTTCAAACCGGAGGACCAGCCTGGGTGAACTGGGGAGATGGGGAAGATCAAAAGTGAGATTTGTGTTCAGAGATGAGGCAAAGCAACGTGGGGGGAAATGCAGAGGTATTCGATG
The DNA here is from genome assembly GCA_013397795.1 of Orthonyx spaldingii. Lineage (NCBI taxonomy): Eukaryota > Metazoa > Chordata > Aves > Passeriformes > Orthonychidae > Orthonyx > Orthonyx spaldingii. The sequence goes on from VZTJ01005968.1 coordinate 1,069,748, forward strand.
GAGAGAGGGAGCTGAGGCGATGGGGAGTGATGTCAGCAGTCCTTCCCGAGCCTGAAACCCTTGGAACACAAGGCATCCCATGGTCTCTAACCAGAGGGCTCCATGCAGTGCAGGAAACCACTGCTTTCCCTTTTGTCCCTGGAGAAGGCACCAGCAGCACGTTTAACCTCCAGCATCTTGGGCCAATCTGTTTTGCCTATTCATATCCACAGAGAAGATTACACGGGCGAGGGAAATGGAAATACGGTGTAATATGACTGTCAGGAACCTCAAGTGAGCATTAACTACCCAGGAATCCAGGGAATGCTAGTAGATAATGGAAGAAATTAAAGGTACAATGCCAGCCCAGTGCTATAAATGAGCCCCTTTAGAAACCACAAACTCAAACCTACTATTAGGAAGCAACTCTAAAGTCGTGTAAAAACAGAGAGCTATTGTATAATTAAAAATGAGTCCCTGCAACTCTGTAAGGAATCAAACACACCATGCAAAGCAACTGCTAAGTCAGTTTAGGAAGACTGGGTAATTGATATGCAATGCAAAAATGTTTGCATTGGCCAGAAACCATTCCTAATTAGCAAAAAAAAAAATACCCCTTGTGTTGGCCAGGAGCCCTTCCAAGGAGTTTGAGCACATTGCATTCATCTGATGTCCATCAGTGAGCTCAGGAGGCACTAGAGATCAAGAAGGAAACCCAGCACTCATCCCTTGTGCTCCATGTGCTTGACCAGTGCTATTTCTGTTAGAAAAACACATTACTGTGCAACAACAACCCAGGGAGGCCAACAGGTCACTCATTAACCAGCTGAGCCCTGGCTGGTGCAGATTAACGAGCACTACAGGAGTTCACAGCAGTCCTGGCCAAAAGCACAGGAGATGGGGACGGGTTTCACACACAGGCTGGGCAACCAGGGTGCTCCACGCCCAGCCCTCACAGCAGGCAGCCTCCCCAGGCTCAGGGTGCTGCGTGTTTCGGGGGCTGCTGCAGGGCACCCCACGGACACTCACCAGAGCCCTCGACCACCCGACGTGAGTGACCAGTGCCTCAAGGCCAAGCGAGGATGGCTCTGCTGCCCCGTGCTGCCCTGTGCCTGGCACTGCCCCTCAGCACAACTCCCTGGTAAATGGTCCATTTTACAGTGGTACCTCTTGTTAAACAGCTTCCTGGGAAATTACAGAGTGCAGGTGTTGGAAAAGCAAAGGTTATTCATGCATTCACCCCCAGCCATGCAAACACCCCAGGCAACCCACAGGGCCAGGCTCATAGACAGCCACATCCCCTGCCACAGCCCAGGGGAGGAGGCAGGTGCCAGGTTGGCAGGTGACAGGGACAGCCACCACATCCAACCTTCCTGCCCAGGAACACTGCAGGAGCCACTGCCCAGCACACCAGCAGCACCACACACCTGGACACGCATTCCTTCACCTGTTCCCAGGAGCAGCCACTGCTGGCGTCCTGGGCCAGAGCCAGCACCAATCCGGGATGGAAAACTTCATCTGCAGCTGGAATAAACCCTCCCTGGCAAATAATCAAACTCTTCCAGTGCCCCGAGTCTGAAGCAGAGGAGGGCTGAAGGCGTTTGATCACAGAATTTGGATCTGGGCTGAAAGGATTGCTAATCAGAGCCCACCAGGAGTGACAGGAACACACCGGCGTCACTCCAGTGCCTGGGATGTGCCGCTGGGACAAAGCCCTGGGCCAGACCCGCGGGACCCACAGGGGGACCCAACGGCTGGGCTGATCTGGCAGCACAATCAGCTTCTGCCTCACAGCAGAAGTCCAGCGCTGGACTTTACTTGGGTTGTTGCTTTTTTCCTTACTTCTACCAATGAGAAAATTTTATTTCAAGGGACTAAAATTGATTTACAGGGGGAAAAAAAGGAAAAAAGTCTTTATAGCACGTTTATAGTAGCATAACATTAACAATAAACAGCTGCTGGATGTTACTTAATGTTTCTGCAGCATATGTTAGAAATGATAAATGGCTGAGTTTTGGTGCCTCATGAAAGATTGAGGCTGCAATGTTCAGGGCTCGGCTGGGACTGCTCAAATCCCCGAAGTGAACAGAAGCACCTTTGTAAAGCTACGTAACTTTAGACAAATTAATTCCAACAAGGATTGTAAAGCTGGCTGGACCAGGACCCTGAACTAATTTCCTCCATTCATTTGTTTACAACGTGTAGAATTGTCTCTTCTGCAGTGTTTTCAATACTGGCCATGCTAGCACTTTCTAGCCTCCTTTTCTCCAGACTGAGCCCCTTTCCCAGCTCCCTCAGCCGCTCCTGGGGCTCCTGACCCTTCCCCAGCTCCATTCCCTTCCCTGGACACACTCCAGTGCCTCAATACAAAAAATAAGGCTGAGAACAAAGTTTGAGGTGCCTTTGCCATTTCCATTCAAAACCAAAAGTTGACAACCAGTTTTGCTCAGCACAACAGGATGTATGGGGTTTGTCAGCCTGGGTTCACCCCCCTCCCTGGGAAAACATCCATGGTTTTATGCACGTTCTGCATGTTCTGGCTCTTCAGTGTCAGGGTTTGCTGAGCAAGCCCAGCTTAAATACTATTAAGGAACTCTCACAGGGATGTATAAGCCTTTAGTAATCAGAAATAAAATCCAGCCAGCAGACATACACTGTTTCCAGGAAGAAACTCATCACTACTGTTGTAAGCCAACTCCAGTCCTCCCAGTTCTACAAGACAACTGCTACTAACATCTGATGAAGCAGAAGTGCACAGGGGACCCTTGTGATGAAGCAGAAAGCTTGAGGAGGAAGAAATGAAGAAAACATTGCTGAAATCTGTAATAAAATTCAGGAGGCAGAAGTTCAAGAAGCATCTCCAATATTAAATTAAAAGACACATGACAGAGATGGATTATAGAGTCACAGCATCCCAGACTGGATTGGGTGGGAAGGTCCTTAAATCCCATCCAGTGCCAGCCCTGCCATGGGCAGGGACACCTCCCACTGTCCCAGGCTGCTCCAAGCCCCAGTGTCCAGCCTGGCCTTGGGCACTGCCAGGGATCCAGGGGCAGCCACAGCTTCTCTGGGCACCCTGTGCCAGGGCCTCCCCACCCTCACAGGGCAGAACTCCTCCCACACACCTAAACTAAATTTAACCTCTATCAGTTTAACCTTTTAAAATCAAAGAAGCTGATTTAATTAAAATTCCCTTTGAGGCAGGATTTTCCCCCCTTTATGGGATATGTGTGTAGCCTCATGAGACCCCAGTTCAACAGCTCATGTCCTTAAACATAACTCCAATAAATGCTTTTTAGCAGGAGAGGGTTTATGTTACCACAGCCCCCGAGTCCTCGGCACTCCCCTCCCAGCCAGGGCTCTGCAGGGGCTGGATCAGACCCTCAACTCATTCCCTCACCACAACCGTCCTCATCAGACCTGTCGCTCATAAAATATGGATACTGCAGCACTCCTCAGCCTCCACACTGGAGCAGGAAACCTGCCCTGCACCCTCGAGCTGCAGCTGAACTGTTAAATATTTAAGCCCATCCAGAGATGCTGGATGAACTCTGGAGGCAGGACGCCAGCAGAGCTGGCATTGAGCTTATGCAAACCCAGATTTAGGTGGGAGGAGGATGTGTCCGAAGACCTGCTGGGGAGCTGGTGCCTCTGGATTCCCATCCTGAGGACACCACCAGTGCCGTTCTCCTGCCGACACGCCAGAGAGACCCTGCAGCCAGGAGCACCAGAACCAGCTGCTCTTATGGCAGCCTGTCCAACAGCCATTCTCCTGTCTGGCTTTCCCTTTGGCAGCCCCTCCGGTGTGACGTGGGATGGATTCCCCAGGGGAGAAGGGAAGGATCAGCATCCCACAGCCTGTGGTGCAGGGGCAGGAGCTGTGGCAGGGACCTGCCAGCTGGTGTGGTGCACCTTGCCCCGGGTGCACACAGCAGGAGCTCTGCTGCCTTCTCTTCTAAACACGAGCAGGAAAACAATTAATGGCAGGTTTTACTGCTCTATGGGGAAGCAATTCCACCAGCCAAACTCCACTGCCTTGTCTGAAGTTTCCAGAAAACACAACACTGAAAGGCAGTGCTGCAGGACCCTCTGGCTACCCCAGCTGCCAGGCTCCATCCATGCATCCATCCATGCATCCATGCATCCATCCATGCATCCATGCCTCCATCCATCCATCCATCCATCCATCCATCCATCCATCCATCCAT
>VZTJ01005968.1:1074005-1103969 GCA_013397795.1 Orthonyx spaldingii
CACCCACCCACCCATCCACCCATGCATCCATCCATCCATCCATGCATCCATCCATGCATCCATCCATGCATCCATCCATCCATCCCTCCACCCACCCATCCTCTGCTTTGGTGTTTGATATAAGGTTTAATTCTGTCTGTGCCAATAAAACACACATTGCCTGGGTGAGGGCAGACTGAGCTGTGACATTCTGGCACCATTTTAAAGCATTAACCACGGTTCAGTCCTGTCTAATACAACAAGGACAGGTTTTTTTTAACATTTATGGGACAGTAAGAGTTCTACTGAGTGTCCCCAATTTGCAGTGTAATAAATACAGGGTTTATATCAAAAATAAATCTGCTTATTTCCATGAGCTTGGCTCACCCTGTGGTCCTGACTGTACAAGGGAAGCCATTAAACAATGTTACTTCTTTAAATCATTTCAATCCACAATTTAAACAGAAGTTGTTCCATGACAAAGCCCCCTTTGAGGGTGTGACACACAAACTGCTCCCCACCCTCAGGCCTTCAGTTCACCTGTGCCCTGGGGATGAGACAAGCCTGAACGCTGGCCCTTCCCTCAGCAGGAACCTTCTTTGAGTGAATTCACAGACCTGAAAGGATGCACAGGGTTTGTGCTGCCATCCTGCCCAGGAGCGTGTTTCACTCCGCAAGCACTCCACCTTCCATGCTCCAGCATCTCCTCTATGTTAATCACTTCAAAGTTGCTAAATTATTCACTGCTCAGAAAATACATTTTCATTTCTTAGAGCTGGCAGCCAAGAATGACTTACAGAAATAGGTCATGCTCATCCCATAGAAGAATTACCATACACTTCATGTGCTCCCCTCCCCAGTTTCCATTTTTAAGCTCTGCTCCACGTGAGGACGGGCCAAATTTAAACCGTCTGCATTTTTCATGCTGCTCCCACCGTCTCCACCATGTGCCCTGACTTTCCATTTTTAATAAACTGTACCAGTGAAAATACTGACAGATCAACTTCTGTCTGGTGTTCCTGTAGACCCAAGCAAAGCTTTAATGATAACTGCAAAGGAAGTAACCCCAGTTTTCCAACACCACTAACCTGGCTTGGGAAAACTCCATCCTGCCTGGAGCCCAGCCACCACTGCCCTTGGCTAAGTGGGCTTTGCACCTGCCTTGCAAGGAGGAGTAGATTGCAGCTTTCCTTCTTTTAATTTTCTCTACCTAAATATCTCCAAAATAAAGAGATTTTAATGTGACATAAAAAAAACCCAAACAAAACCAAACAAACAGAAAAAAACCAAACCAAAACAAAACAAAAAAACCAAAAAACTTCTTGCAGGCACATTTAATTTTCTGGTTTTACACATCCCCAAACAAAACACAATTGGCTGAGGCCTGTTCCCAGCAAGCTGTCAGCCAGGACATGGCCAGGCTGCTGCTGTCTGTTGAGTCCACAGGAATTTTTCCTCAGTGGGAACCACAGAACAAGGGCCCTGTTCAAGCTTTGTGCTCCTGTTGGGCTTTGCACAGGCAGCGCCAGCACTGGATTACTTGGAGACCACACTGGTGCCTCCAGCCTCCGGGAACGGGACCCAGCCGAGGGGAAACAAGTGGCACATGAAACCAAAGTACAAAGCAAGAGACCTTTAACAGAATGAAAGAACCACAGACTGGTTTCTGTTGGAAGGGACCTTAAAGCTCAACCAGTTCCAATCCCCTGCCATGGCAGGGACACCTTCCACTATCCCAGGCTGCTCCAAGCCCCGTCCAGCACAGCCTTGGACACTTCCAGGGGAATGTTCAACAGCATCTCTAGAACTGATGAGATAGAGGAAAACCAAAACTAATCCATGATGAAGGCAGGGGAGGGCAGGAAAGTGAGTGTGGCAGGTGCAAGGGAGGATGGAGGGGACCACAGCACCTCGATGATGTTGCCGAGGACATGGACAGCCACCAGCCCTGTGCTCTATTCCTGGTGTCATCTCTGATCCAGAGGGAATTGCACTGCCTGTCTCTCTGTGCTGCTCATTGAACAGCCCATTCTGCAGTGCCAAGTGTCCCTGTGTTGTGCCACCCACGGGAGCAACACAGGGGCTCTTGTTCCCCACAGGAACTGTGTGAAGATGCTGGCACAGAATTATCCCCAGGCTGGAAAGGCTGCTGCCCGTGGGGCAGTGCCTGCAGCTCCCAGGGAAAGAAAATGCAAAAACCAGGAGAAGAGGTCCTCTATGCACAAAGGCAGTGGCAGGGCTTGGAGATGTTTTGGCCCCATGGAATCTACAGGAGACTTTTCCAACTGACTTTAATGAGACACAGACTCTCCCAGTAAGGCTCTGGGAAGTGCCAGCCCACTGCAGCAGCTCAGTTTGGTTAAACACCAGAGGCCTTGCCTTAAGCCAGACCCAGTGACAGCTCAGCACCCTCCAGCAGGGTCACAGCCCTGCAATGGCCCAGGCCCTGGCAAAGCCCCATCCCTCCAGCCTGGCTCTGCTCCGGGACGCTGTTTGTTTGTGATTCACGCCAGGAGAGAGGGATGCTGATCACAGAACGCAGCTGCCCTGCCATATGCAGAGGATTAATTACTGTATCGTTTGTTCCCATGGCAGGTCGAAGGGATCATTACCAACTCAGGAACATGAGTGCTAATAATAGTACTGCTCCCAACTGTATTCCAGCATTCAGCTTGTTCCAATTGTTCGGCTCAATAACAGCTTACACTAATTCCCACCAACTTTTAACACCCATGCATTGAGGAGCTCACACTCAAATGGCACAAATTCTAATTCACAGTAGGATTAACTCTTCGTGCTTTAAACTAAATTACGTGTAGTCAGGTGGCTCTTGATGTTGCTTCCTCCTTAGCTAAACCCAACCACACGCGTTTAATGATTCCTGTGCACATTCACTGGTGGAGCTAATTAGGACTCCTGGGGGGCCAAGTGCAACTTTTTCAGTGTTGTCTAAACTGAAAACAAAATGTTCCAGAAGCCACGCTGTGTGCCCAGGCTCTGCGAGACAACTTGCACCTGTGAGTCTGCAAAACCCTATCATGTTAGTGAGGAGAAAGGAAAAAAGCTCAGAAAAGTGCTGCCCACAGAATCACAGAATTGTTTAGGTTGGAAAAGCCCCCTGAGACCATCCAGTCCAATCACACCTCCAGCACTGCCAAGGTCACCACTAACCCATGTCCCCAGCTGCCACATCCACGTGGCTTTTAAATCCCTCCAGGAATGGGGACTCCAGCACTGCCCTGGGCAGCCTGTGCCAGGGCTGGACTCCCCTTTCCATGGAGAAACTTTCCCTGATACCCAATATAAAGTCTTCATTCTGATGTTAACACCCCAGGCAGTATTTCCTGAGCCTTTCTGCCCCGGCCAGCAGGTGCAGGAGTGCAGTCACAGCTGCACTCGGGAGCAGGCAGGGCTGGGAAGGGCTGGGATGGGCTCTGAGCACCCCGTGCCCATGCCCTGAGGCTGTGTCCCACCCAGCACTCTGGCCACGAGGAGCAGACAGCGGGCACACTGTGGCCGTGCCGCTGGCAGGCAGCAGCCACAGCGCACACTGTGCTCCTGGAAGCTCAGCGGACACCTCTGACCATGGACTGATGGCCCACGTGAGCAAACATCTGCAAGGCTGAAGCCACTGAGAAAAGCGAGGCAGGGTCTGCATGTGCCCAAGAGCTGCTGGAGCTGCCTGTTCCACACTGGGCTGTGTGAGTGCAGTGCTAACTGTGCCCTTCTGGGAACGGCGCGAGGGAATCCTGCTCTGAGAAACTGCTGAGCTGCCTTCCCAGTCTGCAAAAAGAAATACTTCAAACCATTAAATTGGTATCAAGATACTGCTGATTAAAGGATGACTCCAAACGCAGGGGACTGCCCCAGCAGCTGTGCACCCATCTGGATCCCAGCCACAGCCCCAGCTCCCATGCACAGGCAGGAAAGCAGCAGCAGCCTCCTGTGCTGTTCCTCAGCCAGCCCAGCCCGCTCCTCCTCCTGGCAGCTCACCTGCTTCCCAGCACTTGTGCCAACAGGAGTTTATTTTTTTCCCAAAAACTGTCACCTAAAAAATATCCCTTTATGATCACACTTGCAAGAAAGAAAATAAATGTTCTATAACAGGTATAAAGGTAAAAACCCCAGAACCCCTCCTGCCAGCTGATGCAGACACCTCAGCAGAGATCCCATGGGACCCTACCCGATGGGATGCCCAGACTCTGGGGGAGATCTCACAGATCTGTTCCACACCAGGTGCCCCAGAGTCCACCTTCCTACGGGCACAGGTGTGTGTGGGTGTGCGTGCATGGCCCCAGGGATGGGGCCAGCAGGGTGACTCCCTTGAAGTCAATGGGGAAAGGAATGGGGAAAGGAATGGGGAAAGGAATGGGGAAAGTTCTAGTTGCTGCTAGAACTCCAATTTTTTAAAATCTTGGCTGTTTTTTCCCCTTCAGCAAAGGTTCAGGAATTGTGGATAGGTGTCATATTGGAAACTTAACAGCACAGCTGCAGCTGACAGCTTTGCCCAGTGCAGAAAACCCTCTCACAGGGTCCTGCACCTCCCAAACTGCTCTGCCAGGTCCTGTTCTGCTCCCTCCCACCAGAGCCATTCCCAAGGAGCAGGCAGGTAGGAACGGCAGGATGCTCTCCCCAGGAAGAAGCTGGTGCTGCCCGCGAGCTCAACCAGCCCTCTCCCTCCACACCTCCCCCGCCACGGCAGGACACGAGCATTCCCGCACTGTGACACGGATGGGACCTGGGGGGCTGGAACCCCCGGGAGGGACAGCGGCACCACCCTGCTCACGTCCAGCGGAGGTTCCTGCCCGTGCAGCGACACAGGCTGGGTCTGTTTCTGGATCTCCAGACTACTCCTTCATGGGTCAGCAAATCCGCACCTCCAAAATCCATCCACTCCTGGCCTCGCACGCGAGGAGCACTCCGGGCAGCTGGGAGGGGAATTGTCCTCCCTCTCTGGCAGGCACACCCAGCACCCCTCCTGCCCCTGGGCACACCCAGCACCTGCCCACAGGTGGGACACCCAGCACCCCTCCTGCCCCGCCGCCAGCCCCACGCCCCCCGCTGCCACCCGCTATCGCTGCCCAGTGAGGGAGCCTTCCATGAGCGGCACCTGGGGACCAAGTTCCCCAAAGGATGATATCTCCGGCCAGTACGGAGGCACTTCCATCCCCAGAGGAGCTTCAAAACCAAATCTTTTCCACGAGCAGCTTGGCTGTAACCATTTCTACTCACTGCTGAAGGACTGGCTGCGGATCCTTGAGATCAGATTCATCAGATATTGCCCAGGACACCACTTCAGACTGCAAAAGCTCATGCCTGCTCAGAAGGCACCCGCCTTCTGTTTCTGGAAAACCTCTATTTCACGCTTCTGTCATTTTTCAAAGCAGAGAATTCACATCATGAAATTATCATGGAATCACACACAAAAGGAAAGTGCAGGTTATGCCAGATCCTGACGTTAAACTCTCCTCTCTCTCCTTCCCCATCCCTACCTGTACTTATTCCTCTTCTCCTGTTTTGTTTCACTTAAAAATTCACATTTCTTTCCTCCCACTCAACTACTGTAATAAACTGGCACCAGCTCCTGCTGGAAACACGCTGATTGAGATGTACTAATCCATGTAAAATCCTTTTCACTGTTCTACATCGGCAAGGTGAAGTTGGAAAAGATTCTTTTGCAGTTTGAGGTGACTACAGTGTTTACAGGAATGGCTCTGCCACAGCAGGTGTCACCTATTCCCACATTACTGCAAAGAGCCAGTCAAACTATCCATTATTAAATGAGCCCCTTTCTTGTCTAGTAATTGTTTAAGGCTCATTCCTGCTTCCCACAAAGGTGTTGGTCCCTGCTGGCAGTGGCTGGTCTGGCACAGAAGGTGCCCAGAGCTGCTGCCATCACCACTGGTCGTTACATGGAAAACAAAACTGGGGGTATTCCAGCCTCTCAGAGCAAGTCTGCTATAATGAACTGTCCTTGGAATACCAAGTCAACTGGAAAATAAGGATCCTCTTAATGCTTGGAATGTATATGTGAATATATATTACCTAATATTAATGAATATTAACATGAAAGCATTGTTATCTATACTGAAAGTGTGACTCCAGTAAGCATAAGGACACCCAGTATATTCTGTAGATTCTATAGCTGTCCTAGACCTCACACAGCAGAACAAAACAGTCCCAGGATCCAAGAGAAATACTGGTATAATAATGCTGGACCATGTCTGAGATCTAATGAAATGTACAGGTCCACCAGAGGACATCTATATCCTTGACTAAAATTCATCCAACAAATTTCAGTAAATAAAGTTGTGCAATTTTATTTCCAGGGAAAGAAAAGAAGGAACTACTTCTCTAGCAGGATCTCAGTGTCCGAGCAAGAGCACGGCTGTATGTGAGGGAGGAGATGCCCGGGGTCACTGTGTCCATGTCCATGTCCGTGTCCGGGTGGGAGCACTGCTGGTACCAGGCACCACATCCCGGGGAGCGGAGCCGCCCCAGTGCCCGGTGCCGGAGCAGCACGGCAGGGACCCACCGGGAAGCCACCAGGACCCTCTTCCCAGCGCTCTTGCTGCAGCAGGGAGGCCATGAGAAGCCGAAATGGAGATGCATTGGGAAAAGCCCGCGATCAGTGTCACGGTGACAGACCCGCAAATGGTGTCATCTGGAGCTGATGGACTCCCAGCTACCATGTCACCGCGATTTATCTCGCAGATTATGCGGCCACTGATGCGCTGGATTTACAGCAGCTCCTCACGTGACGGTGTCCCTGTGCAGCAGCTGACACTCACAACCTGCACACCGTGATTTACAGATGTTCACAGAACCAAGGCAGCTCTCGCAGCTGCTCGGGGCTGTGCCGAGCGCCTGCGCCTGGCACAGGCTGTCCCATCCTCATCATCAGCAAACCAGAGCGATTAAACACAGCACCACTGTCAACTCACGCGTTCTCACTGTCGCCCAGCAGCCTCTGCAGCCTTGTCACAGAGGCAGGAACCCCGTTGGCCTGCCAGGAGAGTGCACAGTGAAGCCACCCCCAAAAACAGGAAAAACTTCAAACCCAGCATCTAACTGACACCAAAAGCACCCAAGTAAATAGACAGAGGAATAAACTCCTATGAAACATCATAAATATAATTTTAAAATACTCAAAGTGGCAATGAAGCCCTGCCTTTGCTCAAACTAGTGCAATTCCCCCCTCAGAGAAAAAAGGAAGGGAGGAGACAGTTTCAGCAAGCAGGGGGACAACACTGGGGGCTATCCAGTCCTCTCGCCTGCCTGTGACACTGCCCCAAATCCGTCCTCCTTCTCCTCATACTCCATCTGTTTTCCCTACAGCTTGGCCACATCTTTTGTCATGCATCTCACTATGAACAGCAGTGAGAAATACCAAATTCAACAGATTTCTGATACACTGTACAATCAATTCAATGAAATTAAAACTTTCCCTTCTCTCAGCCTCTGTTTTCACACTTGACATCTCGAGCACTTTCCAGTTAGATTTAATGAACAAAAACTGTTCTCTTTTTTATTCCCTAAAGGCAAATACTACTTTTCTACCTCCTGGGGAAAAAATTGTTCAAAATCTGCTTCCTTTTGATCAAGAAAGAGAGAGAGAAAGACTACATGTTTCTTAAAATAGCCTACTAGTATCCAGAAATATCAAAAACTCATTATAATGGATATATATATATCTTCAGACAATGGAGAACATGTACATTTTCACCATAATCTATCACTGGGAGGAAGGGATTTGTTGCCAGAGGAGGGGCCAAGTGCTGTGCTCACAGTAAGGATGGAGATCCAGTGTCTGACAGGCACGCAGATACACCCTCACTGGAAGAGCTGTGAGAACACAACCTGCGTTGTCCCTTCCAGCTTTAAAACCAGTGTCCTACCACAGCCTCATCCCAGCACAAATGATACTCATGGGGCCATAGGGAACAAAAAGTTCTGCATTTCCAGAAATTCCTATTTTCCTTGCCTTTTCCTCCTCTTTGTGTGCTGTTTTTCCAGGAGGTGTTTAACTGCTAGCCCTTGAGCTGTGCTTCTCCCAGCACAGAACGAAGCCTGTCGGCGCCTGGCGCTGGGGATCAGCAGCAGGAGCTGAGTGCTGAGGGAGTCGTGCTCCTCCACCCTCCCCGCGGTGCCGTTCGCCACCAGCTGCACCACTGCAGGGCCGGGATCCCACAGGGAACAGAAACATTCCATGAAATCGGAATTTGGTCACTGCATCGCGCCGAGCACAGGAGAACCTCCCTGTCCCGAGTGCTTCCTACCCTCTGGGATATGGCCACAACGCTGCCCAGCACAGCCTGCTCACCCACACCAGAGGGGCCCAAAGCCCACCCAGCAAAGCAACACTTCAGCCTTTTTCTGAAGTCAACAATATGGGTGTCTCAGCTACCTGTTTGGAATTTCTGCAAAGCATCTCCAAGGGTAACGGAACCAAGTGCTGACACTGAATCATCCCCAGACAGGAACCTCTCCACAGAAGGCCCTTCCCAGCTGCTTTAGGCAAACCAAGGTTGACTTTGCATATACGCAGGCATTTGTTTTTCCTTTGAAAACGGCTGTGTTAATTGCTGGCTGACTCCACTGGCTCTGATAGGAGTTGGGAAGTCCAGAGGCAGCTGCTGCTGCATCCCCGGTGCAGAAGGAGACCCTGGTCCAGCTGATGCCTGGTTGTTTTTTTAAATAAATATGTAATTTACAATATTGAACAAAATATGGAATAAATACCACTTGTCACTATCCAATGCTACAACTTCCCCTAAGCCTGTAATTACTTAGAAAAGCCTTTCACTACTGTACACATCTCCCACAGATTTTCCCTCAGTAAGTTCCGGCTGAAGCTGATGACTGTCAGCTGAGACAGGAGTTGATTTCAGCCTATTTATCCTCCAGTTTGATCTATCCCACAGATGAGAAGAAACAAATTAGATGTTACTCATGTTTACTGGAAGTTCTCTGACAGCTCCAGCCAGGGCTGGCGTGGCCATGGAGGTCACACTGCCCACAGTCCCCTCCGGCAATGGCTCTCAGGAGGATGCCAGGTGCCAACAAGGAGAGGGAATGAAAAGGACATGGCTCATCTCCCAGGTGAAAACTGGGGAGTGGTCCTTGAGTCAGGAACCTGCTGAGCTCCATCCTGCCCAGCCCTGGGGACGCTGTCCCCAAGGGTCCCTGAGCGTCCCCAGCCAAACACACCTCCCAGCACTGGGAATCTTCACTCTGCTGGCCTGGCACCCTACACTTCTGAGGTGAGCAATGCCCAGCTGACAGGAGGAGGTTCCTGGTGCCTTTCCATGGCTCACATCCACGCCCCGAGTGCCACCGGCCGCAGAGCTGCCACTCCCAACAGGTGCCAGTCTGCATCTCTAAACATCAGGTGTTTTCTATGTCTTTTGGGCAAGAAGTACTCAAAATGCATTAACGTCTTGCTCTGTTAACAAAGAAACTATGGCAACACACACAGAGTTGCCAAGAGAATTACTGAAACAAGGTTTAATAGTTAATAAGCAGCCAGATGATGTCAGACTCATCTATTAAGACCGGTTTACATCTGCCTATTAGAACTTAATGTCCCAGAAAGTTGGGTTGGCCAGGACTAAATAGTCTTCCTTTTAGCCCAATTATCAGCAATAAAACCAATTTTCTAAAGAATAGGGTAGAGTTTTCCAAAACGTGGCCAGACCAAGCCTGTATTTTGTAGCATGACCATAATGTTCCTTTTGTTAAGGAGCAATTTTCTAGATGTCAGAGATGTGAATCAAAATTTAATGTGTGTGCGTGTGTGTGTTATGGAAATGGCAAATGCAGCAGTTGCTCGCTGCACACCCCGACTGCCAGGCAGCACAGGAAACCAAAGGCTTTCATTCCCATTTATGCCAGTGCATTTCTGAGTGCACTGGAATTGTTCTTCTTCCTAATTGAGGTGATTGAGAATTCTTAAGAAATAATTTTCAGTGAAAATCTGTTTCTAAAATGGAATAATAAATATTTTATGGAAAAGCATTAAATTGCAGATACACCTGCAGAGGGTTCTGTTTACCTATCTGGGTATATCCACCATGAGGAGACCCTGTGGCCCCACAGCTCCACACGTGGTGCTGGCCCTGGGAGCCTGCCCCATGGAGCTGGCTGTCCATGCCACCAGGAAACCTTCCACAGCCTCCAGCCACTGTTGCCTTCCTGTTTATTAAACCCACTACTACTTGTTTTGTTGCTGATGGAGATGGAGAAAAAGGTGCCTCCCTCCCTCTGGCACTATCACCTGGTCCCAGACCAAAGGCCAACATTCCCAGGTCGAGGTCACTGGACAGGGTCCACCTCCAGTCCCTCCCCAGGCTGCTGCCACGTCAAGGCTTTATTATGGATCAAGCACCCCCAGTTCCTGGCACCACTTCCATTCTTGCAAAGCTGCTCTCTAACCAGTTTCCTCCAAATCCCTCAGCTCCACTGCTGCTGCTGCCATCGCCAGAGATGCCGCAGCTGCAGGAGCATCCATCCCCTCAGACTGCCTGACACTGCTCTGTCTCTGGCATGCTCTATTCTTAGCAACCCTCAGATCATCAATCCTTTAAACCATCTCATCTCTGACCTACCACATCTTCTGCAACTCTCCTTCATTTCAGTCTCCACTGCTGCTTCCCCCGAAATCAATCAGAAACTCTCAAAGCTTTCAGAGGCAAAGACAGGACATTATTTCTGGACAGTTCCTCACTCTCTCCTGATTATGTCTGACTCCTTCCGCTCCCCTTACACTCAATGCAAAATTAAAGTCTCTGGAAAAAACTCCTCCTCCACTTCCTAAAGCTTTTTGTACCATCCATCTCTAACCATGGCATCCAGCACTAGAACTTCAGCCGACCCCAGAGGAGCTGCCAGGCATTCAGAGCCAGCCCAAGAGACATGGGGGGAATGGAGTGGTTCCCCCAACACGCCTCGGGATCAGCCGTGGGCTCCCCAGGCAGAGCAGAACTGGCACCCACCTCCCACAGCCACCCTGAACCCGGCTGCACTTGCAACACCATGGCTCTGCCCGATTTTGCCCAATTTCAACCCATCTGGCAACTTCTCACTAGAGCACGGTGACTGCAAAAGAGGAATTGAACACGTGCTCCCACCAGAGCTGGCCAGCCATGGGCAGGTGGGACAGGGAGGTCACCTGAGCCACCACAGCACACGCAGCTGTGACAGCCCTCCAGAACCTGATGCACCTGGGCAGCCCTGATGTTTTGGGAACACAAAGTACAAGATTTAGTGGAATTTCTCATGTGTACGCAATCCCCCAGCAAGGAAAAGCATTAAACAGCTTTAAAAGACTCAGCTCTTCATGTGAACATCACGGGAGAGATATGGAAACGTTCTCTTCTCTGTGAAGTGAACAGCTGAGTAACTCGTACCAGATGGACCATATTTGGATCTCTCTCTCATAAATACAATATTCACCATTTGGAATGAAACGAGCGGAGCAGCTGTCCATTGTCCCACTTGGAGGGGTTTTGTTCATTAAATAAGCAGAAGTCAAGTGTCTGTGGAAGGAAACTCACAGAATCCCAGGACCACTCAGGTTGGAAAAGTCCTCCCAGGACCACTCAGGTTGGAAAAGCCCTACAGGATCACCAAGTCCAAACTGTGCCCCATCCCCACCTTGTCCCCAGCCCAGAGCACTGAGTGCCACTTCCAGTCGTTCCTTGGATACCTCCAGGGATGGGGACTCCAAACCTCCCTGGGCAGCCCCTGCCAAGGCCTGAGCACCCTTTCCACAGGGAAATTCCTCCTGATGTCCAACCTGAATCTCCCCTGACATAACTTGAGGCCATTTCCTCTCATCCTGTCACAGATTGCCAGCCAATGCAAGCACAAAAAATGTGTCAGTGAATCCCTGATTCTCTGTTGCCAGGGCATCAGAATAATGATTACTGGAGTTTCAAAACCAGACAAGGTTCTTGCTAAGCTAGGAGTCCTGTCATTTCATCCCATGAGCAGTGCCACTGGAAGGGGTACAGCTATTCCCCTAAGGGAAGGTTGCTTTTCCTCTCTACACGGACCCCACAACAGCTACAAAAATAAGCAATAATTAAACGGCAGCCTAATCTATTGTCTTTATTTATGATAAATTATGAATTACTGTATTATGGACATTCATTAAATTCAGAAGGCTGCTAAATAAAATGTATCAATATTCATAACTCCCCAACCTAGTGCCCACATAATTTAATGCCAGACTTCCATGACTCCAGCGAGGCCAGCAGCAGACTGTGCCAGGAGGATTTGGGTCCTGCTGGAGTAGGCGTAGAGGGAGCATAAATCTAAACTAGGGATGAGATGACTCAGTTGAGACCGTTTGAATGAGGCAGACGATAAAAATACCCAAAAGACGTAAGGCAAATCTCAAAAACACTCCTTTGGTTCTAAACCAGCAAGGCTGGGCTATGTTTTCCTACTCGTTGCCAAACCAAGCTCTGCAGTGAGATGGGGATAAGGCTGGGACGAGCCTTGGTGTGGCCAGCAGGGTTCAAACCCACACGGCTTCCCCAGTCCGGCTCTGCACCCTCCCAGCACTGTGCTCCTCACACTGCTCTGGTGACACAGCTCATGTCCAGGCCGACTGGAAAATGCTGGGAAATGTTCTGAATGGCTGGGGAAGAACCGCAAACCCAGAGGCAGGTCTGGGGTGCTGGCACCCCAAAAGCACTGACGGGACCATCAGCCCCACGCCAGGGCGGGAGAAGCTGCGAGGGCTCTGCGGTGGGGGCTGCTCCCACAGCACGTGGAAGAGACTGCCAGGGCTCTTCCCTTTCCAAATTAAATCCCTCCAAGGATACACACTCATTTTTTTCAGGCTTCAGTTCTGAAGCAGAATAAGCCATCTTTATCTTACTATTTTAAAAAGTAAATTTTCCATAGGAAACTGGAGCTTTGCCTCTTTCAGAAGTAAGGATTTTCTCTCCATAATTGCCATTAAGTCATGGACACTCATTTAATTAAAGGCTCTCTGCAATTTGACAAGAATCTCTAGAAATAATTTCTCCTTCGAATTACCTCTTTGAGAGGTTTTCTGACAAGATGTAATTGAGAGACTGACCTTCGCTGGGAGGGGGGGGGAGCTCACAGAGTCCTGTTCAGGAGCTGAAGGATGAGGGCTGGAGGGATCTGAAACACAATCAATGGTCTCTTACGCCCTCCTGAATAACCCTGGAGTCCCAAAGTATTTTTCAGAAAGAACTTCAAGCCCTTGGTTTAATCCAGTCTCGTCCCTGTCAATAGCCCAGTGGAGTGAGGGGAAATAGGAACTGTTGCCAGACAGCATTTGAAGTTCCTGTTTTTAATTAATAATGTCAAACATGTGCTGCACATTTCAATGGCGCTTGAGAGACATGCACATTGTAAATCATTCCTTGTTAACTAATTATGAAATGCAAAGTCATTGCCAATTTACCATTGCCAGACAACGCTACAGCTGCTTTCACATGACACAATAGGCTTAGGCTTTAAGACAGATTCTTTAAAGGCAGTAAGTGATGAGCAGGAAAATCGGGCCCTTTTCATGATGGCAATGGAGGATCCCCACTGTTTTGAACAGAGAACTTACTCAGAGACTGAACTATTGTATTCCTGCTATGATACCTGAAGCTGCTGCCTCAAAATCATTGAAGACACAAACATGGTTTTCTCTCTTTTCCTATTTTTCTGTTTCCTTGTTCACTTGCCCACAGCTCACTCAGTCACTCTCAGTGACATCTCTGCTCAGCATCTGCCTCTTCCTCGTACACAGCACATGGACCCGAGGATGCAGATGCTGGAAGCTGTGCTCCAGCTGACACCAGTCTCAGAGATGAGGCTGCAGCCTGGCAGCGTGTCTTTAATAACCATATCTCACATTAGCAGAACATCTTTGTTTACGCCTAACACACCACATGACATTCAGCAGTATATGAGGAAGGAGTGTAATTAAATCTATACTGCAATTGTCAAAACAAACAAGCAACGTTTATTTTGCTCATTTGCTGATACAGATTCGCAGTGGAAGTGGAAAAGTGGAAGTGTTGTGTGGTGGATGTGGCGGATGGAAGGACGGCAGAGCGGGTGGCGGGGTTGGGTGGTGAGTGACGATGGCCGGGCGTTGGGAGCAGCTGCCGGCGCCTCTCGCGCACCTCGAGGTCCATCGGGGGTGGAAGAGCCAGGGGGCAGAGCCTCGTGGTGTCAGACAGAAATGGTAACTGGATCAACCCAACAAGCCACCCTGTGCCCGCGCTAGTGTCCCTCAAAGGGCTCTCCTCTGAACTACTCTTTAATTAACTGCCAGTAATTAGTGTCACCCAAGCAGCCTCAGCAGAGTGCCTCTCAATGGCCTCTTGCTGCCCTCCAAACACAGTGTGCTTTAATTAGGAGCTGGTCTTGGCCGGGTTGTTGGGTCTGTGTGGCCCCAAACCCACCTCCCTGGTGCTGACCTGCTGGTCACACTGCACCAGGGCAGCCACTAGGCTCCCAGAGGGGAAAAAATGGAGGATTTATGGGTGTGTGTCCCTACTGGGGGCACACTGATCCCTTAACACCACCCAAGGCAGCTCCAAACACCAGGGCTGGACACACACAGGTCTGATGTGCAGTGAGCAGCCATGGCACTGCACTGGGAGAGCCCTGGTGTCAGAGGGACCAACAGAGAGGGATGAGTTTAAAGCAACATAAAGTGATCAGTCTAATAGAAGCAGAAGCTCCAACAGAACAATCAGGTACCATTTTCCCTTTCCATCTGTCTCTTCCCCCTGTTCACATCCCAGCATATCGGCTGCAGGGGTGCCTATCAGGACACCCCACATGCTCCTGGTGCCAGCTGTGGGGAGCACAAGTCCAACGTGGGGGCACAGCACAGCCTGAGGGCTCCCAGCCCAGAGCAGCAGGTGGCCCCTACACAGTCGAATGGGTCACTTCCAGCTCTTCAGTCAAGCTGGCAGCTCTAACACCTTGACACCCACATGCCTAAAGAGAGGACTCTGTGACCCATGACACTCATGACCAAGGACAAACCACCATGGCCCAAGCAAGAGCATCGCTGCTGGGCGGTGCTGGGACCACCTGGGCAGACACTTCTGTGTGCCCAGAGCCAACAAAACAAGTAAGAGTTCACCTGCAGGCAGAGGTGTAGAACATCCTGATGCACCAAACACTCCCCAGCAGCTGCAGGAAGGAATTCAGGTATGTAGGACATGGACCTGACAGCGCTGTACAGCTCTGCTCGAGCCCAGCACCAACGAGCGCTGCTGCGTTCAGACCTACTTTGCAGCAAACCTTATGCTGAATTTGCATCGTGTTGAGACACAAAGAACTTGCAAGCAGTGGGGCTTCACAGAAAGGTTTAAAAACAAACCTGAGGAATGGAGCTGCCACTTAGGTCACACGTGGGAGATCTGACCTTGGGTCTATCAGAACGGCCCCAATCACACTCCTGACAGTAGATCCTCATGAGGAACCAGCGTGAGACAAGCTGGGTGCACCTGAGGGCCATGAAGGGAAGCTGACTAGATAGCTACAGCCATGGTACATCCTCATCCTAAAGAAAAGAATTACTTCTTTGCAAATGTGCCTGTATTTATGGCACCATAGGTGATTTCCTACATTTAATAATTATTCTTGACCACAGTTACAGATTTGACCTTTCCCCACCCAGTGGGAAGGCTGTTGTTGATGGCAGAGAAGAGGCTCTCTGACAGCACTGGTCGGAAACACAGACAGCTCCGGGCAGAACGATGCCCCTATCCAGATTTGCCAAGGACAAGGAGATTGACAACAATCTGTGTGCTAATGAAACCTGAGGGCAGCTTCCCTGAAACCTGGACGGGGCTTTCAGCTCCCCCCTTGGCTCATGGCTCTGCTCCTGCCTGGCAGTGGAAAGGCCACATCCCACACCCCACTGCAATCTCAGCAGCACTTCGCTCACCTTCTTGTTCCTTTGAAAATTCTGACAATGTCATGTTCTGCTCGAAGCCTGAGCCGGCTGCCAGGCACCCAGAGCAGGTGTCTGAGGTGCAGACAGGCACACACAGGGGTGACCCGACAGCCTGGGGTACTGCGACAGAGAGAGGAGCAAACACGGAGCACCCAGCCAGCTGGGCACGGCCACCACTGCCCGCCCTGCATCACTCCCTGCCTGAAATGCCAGTTTATTGTTGCTATTTTTCTTTATGCTCTGTGACATTAGCAAGATAAATTTAGAAACAACAGACTATTTCTTTATATAGCAACAGCCAACCTGTGGAAAGCAGCGCCCCGAGACTGCAGGAGAACAGATTCTCCAGTTGTTTTTTTTTTAAGAGTTGTCAGGCTGTATTACCACTCGCAGGCTGACGAGCTCAGGGAGCAATGGGGACGCTCACACTCTGTACAGCAGCGAGAGCAGGAGATGTTCCTGCCCAGCCGGCTCCATTGTGCGTGCTGGTAGGAGCACGCACGGAGACTGGGATGGCTCAGGGATCTCACCGGGGTAGGTGTGGCACAGAAAGTTAAGGAGCGCTGCAGTCTGGTCAGGGAAAATGAGAACAAAATGAGTCAGTAGCTTTACACGAGAGTTCTGCTGGAGCCCTGCTCAGGCAGAGCCCAGCCCTGGCCCCGCAGTGCTGGGGCTGTGGTGGCAGAGGGGACCCTGCCCTCACCCCGCAGGCACCACGGTCCCTGACCAGACCTGCCCGTTGCTATGGAAATACAGATAATAACGAGCAGCACGAGTAATCCTAGAGATGCACCAGTTGCTAACGTGAAATCCAATGCACTTTATCGTGCTGTAATAGTATCCCACCCTCCTGCAACCACACAACTGCGTCCTGGAGAGAAGGAGCCACCTGGGAGATGGGAAAACAACAAGGCTTTGTATTAAAAGGTCGAGAAATGGCTTACAAGGACATTTGAAGTAGACAGACCATGGCTAACCTCCGTGCCACCACACTTGGGAAGGCCCTGACACTGTATTCAGAAGATTTAAAACATTAATTAATAGAAAAAAACAGCAATATTAATAATTAAGAACACTTTTCCAAGAAAGAGCCACATTAAATCCTGTCACCACAGGTAACTGAAGCCCTCAGACCCGGCGTATTTTTTCTGTGCACCCAAGGAGGGCCACAAAGGCTGCTCAGGGCCGAGAGAAGGAGCCGTCCACTTCTTGTTTAACTTTGTGTTCTCTGCAGCAACAAACAGTGAGGTATTGAGACAGAATTGCTGGGCTCACAGCAGCAACCAGTGTGTGACGGATCACACCTGAGCATTTTTAAGTGAGAATTTAAAAACCATTGATAACAAAACAGAATTCAGCTTTACCTTTCTTTTTCAATTACACGAGAGGATTTAAAAGGTCTGAGACTGAAACATAAATCTTTTGCAGAACAACCTCCCTCATTCTAGTTGATATCACATATTCTATCATTTATGTCTCCTGACCATCATTGCTTTTCCCAAACCAATCCAGAAGCATTGGAGTTTCCCGCAGATTCAATGTGTAACAGCCCTGGGACAAGAACTCTTTGTAACATAGAGGGCCCAAGAATATTTTCTACCATCAGCTGCTTCTGGTTTTCAGTCAAAAGAGGCTTTTACTACTTGCCACACCAGCAAATTTATTGTGAGTCATGAAAGACAGTCTTGTTCCTCCTGCTGTGTCACTGGGGCTGGTGACAACTACCAGAACACTGGGAAAATACACCAAAAAGTCAAACTGTGCACCAGCCATAGTGCATTTGAGCTGCAAGAGAGGCAACAGAAAAGACATTTCATTTTGAAATGCCATTTCCTTGTTTTCCAGCACTCCAGCACTGCTGCACACACTGCAATTACAGCACTGAAGGATGGTCTCTGCTGCAGCCTTTTACACCACTGGAGCTCCAAAAACAATAGACAAAAATCTCCTGGAAAAGGGCTAAACTGGCAGTTATGCTCATATCTTGGCAGCTGGATGGATCAGCACCATGAAAGCATGGTGATGTCTGGTTTGGGGCTGTGGTTTTTTGGCACGTGCAGGTTAATGAACACACAGCCTCCACCACGAACCCCTCCAGGGTCTGGGAGCAGCGTGGCTCTGCCCTCGGCACAGCTCCCCAAGCACAGCCACTGCCCCTGCAGCACCCACAGCTGCCGTGGGTGTCCTCACACACACGAGTCCGAAGGAGGCCCCTCAGCAGAGAGCTTTAAAAGGCAGCAGGCACTGAACCACAGCAGAAACCCTTGTCTCCCTCCACAGGCACTTAAGGCAGCTCAACAGCTTTTCCCCCCTCAACAGGCAGCTCAATAGGCTGTGCCAGGGGAGGCTCAGATTTGGCATCAGCAGGAATTTCCCC
The DNA here is from genome assembly GCA_013397795.1 of Orthonyx spaldingii. NCBI lineage: Eukaryota > Metazoa > Chordata > Aves > Passeriformes > Orthonychidae > Orthonyx > Orthonyx spaldingii. Next base: position 1,092,317 of record VZTJ01005968.1, read on the forward strand.
ATGGAAAGGGCGGTCAGGCCTTGGCGGGGGCTGCCCGGGGAGTTTCGGAGTCCCCACCCCTGGAGGTGTCCAAGGAATTCCTGGAGGTGGCACTCAGAGCTCTGGGCTGGGGACAAGGTGGGGAGCAGGCACAGGTTGGACTTGATGGGCTGGAAGGACTTTTCCACCCTGAATGATTCTGTGTTTCCATGTGATGTACCCATTACAAAGGCAGGTTGTCCTTTCTGCAGCCACACCGGGCAGAGAGCAGCGTGCACTATCTGTGTGTGTACACTGCACTTGGAGTTAATTCAGACATTCCCAGCTGAGACCGCTTTCCTCATGACAGCCTTGTCAACACAGTGATGATGACTTGAAAACAAACTCTGGATTTCCCTCTCAAGAGCAGCCACTGGTGGGGTGTGCAGGCTCCAGGGTGCTATTTCAGGCACACGGTCCTATCTTTGTCCCAGAGGCTCGTGAGCAGCAGACGTGCTCCCAAAATACCTTTGGCTGGGATCAGTGGATGTGCTGCTCGGCAGAGCTGCTGCAGCAGCATTTTTATGGCTGTGGAAATGCTGCTTCTCCACTGGCCCTCGTTCTGTGACAAACTCAGCTGAAGAGGGGAGACTCGGAGGCAGCAGCTCACCAGGGGCTCAGAAGGGAACCCAACTGCCCCGAGCAGGCTGGGCACTGACGCCAGCTCCGGGAGCCACTGGCTCCAAGGCTGCTGAGCACCAGCACTGAGGCAGCACCAAGGGCAAGTTTGGTGTCTCTGGGACCACCAGTGTCCCCACATGCAGGTCTGTGTTCTGCCACACGTTGACTTGGGCAGGCATTTCCCACAGTTCTGTCAATGGAAGAGGCTCTTTTTGGCAAAGAAGGAAAAATTAGGAGAAAGACAGTATGAATGAGAAGGTACCAGCCACACATGCTGGCAATGACAGTAAATCTGGGAAGGAAAGAAAGAACCACAAGAGAGTAATGAATACCTGAAAATGTTTTGTTTGACCCCAGGTAGGAGCAGCGATCCCCTTTGATGCTCCCTGTAGTCAACAACAAGCCTGTTCTTTCTTTTGGAGGTGTCAGAACAGATCCACTCCATGGTCAGACCACACTGATGCACCTAAGCACCCGAGCATCACAGGGGCTGGGCTGATCCACCAGGCACCTGCAGGAGCTCAGGATGGGTGGCCATAACCACTCAGGATTCATTTCAACTCCACAAGAAGAGAGCAGACCCAAATTCACAGCAGGATGTCAAACAGAATTATTCACCAGGTTCAAATTCTCTGGGGAAAGCAGACATCCTACTTCTGTGATAAGAAATTCTCTGGAGCACAGTGATGTGCAACTCGCTCTGGAAAGAACATCTCCTGACAGAGCATCCAGCCCCAGGGAGGAGGGAAGCCAGGTCTCCAGCAGCACGTGGAGCAGAGGGCACTGCCCTCCCCTCTGGCCGTGGTGGGCACCGTGGAGGCTGCAGGGGGGCAGAGCTGGCCCTCGGCAGAGCCCCCTCCTCGCACTGCATGGCACCTCGGGCGCTGCTGCCCGAGCACGGGTGGCTTGTGGGGCCCCAGCACATCCCTGGGGCTGCGTTAGCTCATGTCCCCGCCACCCACACCGACACCGCTGGGCACCAGCGCCACCCACCTGCCCACTGCCATCCGCCCCGGGATACCCCGCGGAGCAGCCCCCGGGAACAACCCCTAGGCAGCCTCGGCAGGAGAGAGAGAGAAGAGCTGGCAATGGAAAAACCCCACTTCACCAGGGAGAGCAGGAGGGGGAGAGTGGCCTCTGGAGAGAGCAGCGGAGGAGGCAGGGGTGCCTTTGGAGATGCCAAGCTAAGAGCATGGAAAAATCCAAACTAAGGCCAGAAGAAGCACTAACTAAATCTCCCAACTAGTGCAGAGGGGCAACCAGAGACTGAGTTGTTTGTTGATGTTACTCAGCCTTTTGATAAACAGAAGCAATTTGTTCTAGTTAAAAGAAACCTGCTATTTTAAAAATAAATTCACAGATTGATCTTTACATCAGAAAGCCATGTAAAGAAACACACAACAGGCTGAAACTATTCATTAATCAATCCCTAAGTTTGCCTCGCTGCAGCTGTGCTTGTTTTGACACCTGCTTGCGACGCTCCTGCTGTGGCATTTAACACGGAATAAAACCCAGTGGAGCAGAGCAGAGCAGAGCAGAGCAGCAGCTGCCTGTGCCCCCAGCCCCTGCACTGCTCACGCCGCACCAGGGCAGCCACAGAGCTCCTGGGCTGGCCCTGCTTTTGAAGGGACCATGGCAAAGCCCCTGTGCTGGTGTTCGAGCTGACAGCTTAAGGCAGCTGCCACACGGCCCATGGGTCTGACTCCCGAGGGAGCTGCGGGCAGAGGACAGAGAGCCACAGCCAGCCAGGATGTCCGAGCAGCACCCTACAGTGCCACCACCAGCACCCCCACGGGAACACCCCTCTGCCCTTCAGCTCCACCCAGAACTGCTGCCTGTGCTGTCCGTACAGCCGTGCCTAAACCCCAGCACTCCTGAGTGACCCCAGAAACCCCGGGGAGAGCCGATGGACGGTGCCTCTGGAGGGCTGAGCCTGGCACGCTCACACAGGGGCAGAGAGCCCACGCCAGTGCCTGGTACCCAGCTCCCCAGGACTGCCCACTGCTGCCCTACCCACACCTCCCACCACATGAGCTCATTCCTGAACGGGTACTGTCTGCACCTTGGGGAGCTCAGGGCTTTGTGCTGAGCTCACAGCAATAGCTTGAACTCACACCAGCTCTCCCCAAAATCTTTGGTACTCCTTACAGGAGAAACAGAGTATGAAAAGAAACAAAGCTTGTCCAGGTCAGGCTATGGAGGCACTCAAAGTATCAGGCTCTGGACACTGTCAGAGCCACTGACCAGTCCACCTGAGCAGGGATGACAGGGAAGCTCCCAGCCTTCAAGGAGACACACAGCCGGCACTGTCGGGAGAGGGGACTGTTTCATCCTGTGCTGATGATCCTGCCAACCCTCTTCTGTGCTGGAAGAGACACTAATCCATGCCAGTTCAAAGTTCTAAGCAAATCTAGAATCAGGCTTGAATATGAAATCATGGGGCCTTTTTGCATGTGTATGAATTATTCATGTGCTTACCATATGCAGCATGGAGCCTTTAGAGTGCAAATTATTGGGGACCAAGCCTTGGCCCTATTTTCTGTGAAGCATAAAGCACGTTTTGCAACAGTGCAAACAATCCAAACATAATGTGTATCATTTTCTGTGTTCCCTGCTCACTGGTCTTGCCTGCCAGTTCCCATTAAGACCGGGAACCAGCACACAAAAAGCCAACACGCAGTACGCAGCTTTCCTGTGGATTCTGTGGCATTTCTTTCACAAGGCACTTTAACGTGCTCCATCTCTCATACAGGAGGTGACCTATGAATGACCTGTTTCTGACAGTGAAACGCACTGAGCCGTGGAGGTAAAGTGGTGTCCAGCCAGCACCAGGGGCGAGAGGAGAGTCACCCTCACCTGTAAGTATTTCTCCTAATCCTCATGGAGAACTGCCTGCTCAGAGGAGGAACCTGAGCTTTAGCCCAAGCCCTGCCCAGCCCACCTTTCTGACCTTTGTCAGATCCCAGAATTAAAACCACACAGGAATTCTTCAAGGAACCAGCATGTGCCTTGTGCTGAGTATCCCACCTACACACCTGTGCTCTTCAACGCTGATGCTGGGAAGTGTCTCGGCTCTTCAGTTCCTAAACACTCCAACAGGTTATTCTCAATCTAAGTTTCTTCCCAGTTACTACCAAGTTTCCCCGTTCCTTTGCTTCCTTTTCCCACCCTGGATATCTGAAATACTCATATGATGGCCTTTTGTTGCCACCATGCGATCCCTCTAAGACCCCATTACACAAATCACATCCCAGTATTTTAAGCCGTAATGGCAACTCTTGTTGAGCTGTGCATTTTGTTTGGGTTGTTTCTTTGTTTGTTGGAGGGTAGGAGGCCGGTTACAATCAGGAGAAGTAAAGAAAAGGAGAAAGAAGTATTTTTCTCCTTAGCAAAGACAGCTCAGGCAGGAATGGGACACACAAAGTGACACATCAGTACCTGCAGTGCTTCCACAGCCTCACTCCTGTCCTCCCCACTCTGCTTCAGAGCTACTCTGGGCACTTTCTCCAGTGCTCCCATGCACATATTACCCACATAAATATAAAACATCACTTGCATCTTCGGACAGCTCAGCTGTAACAAAATGCAAACCTTGGACAATAAGGTAACTGTGTTGGGACCGCCCTTTGCAGATTACCCTGGAAGTCACTCAGGCACCATCAGCCTCAGGAGCCCACCAGCTCTCTGCTGGGGCCACTAGAACTAAGTAAGGCTATTTTCTGGAATAATAAATGAAATGTATCAGCTTCCAGAAACATCAGCTAAGCTGTAAAGACATTACATTGCAGTTTAATTTAATTTAATTTAATTACACAGCAGGGCTAACCATCAGCCTTTAAGGATTCATGGTCACAGATAAACCAGCAAGCCACATAATTCTGAACATCATTCAGTGCCTGCTTCTCCCCACCAGTCCCAGGTACTGGGAGAGCCCTGAACACCACCTGAGATGTAAATGAACACATCAACACTCGCACACTGTCACACCTCATTGCCTGGCAGTGCTCAGAGACGGCTGTTCCCACATATCCGAAGCACTTCTAATTTTCCATAACTGTCACTGAAAGCAATTTAATTCCTGAAGAACAGTAGGAGAGGGAAAGAGGACACTGGCATTTATCTTCTCTTGTGTGGAGAAGCTGAGCCGCTCACAGGCTGTCCCCACACTCTGTACTTTGGGAGATAAACACCAAACAGGGTCCCGGCAGCGCGGGGCCCCTCCCCAGCACACAGCTGTGCAGCTGCTGGCACACACCACATCTGGGGGGTGCCCACCAGCCCTCAGGGACTGCCACGGCTCCCTGGGGTACCTCTGTGACTTGTGGGCACCTCCCCCACAGGAGGTTGGTAGCGATGGTTATTGGGTGGCTCGGGACAGGACGTGGGCAAGGGGTGGAAACTGCACCTTCACAGGCACCGCAGCTCTGAGAGGCTCCACAGCCTGCTGAGGGACCGTCCTTTGCAACTGGAGAGCAGCTCCACTGGAAAGAGTGGGAGAAGTCAAAGCTGCTTTTACATCCCAGCCTGCCACGAACAATGGACGGGCTCAGCAATGTCCCCTGTCCGAGTACGTGCAGCAGGGCCACGCTCATAGGCACTCACCTGTGTCCACGGTGAGTGGAAAGCCAAGTCCTGACCCGGGGCAGAACACCACCGTGGGTGAGCAACTCTCCATTTCAGGCATTCCCACAAGAAATAAAGCAACGTTTAGATGGAAGCACAGGCTCTCCCCAGCCCCGTGTGTACCCGTGGGCACACACCAGCTCCACACCCCTCCTGCCATCCTGCGACACACCGAGAACCCAGCCAGCTCCTTCACCACTTCAGCACCCCAGTTTCAGACGGTGAAAGCACCAAACTGCAAAGAGAGCAGCTTTTTCCATTTCTGGGAAGGTTTTTCTTGCCGAGTGCCGCTCACTGCCATTCCACCAGGCACGGCAGAGGTGCCCCTGTGCTGCCTCCGCAGCCAGCACTGACAGCGCCGCTCTCCAGCCGGCACCGTCACACTGGTGCTGGTCTCTGCAAGCGGCCTGGCACCACCAGCTCCACATCCTGGCACCTGCACCCCAGAAAGCACAGCTGCAGGCACCAGGGGCAATGCCAGCCCAGCCGGGAAGGTCACCACACCAGCACTGGGGACACGGGGAGGAAGGTGGGCAGATCCCCAGCCACGTGCTCCTGCATGTTATTCTCAACTCACAGGAAGCCTGTTCCAAGCTAGTCATGAGGACTGTGGCCTCCACAGAATACACCAAGTATTAATCTGATTTAATATTTCACTTGAATGGTACTTCCAGTGACTTTTCCTTGATTGCCCTTGTCCCTCCCTATCCATCAGATGTCCCTCACATTGCTGTTGTGTTCATTTATTTTTTGTTACTCCAGCTCCATGCGAACAGTCTCAGCTGCCCTGAGGGTTCATTTCACCCTGATCCCCTCTCCTCAGATCTCCCACAGACACATGAGCCCCTGGAGAATGGCTTTTCTTCAGATTTCAGCCAGCACTACTGCGAAGGGACCATGGCCACCAGTGTGGAGAGGGACAGCACAGCCATTAACCAGTTCAGCCGGAGAAGAAGCTGGTAACCCCAGCACTGCACATGGTACCACACACCTCCACTCAAAACTGCCAAATTCCTGGGATTTAACCTATTTCTGCATTACATGACACACTGCAAAGCTTCACACCTAGAAAAGTTTTCCATCCTTGGCTGGAGTGAGGGGCAGTGGCTCTGCCAGGAGGCCGGGGGCAGCTGCCATGGAGGGAGCGAGTCCCTGGGCAAAGCACAGGCAAAACATCACAGGTCGGGGGCAGCAGAAACAAAGCCCCGCTGACGATGCTAAACACAGCTTTGCTGACACCTCCCTGCAATGCCCACTCCCTCCTCCCCCCGCTTACTTACTTAGCTACCACTCTGATAATACAGAAGGGCTTTTTTCCCTTGTTTTTAAATATCAGGGAAAGGCATCTGTGCGCCCAACCCACAGCCATGAAAGTCAGGCCATGGGAAAAATTTTCCTTGCAATCTGAGCAGGGACTACTTTAGTCAGTGGTTTGCAGAGCATGGAAGCTTAACACATCTGTATCTGACCCCACGTAAGTAGTATTTGGGATTTTACAACTGCCTGACTGGGCACTAGTCCATAGATTTCCAGTAAAAGGGTAATATTTCCTGCCCAGGGCTTGAAAGCCCTGCCCAGCTGAGGTGACAGTGGCTGCCTGCTCTCGCTCCGGGTGTGGGACCCCACGCCTGCCAACACGGCTCGATACGAAAATGGGAATTCTTGTAAGCAGTGCCCCCAGGTTTGGTGGCTTCTCGCCTGTTTCCACAGGGATGGTGCCTCGGCGCCGGGCGGGGAGGCAGCACAGGGCTCCAGAGCGACCGGCCCCACGTGTCCCTAAAGCCAGACCCGCCAGAAATGGCACAGCCAGGGAGGCACCATCAAGGTGTGCAAGAGTTCCCTGGCTTTCCACATAACCACACTTCACAGCGCCGAGTTTCTCCGCTCACAAGCTCACAGCGGGCAGCGGCTCTCTGAGACCTCTCAGCCCCACATCCACCAACACACACAGCCACAGGGCAGGGTGACCGCAGCCCCTCACACCCTGCACACCCCCAAACGCTGCTGGCTGCCCCTGCCGCTACGTTTCAGCCCCAAGCGCCAGCCTGGTGCCTCTTCCCAATATTATCTGAGCTTGTTCCCTGAGAGGGGACACGGCACACGAAACCCACGGACACCTCACCCGACCCAGACTAACTCTGAGCTCACATTTCTCAGAGTCAGGCTGGTTAGCTGGGATAGCTTCACCCACGAGCTGGAGAACTGGAAACTTGTGTTTAAAAGTTGATTTTGATGCAAATAGGATAAACACAGGAGCCTGCACCTGACCCCCTTACGAAACACCATCTGCACTCTGGCAGAGTCAAACAAGGGGTGGGGGGAAAAGTGATTGAGACAAAATACTAATCATGATGAAGGTCACTGGGCTGCAGCATTAAAACCTTATACATCAGCTGAAAAACCAACTCAGCATCAGGACACGGACAGGAACCCTGGAACACTCACCCCATGTCAGCGAGGGGAGGCACAGCAAAGCAAAATGCAGCAGATGGCTTCACAGATTCTCATGTATATTTACACACAGCTTTTTTAGCAAACCACTGATTCAGGAGAAACCACATCCAAAATGCACTCTTGAAATTCCTCTTCAGACATAATTGCATAGAGACATAAATCATGCTGTGGTTTTTCCCCTCTCTCATGTAACACAACTGTGGGCAATGCTAATAGCACTAAGTGTGGCCTGTATTTCCTCCTGCTCAGCCCCGTTGCCCAAGTCCAACAACTCTCCTGAGCATTTTTTAAATATCTGGGTTGAAACATTCCCATTGGCTTCACAATAACAGGTTTTCCTCACTTAGAATAAAAAATAAATTAAAAAAAAATTTTAAAGGAGGGAGGTGTCAATAAAACTTGCTTGGCTGTTTCCCAGAATGACAGCATCATTCCTGCCCAAATGGCAAACAAGCCTCATGACTTCCGTGCCTGACAGGAGGGGGCAGCCAGGGGGGTCGGGCTCTGCTCCCAGGGAACAGGGACAGGAGGAGAGGGAACGGCCTCAGGCTGGGCCAGGGGAGGCTCAGGGTGGACATCAGGAGGAATTTCCCCATGGAAAGGGTGGTCAGGCCTTGGCAGGGGCTGCCCAGGAAGGTTTGGAATCCCCATCCCTGGAGGTGTCCAAGGAACAACTGGAGGTGGCACTCAGTGCCTGGGCTGGGGACAAGGTGGGAATCCCTTGGTGGGCACAGCTCGGACTCGATGATCCAGGAGGTGTTTTCCAACCCAAATGATTCTGTGATTCTGTGAGACACGCCAGTGCCCCGTGCCCTGCAGAGAGAGATGTCTCTCAGCCAGCAGACAGGCAGTGACCACCCTTCTGTGGTGCTGGAGAACAAATCCACTCCCCGAGTGAGGAGTTTTTAAAAGATCCTTACAGATATAAATAACAAACTCTGAACAGTCCCTGTAGACAAGGGCGTGTTTCTCCTGATGGGAAACAGCCCACGGTGGTAATGCTGAACCCACAAGCCCACTGCAATTCACTTCAGCTTCCTGAGCCCACCTTGCTCCAGCACACCATAACTCTGAGTGCTCAGCCCTACAGGCCTTCTGGCTTTTTGCCTTGTTTTCTTCTTCCCACACTTCTCCCCTTACTTTGTTTTTCCTCCTTCCCCTCCATTAACTTTCTCTGCTCATGAACAGGGTACAGCGCACCTCGCCAAAACAAAGCTCTCAAAAAGGCATCACTGGGCAGTATCTCCAGCTGGACAGGCTGGAGCTCCCTCCCAGCTGATGTATGTGCAGCTTGCCAGGTCTTCTGTGGGACTGGGACCAGCTGGAGCGGTGGCTCCCACTGCCAGAGGAACCCATGTGCCCCAGAGCAGTGCTCCCTGGAAGCACACACAAACACACAGGCACTGTCCTCTCACACTCAGCTTTCCTCTTAATTAAGTCCCAGTTCTGAAAGGCCCAGATGTTATTTCCCAGGCTGTGTGTGCAAACACGGAGCAGCAGTGTGCATCTGCAGCCAGGCAGGGCACCCCAGGGGGGTGGGACAGAGCCACTGCCCCCAACACAGCACCAGGCACACCCAACCTGCACCCGGCTCCACAGCCAAGGGAACTTACCCCAGCTGCAGGAAAACTGGGGGCTGGGGACACCACAGCACCCAGGAAGGGAAGCAAGGAGGGAGCAGCACAGCTGTCCCTTGGGCACGGCTCACCACACCTCAGCTCCACACCGCCCCGGCCCTGGGTGCACCAGGAGCCAGCCCTGCACACTGGCTGCAGCAGCACCACCTTCCAGCTCTGCCAAAGAACAGCCCCAGCACTAACAGAAAAGATGCTGAAAAAGTGGAGAGGATTGAGAGAAGATCTTTAGGACATACTCTGGAATACTGAGTTTACTCTTGGAGTCACAGACTTGGGGAGCTCAGCCCCCACATCCCACCAACAAGGACACCGCAGCCATGGCCTCGCAGAGGGAGGGGAGTGACACAGGAACTCCTGCGTTTGTCCTGCTGAGATCCAGCAGCAGGCATCTGGGGCTGGACAGATGCAGGCTGAGGGGAAATGGCAGATTTTAATGGAGGGGTAAGCAGTGGAAAACCCTCTGGGGCCAGGTGTTTTACACCAAGAGAGAGCAAACACGTTACTGCCCACCCCCAGGACACGCCCCATGCGCTGGCTCAGCCACGGCGGTGTGACAGGAACCAGGGACTCAGTGAAGTCCCAAAACCAGTCCCCAGCAAGTCAGGGACGAATACTGTAAGGTCTGCAACGATTTGGAATTGGATTTATCTGAGGGAAAATACTAAAATACTAATTGTGTTACTACTCACCACAGTAAATGTTAACCTTCTGTTTCCATACACCCTGACAAAAGTAACAGGGATTATCTGCTGGATTTCAGCAGTCAGGCTCACCCTTGTGCAGAGATCCATCACCAGGAACCACCTATGGGCAAAATCTCACATACCAAACTGTCTTTTTTCTTTTTATATTTTTAATTGATTTCTGATTAAATTGTTGTCACTAGTAACTCTTCCACATTATGTCACACAAAAACCCAAGTATCAACTGACTTCTTTATCTAAGGAAGTTATTGGGATGTCTTAAGACATCACCATAGCAACCGTGCCGTGACAGTAAATATGAGTGCACTAGAACAACACTGTAATTGCTCTGAGCACACTCTAACAAGCAATTATGGAAAAGCAGGAGATACCAAGAAAGTGATGCCCCGATAATTGGGACATAGCAAAAGCACTGCTCGAAAGCACCCGATGAGGTGTTCCCAGGCTCCTGTCAGGAGTCATTCACCTGCAGAGCTCACTCTCCCTGGCTGGCTGCACACAGGCTCGGGGCAGAATTAAATGCTTCTCAGAAAGAAATTTTGCTTTCAGAATGAAATTGCAGCAAAGCCTCCGATTTAAATGTCTTCACTCGGCTTGCTCAGTGTGAATTGCTAACAAAAACATGTTGGAGAAATCAACCAGCTCCTGTGCCAGGAAAAGTTTGCCTGATTTAACCCCTGTCAGCTGCCAGAGCGGCAGGTCTGGTCCCCTCATCGAGGGAATTCCAGAAGACGCGGACCCACACATGACTGCACTCCGACTGACACATCCAACTCCAGGTTTATCCAGTGCACAATTCCACCATACACGGGGATTTTGCATGTACTCGGTTGGTGCCACAGGGCCAACGGAGCATTCAGGACTGCCCCGGCCACCCAGCACCCGGCTGCTGGCCCGAGGGCTCTCCCGACTCTTCCCCACCCAGAGTCAAAGTCTCCTTCCCTTGCTCCTCTGAAATTTCACCCTGCACCAGAGGTTTCTAACGCACCGATGGTATTTCACAGTGCATTTCTAAAAAAAAACGCAACTTGTATTTTGGGAAAGACCCCAAAGCAAGCGTTCTGCACTGACAGCAGTGTTTGGGTGCTGATGGCCGGCGGCACTCGGCCCTTCCTTGTTACAGCCGGGGCTGTCCGTGCACACACCGAAACTTCGCTGCTGAACTGTCCCTTCACCGCCCCCGCCTCATTCCCCCTTGTTTTAACGGCGGCCGCCCCGTGCCCGTGCCGTGTCCGTGTGATGTCCGTGCGGTGTCCGTGGGCAGAGCCCCGCGTCCTGCGGGGAGGCAACGCCCGGCGCGACCCCGCACCCGGCACGGGCCCTCCGCCCGCAGCCCCCGCCGCCCGCTCCGCTCTGGGACCCCGTGCCGGGCGGGGCAGCTCGGCAGCCCGGCACAGCTCCCGGCGGGACCGGGCATCCCGGGCTGGGCATCCCGGGCTGGGCATCGCGCGGCCCCGCGGCAAGGGCACCGCCGGGCCAGGGCAGGGCAGGGCAGGGCAGGGCAGGGCAGGGCAGGGCAGAGCGCCCCGGAGCCGGGCATCCCAGGCTGGGCAGGGCGGAGCATCCCAGGCCGGGCAGGGCACCCCGGGGCAGGGC
>VZTJ01005968.1:1104686-1130207 GCA_013397795.1 Orthonyx spaldingii
GAGCCGCAGCGGGCGGCGCTCGGGCCGGGCCGCGGGGCGCGGTGGCGGCGGCGCGGCCCCAGAGCTCCCGCGCTGAGCCCCGCCCGGCCCCGTGTCCCCGGCCCCGCCGCCTCTCTGCCTCCAGGCGCTCTCACCGCAGCCGCTCCCGCAGCAGCGCCGGTGTTTTCACTCTCGCACGAAAGATCGCGGCGGCAGGACGAGCTGCCGGGCTGCGCTCCAGCCCAGCCTGTCCCCGGCGCCCGGCGGTGTCTGTGCCAGCGCACCCCGCTCGTCGTGCGCCGGTCCCTAGAGCTCACTAGCGATATCGGAACTCACGAGAAGCCATTCCCCCTTGCCCTGTCGCTCCAGACACTTCGGAATAGTCTCTCTCCATCCTTCTTGTAGGCCCCCTCCAGGCCCTGGAACACCGCGCTTAGGTCGCCACAAAGCTTTTTATTTTCCGTGCTGGCCTATCCCAACTCTCTCAGCCTTTCCCCATGGGGCAGCTGCTCCATCCCTCAAACCATCTCCATGGCCCCTCGGGCCTTGCTCCCAAGGCCGATGTGCTGGCACCCCCAGGGCTGGGGCAGCTCTGCAGGTGGGGTCTGACCTGAGCGGGGCAGAGGCCCCCTCCCCTGCTGCCCCCGCTGGGGCTCAGCCCGGGCACGGGGGGCTCTGGCTCCCGGCGCACACAGCCGGGGCACGGCCAGCGCTCACCCAGCAGCACCCCAGCTCCTTCTCTCAGGGCTGCTCTCGACCTGCTCACCCCCCAGCCGGGACTGCCAGGGGTTCCTCCAGTCCAGGCCTAGCACTTGCTCTTGTTAAAGTTCATGAGACGGTTGAGCTGGAACATGCTCGTGACTTCAGTTTTCATGGCTTGCTGAACTGGAATGTCTCGTGGAATGGCTAATGAAAATCTCTCAGAAATAACTCTCAGTGCCAGCAGACCACATCAAAAACCTCATGGCCAGGGACAGCCCTTGAGTCAGCAGACCACAGCTCTTACACCAGCAGTACTTTCATGGTTCCTGAGATGCTGTTTCCCAAGTTTTCATTTAAAATTGGTGCTGTTTTCTTCCACAGCATGTTTTGAAATGGATACGTCAGTTATTGTGCTCCTCGCAGAAAGTGTGCGAGGAAGCAATCAGTATTTCAAAAAGCCTGGAAGCTGTAAAAGGATCACAGTGGAAGGGTATCATTTAAGAACAGTTTTCCAAAGGCAAAGAATAATTCTCAAAGAATATATCTTTGAAAAATCAGAAAGAATTTGCTCTCAAATAAAAAGATAGAACACTTTTACACAAGACAGTAATTTTAGCTTTGTTTAAGTATAGGTTTATGCTTAAATACACTGTGAATCTCTGAGATATCAGCTTTCCTCTTTCCTTTCTCCTGCCATTACATTCTGTAGGAAAAGCATGAAAGATGTCATTAAACAGCTTCAGTCAGTTGTCATTTCTTTCTCATTCTCCACTAATATTTGGGCAATGAAATCCAGAACACAGAGTCAGAGTCTTTTCTCAATAAATTTTCAAGATGTATATAGGAAAAGGATTGGGACATAAGGATGTGTTTATCCTCATGCCAGAGGGAGGTTTCATTCCACTCCATCTCCTAGTTTCTTTCCCTCTGCAGAGGCAGACAGTGCAACACAGGGTTTGTGCAACTTAATCTTCATTGAGCAGCGCAGTAAGTGGTTTCACCTTCCTAAAGAGGAGTCACATAGGAGACAAATAAAAGATCTGTAAGTTGGTTTGTGTTTTGGGAGGATTTTTTGTGCTGCATTATTTCTGTAGCAGAATTATATTCATCTTAATTGTATTAATTTTCTACTTCAAGAACTTGAAAAGTAGCTCCCTTTCTGTTCATTGGGCACTCGTGTCTGACACCAATTTTAAACCCAGTGAGGACCGTACAGTGAAAGGTGTCGATCCCCTCAGCAAGACCTGCACGTCAGGAGTCTCAGCACAGGTCACCCCCCTCGGCGACACAACTGCAGTCACCTGAGGAAAATGACCAGTCATAATTAATGCCAGTCCTGCAGGAGGGAAAAAAGAAAATCCAAAACCTGCTCTACAGTGGTCCAGTGTAGGAAAGGGAAATGGAGAGAAAATTCTGCCTTCTTACATATCCCGGTCTCCAGGGAAACAGAGAACCACTTTGTGTTTGAAATGAGGGAGTTTAAATAAAAGCTGACTTTCACAGTAATTTATTCCTCAAACATCTTTGGCTGTAGCTCTGACTGCACCTCTAAGGGGCAAACGTGCAATCTGGGTGGCCAAAGGGGTCATTGGGAACAGGCTGTCCTTGAAAACGCTGAGAATTCGTTACTCCTTTTTTTCAGTTTTCGTCTTTGTTTGCCAGTCTTGTGTCTTGTATTTTATGAAGAGACAATCAGGCATTTTACCAGTGGAAGTCCTGGGGATACTCTCTGCATGTCTGTTGGTCCTGGCAACCGTGAACATACAGCAGATTGGATGGTTTGCTTAAATCACAAAGGACAAATAAGCTGCGAGAAAGTTCTGTTCCTTCTAGGGAGAGCAGGAGAAAACCCCTGGGGAAGCCGGAGGTGCTGCGGTGCGCAGTGCCCCAGCCCACCCTGCCGGAGCGCACTGCCCGGTGCCAGCCGCTGCAGGGGCTGCAGGCTGGGAGCTCCTGCTGCCCGGCGGGGCTGGGGCCGCCCCTGCAGCGCTCCGAGGCTCTCGGCGCCGGGGAGCCGCTGGCCGGGACGGGGTGGCTGCTGAGCAGCCCCAGGTGAGCTGCCGTGGCTGCCCCGCCGCAGCCCGGGCCGGGTGAGCTGCCACCGCAGCGTTCAGAGAGCAGAGCCTGGCAAAGCGCACAGCCACCACTCCTTTGGAGGAGTTTGCCTTTTCCCATCCACCTTTACTTTCGTGTATTCACTCTTTTCTCACAGATTCGAAGAGATTAGAGTTTTCTTTCACTTCACTAGACATGAAATCATCTCCAACCTTACAGAATTGCATATGCTCAGCCAAACTCACTCTCTATCCAGTCAGAACCATCATCAAAATCCACTGACATTCAATGGGCAAAGTCAATGTGTATTCATTTAACTGGGAGACATGATAAAGCCAAATAAATTCTTTATTAAATTCCTGGATTAGTATTTTAACCAAAGGATTTGTATCAGTTATTATTTCATCCCACTTTTCTCAAAAGCCTCAGTGTATGAGTGAATGAGTCTTCTTTGAAGAATGACTGATAGTTCTCATTCCCAAGCATCGTGAGCTGCGTATTTTATATTATGCCAAAATTAGTACGAGGGAAACTGAAGATAATATTTAAACTTTTGCTGTTAATCTCACATTTCAACCGAGCAGCACGGATCCTGGAGTTTACCTCGTTATGCTGTACCCTACTGGGAGCCATTACATCTCCCTTTCTGTCGTGTTTCTGGTGGCACAGAATGATGACAATTTTCTCCTTTCATTGCTGTAAATCAGGATCAGGTTCCCTGGTATCAGTGAAGTTATCCTGAATAAAACCAGTGTAAATAGAAACAGAACTGCCTGAAGCAGCATTATATTCTTCATGGTTATCTGGTCTCAGGGAGCTGATGAAGTGGTTTCCAAACAAAAATGCCACCAATTATAAAACTGCAAAGGAGGTAAATATTGTGAGAAACTCCTAATTTGGGCATAGAAACAGGGGGGGCAAGATACCATGATATTAAATTCCTTGAAAAGCCCTATCCTGAATATAATGGCTGTAATTGCAATATGTTTAAGATGATGAAAGCAATATTACTGTAATTCCCAAAATTCACATGCCTTCCTCATCAAGAAGAAAGCCCACAGAGAAAAGCCTATGTTTATTTTTGGAAGTTCCTCTAACAGAACACATAATTCTTTCAATAAACATTACATAAGAGGGAAATTTCACATACTTTCCTATCATTAGTGTTTCTGTAAATACTGCCAATTCTATTTTTAAAGATGCTAATAGTAATGACTCTGAGCCAGCTGTTCAAAGTCTTTTACCACCACCGCAGTTAACCAATAAATCCTGTTAGAAGACAGGGATTTGATGGATGGACCAGTCAGTGGATATGGAATTGGCTGGATGGTCACACACAAAGGCCTGTGTGTCCAAGTGGAACCCAGTAAGGAATGGCATCCTCAGGGGCTGGGACTGGGACCGGCGCTGTTTAATGTCTCGGAGACAAGGACGGGGGACTGACGATGACACTGAGCTGTGTGGTGGGGCCACACCCTGGAGGGCAGGGGTGGGGCATCCAGAGGGACCTGGACAGGCTGGACAGGTGGGGCTGTGTGAACCTCATGAAGTTCCGCCAGGCCAAGCACAAAGCACTCACTGCACCGGGGTCAGGGCAGTCCCAAGCCCAAACACAGGCTGATGGTGAGCAGCCCTGGGAAGAAGGACTTCAGAGTGCTGGACAAGCCCCAGACACGTGTCCTGGCAACCCAGAACCCCCCCATGCGCTGGGCTGGTTCCCCAGTGTGGGCAGCAGGGAATGGGGGGTATTCTGCCCCTCTGCCCCACTCAGGTGAGACTCCACCTGCAGAGCTGCCCCAGCCCTGGGTCCCAATATCCGGAGGATGTGGAGCTGTTGGAGCAAGTCCAGAGAAGGCCACAGAGATGCTCCAAGTGCTGGAGCCCCTCTGCCATGGAAAGCTGGGGATGCCCCTTCCCATGGCAGGGGTGGGACTGGATGGGCTTTAGGGTCCCTTCCCACCCAACCCATTCCAGGATTCCATGATCACCTGCAGTGGCCCACAGGAAGCAGGAACAGCGCTCACGCAACATTAAAGGCAAGGCTTGAACATTCTGGCAGGGGCAGGCTTGCACCTTTCAGAGCAGTTCAAGGCTCCTGCCGATTCTACAGGTGCCAGCAGCAGTTCCAGGGGCATTCCAGGGCCTTTGCCAGCAGGGGCTTGAAATCAAAGTGTGATAAAAGTGCTGCGTCCCTCCCTGCCAAGCTCCCGCCTCCCATGCTGGTGAGGTAAGTGTAGCTCCTTCAGTTTCTTGTTTTGTTTAGCCTTTTACAGTATCAAATATGTATCCTTAATGCTTAATTTTCTCTACTCTGTAATGGTTTCTCTTGCCTAATCCTGTGAAAGAGTGATGTTATTTCTCGTACTATTTGAACAATTCAGCCCTTTAATTTTTTTGTGACTTCTGCCTCCTTTAAGTTTCTGTTGTTGTTGTTTTTCTTTTAATTTACATGTCTGTTTGCTTTTCTCCTTGTGTCATTCATTTATTTAGATTAACCAAATGTTTTACTAAGAAACTAAGAACATTTGCTGCTATAGTTTAATAAGATGCATTCTGAGAATTCAGTCATTTAGTTCTGGCTGCTGCTTTGGGACTGGAGCTTGTGACTCTGGCTTGCTGAAAGTCAAATGAAGCTATGGAGGGATGTATTTATTGACTCTTGATCTACTATTTCTTTCTGCCCCATTAGGATAAAATCTTCTTAGACAGTGTCATGTTAAAGGACTGGTTTAGTGTTACTGTGCTGATGCCGCACAGAACTCAGGCTTCAGGGAGGAGGGCAAACTGGACAACTAGATTTGAAAAAGGAACACTGGAAATCCTGCTTTAAGATGATTTACCTACGTTGTGGATCTTTCCCAGTCCACTTTCTCTCCCTGAAATGTCAGTGAACTTGTTTCTCCATTACTATTGTGCTATAAAATTCTAAACATAATGCTGAGATCAAAACTAGCTGAAATAATCCCCGCTTTAATTAATTGAATGATGTCATTGCTTTCAATCCTAATGTATTTTCTTATGTAACCGTAAATAAAATTACTCTCAAATATTTTTTGTTCCATGTAAACAAATGCAAAGCAATTCTTCTTTCATCACTTCCTTGCCATTGATCCATTTGTAATTGCCATGAATGTTGCCCTCTGATTTACAAATACTGCTAGTAATTAGGATTTAATTACCTAAGTAGCCTCAAAGAAAATCTATTCTAGGAAAAGCATGATACAATGAGCAGTCATACCTGCTTTTTGTTAAAATCAGGTAGTAGCCTATTTAGTAGCATCTGTCCATTCAAAGGGGAGCTGCATCCATGCTGAGGAACAGGTGCTTTTCCTCATTCAGTCCAGGTAATGGGATTTTTCAAGAACTTGTGCCCCCAACAAAAAACAAAACAAACAACAAAACAAAACACAAAACCACAACCACATAAAAAACACGTGAAGATTTAGGCCAATTTAGTTGCGCATTGCAGCCAACTGCTCCCATGAAACAGCAGCATCAAATGTCACTGCAGGACAACATAGTGGGTTCTTTGAGAATTCAGAGGTTTCCTGTAAAATGGAAGTTTTCAAGGTCCAACATGCTCTAATACACAGCAGGCTTCTGTCTGGGTAGCCTGTGGAGGTCAGAAGTTCCTAAATGAGGGGATTGAGCCAAGGTGGGAGCAGTGGGGGCAGCGTCCCCAGCTGTGTGAGGTGTTCAGTTTCCAGCTGTACATGCATGGGATATAACAAAATGTTTACTGTTTGCCCAAAAATTTATTTGCTAGGCTGTGTATTTTGCCATGGGATGGTTCTTCCACTTGCCCGTGTGCCCTGTGTCAGGGTGTTAACTGTTCTCCTGGGCACAGGGGACAGATTTCAGGGAGCAGACCCTGCTCTAAAGTGTCAGACTGATTTGCACGTTGAATTCAGTGTTTTATAGAGTCACAGGATGGTTTGGGTGGAGTGGACACCAAAGCTCATCCAGTTCCACCTCCTGCCCTAGGCAGGGACACCTTCCACTATCCCAGGTTTCTCCAAGCCCTGTCCTTGGACACTTCAGGGATGGGGCAGCCACAGCTTCTCTGGGCAACCTACAGATTCTTAGCTGTGGTCTATAATACCTGGATTTTTATTTTTTTGAGGGGGAAAAAGTCCTTGAATAAATCACTTCTAAGTGCAATTGATATAGTCGTGCATTCTTTAATGCCCTTTAGGTGTTCTTCCCACAGAAACGTAGAGCCCCTTTCAGTGTTTACACGTGACATTTTACATACCAAGGAATACCAGCCCCTGTTTTTGGGTTTAAAACATGTTTGTGTTTTTCTCTCCCAGAACTGGCATCTGGAAGAAAATGTCCTATCAACAATTCCCAACAATTTATTTCGGAAGCTCTGATCTGCTTTGGCTTGTTCTCCAGTCTAAAAGGATTAAAGCTTCCCCATGCAATTGGTTACCACATGTAAGATCACTGGTCACAGGCAATTTAATAACAATTGTATTTATCTTCCACTTGCCTGACTGTAATTCCATTGCAACAGTCAGACCTTGAGATGCTTTTTTTTTGGTACTGACTTTGGTGCAGGGGAATGGTGGATAAGCTTAATGTTGTTTGTTGCAGCTCAGATGAACTAAAGCTCCAATTGATAATACAGGGTGAAACTCTAGACTCTTTTAACTTCAGAAATGTAAGACCTGTTGCTTTTTTCATGTGAGATTTGTACCATTTTTATTTTATTGTTTTGATGGTGTCGTAGAGGAAGTGGGAATGCGGACCCAAGTTACAAACCTCGCGTCTCTCCTCAGTGACAGTGAAGGACAGCTCTGTCAGACAGAGTTACCCATTAATCTGCTTTTGATGGTTGTCTGACAAGGTATTTGTCACGTCCTGGGAGGATTAATTGTCTGTCCCATCAGATGAAGTGTGCAAGGAGGAAGGTTCACCACAACGATGCCATCAGCCTGAGAAGTGACACTTGCTGTCACCTTGCCATGACCAGCAAAACTAACTTCTCACCAGGTTTGTTGATGTCCTTGGACAACTTCTTGCTTCTCAGTCCAGAAGTGGAAGACAAGAAGTCCCAACAGGTTGTAATTAACTGCGACAAAGGAATTATTTTTTTACTGGAAGGAAAGAAAAGACCAGCACAGACCAGCTTGTTTGCAGTAGTGGTACTAAAATAAACATTCCTGTGAGAATGTTGAGGAGGAAAAGGAGGCAGCCCTTGGTTAGTAGATGCTACAGCATTATCCACAGTAAAAGAAAAAAAACACAATAAAAACAAACAACAATGTGATGGTGCCTCTGGGGAAATTCTTCCCTGGGGGGGTGGGGAGGCCCTGGCACAGGGTGCCCAGAGAAGCTGTGGCTGCCCCTGGATCCCTGGCAGTGCCCAAGGCCAGGCTGGACACTGGGGCTTGGAGCAGCCTGGGACAGTGGGAGGTGTCCCTGCCATGGCAGGGGTGGCACTGGATGGGCTTTGAGGTCCCTTCCAACCCAAACCTTTCTATTCTATGATTCTATCTTGTGACTGAAACAAGGTGCTTAAAGGTATTTTAAGATCTCTTGTTCGTGAATCATTACATACTCTACTCGTGATTAGACAAATGCAGTAAATGAAGGTTATGTCTCTAAAAATAGCTGGAAAATATCAAGGTTTTGAAATGCAGCTCTCGTGTCCAATTTTTAAACTGGACAGGACTGATAGTATTTTGATATGGTTTGTAAGTTGTATGATTGTCATTGCATAAGGGGTTGAAGTCCCTTCTGACTGACATTCTTTGTGTACATCTTCCTCAAAACTAATGTCAGTTATTAGGCCCTTCATGTGTTATGCTTTATCTTGCTTGTGTTTTTCCACTGACTTCAACCAGCAGCTCAGCTTTTAGGAAATGCCCATCAGAAATATCCACTGAATATTCCTTAGTTGCATTTTGTCCTTATTACATGTTGGTGCACAAGCTGTATTCTAAGCTATTTGGAAATTCTGTGGGTATCCTTTCCCTTTCTTTTTTTTGCTTTAAAAGCCATTGAATCCCCCACTTCAAAAAGCGAATGTGAACACAGTGCTTTCAGGCTTTGACTGAATTGAAATGTCTTAAAATATTGCCACAAATGTTAATCTGGTGTTGAGCAGCTGCCAAAATGTTTGCTTCTCCTTCCTAGAGGTAACGAAATGTTATGGCTGAAACTAACAACTTTCCTTAGTGTTTGTGTTGTTGAGGTTTAACAGTAAACAAGTCAAATTGCAACGACAGGAAACAAAACCAGCCCTTTGTCTAGTGAGTTTCATTCGAGCTGATCTGCTGCTGGATATAAAAGCTGTTTAAAGGAATCTTATTGAACTGGTAAAATGGAAGCAGTGAAAAATCAGGAAATAGTTAAACCTGGTTTGAGTCTAGTCTCTGTGGCTGTGGGCTACAGGGGGATGAAGTGTGCCTGTACCCCAGGCACATGGGAGCCCAGAGGAGATGCTCCAAACAGAAGCACACACAGCAACCCTGAGCATTTTACAGCTGAACAACAACAACTGTTTTCTGAGCCTGGACATGCTGACATTTTTCAAAAGCTTAGGGTTTGACTAAATGTTAACAGGTTTTCAGATAGATCAAAAAATATTATCTTATATGTGACATGAATGTCCTTTGTGCCCTATGCAAAGCTTGCAGGCTGCTTCCCAGAACAGGAACACCAGAATTTTTCAAAAAGGAAGTTGATGAAATTAAATAAAAACAGGGCATATTTCTTTCTAATCTTATTATCAAAAATGGCTGAGCAGCTTTAGCTCAGATTTAGCCAGAGGAAGGCACTCAGCAACCCAAAGAGATGAAGCTCAGCAAAATTACAAACAACAGCAAATGATGTGTTTATAACGGGGACAGTCAGTATCAGACTTTAAAGTGATAAGCAGGATTTGCAAAGATCAAATACTAAATATTGGAGCAGTGTATAATGAATGGGCATAAATGCAAACTTCAGATTGTCACGCTGGAAAGCTTTGGGGTGTGTTGTTTTCCAGCACTGATGTTAATGATGGAGAAATCTGGATTTGTTTTCTGTGCCTTTCCTACTCCTTCCTGTTGAAGGAAACAAAAGTAGGAAAAAAAATTAAGGAGAAAAAATATTCTTGTGTTTCTATTTAATTCAGTGTTCTTTGCTTTTACAGTTTCTGCTCTTTTCTGTTTTATTGAAAACTCTGCTTTTGGAAAGGAATCCTATAAACGAGCTCCTGCAGAGCTTGGTGAGTGCTCACTTCTGGTTTGAAGATGTCAAAGGCTTTTTTGCCTCTCAGTGTTGAATTCAGTGGTTAGACTTTAAAATACTTTGATATTTATCTAAAGAATGGGATTAATTTATTGCAAACATGTGCTATGAGAGAGGGGGAAAAATTACTTATGTTATTTATAAATACAAAATCCCAGACTGGTTTGGGTTGGAAGGGTCCCCAAAGCCCATCCAGTGCCACCCCTGCCATGGCAGGGACACCTCCCACTGTCCCAGGCTGCTCCAAGCCCCAGTGTCCAACCTGGCCTTGGGCACTGCCAGGGATCCAGGGGCAGCCACAGCTTCTCTGGGCACCCTGTGCCAGGGCCTGCCCACCCTCCCAGGGAACAATTCCTGCCCAGTATCCCATGCATCCCTGCCCTGTGGCAGTGGGAAGCCATTCCCGTTCTGGTGCCCGGGTTCCGTGGCAGAGGGGGCAGGAGAGGTGACCCAAGCCGGCCGGACCCGCGGGTCAGGGCCGAGTGCTCGGACAGGGTTTGGCTGCTCCTGCAGCATCCTGCAGCAGGGCTCTGTCCTGTGGCCTGTCTCCTAGAAGGGTCATTTGAAGCAGAGCTTTGAACAGGCACTCAAAGCACACCAGGGGGCAGGGAGGTGGCCTCGGGCTGGAGCTGGACTTGGTGGCCTCCGCAGCCCCGCTGTTGCCCATCCCGCTGCCAGAGTGGAACGACCAGCAGCCCAGGCAGGGGAAGGACAGGACATCAGACACTCCATTCCCACTTCACATGAGCAGCCTGTTCCTGGAATAACTCTATTCTATTGTTCCCAAGCTGAGCAGTGACAAATCAAAAAAATATTATTTGATTATTGAAGTATCTTTGTATCCCTCAGAGCAGAACAAGCCACAGGTCTGCTGCCTTCCTGCAGTGAAACTGGTTTCGTGCAATGCTCTTTTCTGGCCAGATTCTAGATCTGGATTTCTTCACTGTAATACTTCGATCGTTGCAGGTTTCCCAGGTTGTTACTGAGATGAGGGGATTCCTGCCATATGTGGCATTTATCCATTTCTGCTGGCTCTGTGGGTGATAGGTTCTAAAGAAGGATGCCAGCGTTCCTGCTGTGCCGGAGGCTTTGCTCATGCCACAGCAATGGTGACGGAGCACTGCAGGAATTGAGGGCAGGTTTTTGGGCAGCAGCACGGTGTGACAGATGGCTGGAGGCACTGAGGCTGCCGAGCCGTGCGTGTGCTCCGGGCACTGCCATTCCCGGCTGTGCAGAGGTGCCCATCCCGGCCGGCCCACACTGCCAGCACCGGCAGCAGGGTTTGCCTCCATCCCTCTCACACATCCTCCTGGTGTTTCTAACACCCACGGGGACCTGGGAAAGGCTGGCAGGATGGCTGGGCCCGGTGCTGCTGTCCCACCAAAAGCCCTGCTCGGGCTGCTGTGTTGCCTCGGCAGAGCCCGAGGGTGTGTGGCACCGTCGGGGCAGTGACACAGACCACAGCCACCACCGCGTCACACACACGGGGTGTATTTACACCGCGCTGTGCACAGCCCCGTCCCTCTGCCCCAGGGCTGGGTCACACTCAGCTCCTCCCACAGTGGGCCGGGTGGGCAGCACAATGGTCTGAACCTTGGCTAAAGGAGACGGAATGCAAGCATTTGCCTTAATCCACATCACTAAAGGCATTTCCTTGCGGCGGAGCTGTGCCTGTCAGGGCTGCTAAGGCAGCCCACATCATGTTCTGCAGTCACAGGGACCTGGACGTTACCTGGCAGTCCACTTGGTACCTGGAGAACACCTGGAATTGTGCCTGTGACATAGGGGTTGGCAAAATCTATTATATTTTTACAAAACACTCATGTTTTCACAAGACAACTTTTTCTGAAAAAGATCTGGTTCACCAGCTAATTTCCAGCCCACTCCTCCTCCTCCGTTCTGCAGTGCTCCCTAGGCTGTACACCTGGCATCAGAACCACCTGGATGCAGGGACAGAACAGGAGAGAGAGGTGCAGAGGCAGCACTAACCCAGAGGAACTGCCCTGCGCTGCTGTTTTCTCTTCTAGTGAGTAGAACACCGGTTTTATGACACTGGTACCATCAGTACCAATCAAAAATCTCTGAGGTCAGCTGAGGTCAATTTGGAGGCTGATGCATGATCAGCCTCAGCTGTTAGTCTTGGGCATGTTTTCATGCAGACCTGGAATGAATTCTGTATTCACCTTTGATGATTGAACTTCCACTTTCTGTTGTTGTTAAAAGTCACTGGTTCAATGAATGTGACACCTTTGGAAGGGGAGCAGAAGTCTGAAGAGTGACAAAGCACTTTTGTTATTCACCTGTGGCTGTTCCTACACCTGGTTCATCTGATTAGTGTAGAATTGTCATTAATTAGCAAAGATGAAAAGTTCACTGCCCAGGCCTCAGTTTCCTCTGCTGTAAAAGGGGATGAGAATACAATTATCAACTCTTCAGTCCACTAAAGAAAGCCCAGGCACTGCAGGATTGTGTGGCTGCTTCTACCCAAGAGTTCTTTAGAACTGTGAGTGATTTAGGAACAATTCTAGAGTGAAGCTTCCCAGGAGGTGCTGTGGTTTAAAACACAAGTGACTGAATTTGTAAGGGATGCTGAAAGGTGGAATGCCCAGGGGTGTCAGTGCAGCCAGAGCTGGCCTGGGCAACTCCCCCACTGCACTCAGATCACAGTGTTCAAACCTCAGTGGCTTTCCACAAGATAAAAAGAGGTTGCATTTATCCAATAGTGAAGTCATCTGTGACTCATTTTGATCATTTCTGTTTAAAAATAGATTCCGTTTCTTCGTAATAAACTATTTCAAATCTAATTGTATTCCCAAATAGTCCTTTACAAGGTGCATTTTCAAAGCCATTTCTGCTTGTTAATACGCAACTCTACCATTCCTGCGTTTGTAATTTATGATTATTTGAAGTAATTTTCTAATTTGTGACTCATGGCATTATGAAAAGGTGTTCTGGCAATTGTATCTTGCTTAGCAAACTTTTGGGTTTAGATTGTGGGAACAGATTCAGTTTCCTAAACCCCCAAAGCCCAGCGCTGCTGTCACCAACGTGTGCCAACAACAGTCGGAGGGATGGGTTAGGGCACAGGGGGTTTGACAGTGACACAGTCCTCTAGAAACTCTGTAGATGTTTTATTTCACAAAACCAGCAGCAGGAATTACACAGCAGCATATTTAGTCTGTGCAATGAACACCTATTTTCAGTTTTATCCACTTTTGTCACTCTGAACCATAATTACATATATGGCACTTCTGGGCTTCTGGGCTGGATTTTTGCTTTGTAGGCAAGTTCTTCTTTATGTGGTTTTTCTTGGCCAGTTTGCCTGCCTGGAATATTTCCACTGCTCTGTGGTCCCAGGTAATTCCTCTTTCCTGATCTCTCCTCAGGTTCCTTTCCAGACCCGTCTCTTCCTCCTGACCTCTCCTGCACTTTTTACAAGAGCACGTAGTGACAGGACAAGGGGAAATGGCTTCAAACTGAAAGAGAGTAAGTTAAGATTAGATATCAGGAAGAAATTGTTCCCTGGGAGGGTGGGGAGGCCCTGGCACAGGGTGCCCAGAGCAGCTGTGGCTGCCCCTGGATCCCTGGCAGTGTCCAAGGCCAGGTTGGACATTGGGGCTTGGAGCAGCCTGGGACAGTGGGAGGTGTCCCTGCCATGGCAGGGGTGGCACTGGATGGGCTTTGAAGTCCCTTCCAACCCAGGCTGTTCTATGATTCTGTGAGACATTGGAGGCTGATTCCCTGTTGTTCCTTCATGAACTAATTACAGTAAAATAAAATGCCTCTTCTGCAGCCAGTATGTGGCACATGTACAGTGCAGTTAAACTTTCCTCCAAATTTCAGTGCAATTGGGGCAAATCCACATTCCATGGCAGCACCAGGACTGGACATTCTTGGTGCACCTGGGGCACAGCTTTGCATGCAGCAGGGTGTATGTGCCCTCTCCTTGATGTGAGGAATCCATCTGCGCTTGGATCTCAGGTCTCTCTTCCAAGAGGGCCCAGAAGGATCCAGCTGTTGTCCCCATCATGTGCTTGGAAAAACTCCTTCACATTCCCAGTGTCCCAGAGCACCCCAGTGCCTCTGGCTGCTGCTCCTGGCCTGCAGTTTCTCTCATGCTGGGGTTTGTTTTTTCTTTTCGAGTGTACCTTGTCAATATTGTGACTTGACATTTCTAGGGAAGCACTGTCAAATGGAGCTGCTA
Organism: Orthonyx spaldingii; assembly: GCA_013397795.1. Taxonomy (NCBI): domain Eukaryota; kingdom Metazoa; phylum Chordata; class Aves; order Passeriformes; family Orthonychidae; genus Orthonyx; species Orthonyx spaldingii. The sequence goes on from VZTJ01005968.1 coordinate 1,118,869, forward strand.
ATCACACTGGAAGATTTGTTTTGCAACATTCCTTTCAGCTTTAATTACTGCTAATTTAGAACCAAAGAGCTGTGCCATTAGCAATGTATTTGTCATTTCTGCAAGTGAGGTTTTAGAGAAACATTCAAAAAGAGCAAATACATTATTTCATACTGAAATGAGGGAGGCAGACAGACACAGGCAGCATTTTAAGCAGCCAACTTGTCAAAGGTGAGGTGGGTTAGACTGTGCGGTTAAGCTGGGAATGGAGATTTACAGTGACTCCAGCAGTACAATGTGAAAAATATATCCTGATTGAGATTGTCTGTGGGGCTTTTGGTGCTGCGCTTCCAAAATACATCTTTATAAACCATATGTCCATCTAAGATAAATGTCAGGACAAGGTATGATATTACCTTTCTCTTAGAGGCTTGGTACATTTATTTTCTTAAAGCTTTACCAGATTTCAGCTGTTCTGCTTTTCTTTGAAGCAAAAGTTATGGAAAGTATTATTTAATTCTGAAAAATCTAGTTAGGAAGGGAAAATTTCTTCTTTTGTTTTATTGCTATGAAACATAATTTATAAATGTTTATAAATTATTAGCAGAAACCTGATTTCTGAAATGGACTGTGCATCCTCGGCACTGTGTTCCCATCTCAGCAGGCAGTGAGAGAAACGTGACGGGTGACTGCCACCCTACCTGTCACCTTCTCTCCGCCAGGCTGACCTGTGCTGCACATATTTCTGCTTATGAAACAAGGGTGGCTCTTGGTTTCCTTGGCAAGAACAGATCCAGGTGATGCTGGGACTGAGAAGCAATATAAACCCATCCCATGCCCTTTTACTGCTTTCGCTTCGGTGCAGAACTTTTTTTTTTTTTAAATGCATTCTGTTTCATCCATATCTTCTCCTGTCTCTTGGTATCTTGTGTGCCCTGATTTGCAGGATTTCAAGGATTATAATGTCGGCAAAGTTTGATGCTTACCCCTACACTTCATGGTATCCCATGTAATTTTATTTTTTTCACCTCAGTGCAGGATTTTATTTGGTTTTTAGCATTTCATTTCTTCAATTTCTTCTCCTGTCTCTTTCTTTCATTTGCTCTCTTATTTAGGGGTTTCAGTAAGGTTAATTTTGCCTGAAAAAAATAAAAGTGTTGGTCCTTTTCACTGAACCTCATTGCATCCGAATCCATTTGGTTGTAGGCACTCCATTCCCAATTTTTCTTTTCAATTGCATTTCATTTGATCATATCTCCTTCCCTGAGTGTTTGTTACACTTTCTTGTCGATTTCAGGATTTCATTTCCTTCCCCAAAAGGGAATTCCGTTTTGCAATTTCAACGAGGATCAATTCAGCAAGGTTTGGTGCCTTTCCCTGCACATCAGGTCATCCCATGCCCTTTTACTGTTTTCAGTTTGGTGCAGATTTTTTTTTAATGCATTCTGTTTCATCCTTATGTTCTCCTGTCTCTTGGTATCTTGTGTGCCCTGATTTGCAGGATTTCAAGGCAATGATTTCATCAGCAGCAGAAAGTCAGAACAATGAACTAGAAAGAAAACATGGAAAACTTCAATTTAAAACCTCAGTTCTTTTTCTTCATATGAAGAAAAATACTACAGTATAAAAAAATTATTTATCAAAAGATTCCATTCATTTATGCATGGGTGGTAGCACTGGGTTAACTGACAAAGTTCATTTTGTCTGAGTAAGCTTGAATAGGGCAAACAATTTGCATAGAGAAACAGTCAAAAAATTAAAAATCAAATTAAAAAAAAACCATGAAAATGTTGCAAAGCTATTAAGCAACAGGAGAATATACGGCCAAAAAAAAAAGTAAAAGAAGAAAAAGCATGCAGGCAATCACTACAAGCATGACAGTCTGTTTTGGACTAGTTAAGAATCTCTGGACTTGGCCAACTAAATAATTTGAGGTAGTAAATAGTGTCTGCCTATTCCTACTGGTAATTATCACAGAAATGAGAATCACAGCAAATCCCAGCCCCTCTCTTTGGCGCAGCTGCTCTGGGCCCCTGAGCACTCACCCACCTTTCACAGCGCTGCCTCCCTGGAGAGCCCTCCAGCCTGGGCTGGCCCAGGACCACGCGTTTGCTAAATGCACCTGCTACACAGCAAACGTGATTGCATTGACAGCCTTCCGTCTGAGCCACTGTCCCCTTGAATTTCCACCCTGAGGTGTCCTGCAAAAGGGACTAAAATCCTTTCTTGGGGCATTCTGGGAACGGAAAGCTACTCTGTATGGAGCCGGCCCCTTCGGCTGTGCTGGAGATGTATTTGTGTGCCTTCACTGGAATGTGTTTGAAGGAAAGTGTGACCCAAGGGACAATTTTCTTATGGCCTCTTCACTGAGGAGTGTCACCCAGCTTTGCAGCTGAGGGGATGTTGGGGGCCAGGAGAAATAAGGAAAGAGAAACACCTCAATGGTGTGGTAAAATATCAACCTGTGAATCTCAGAGCCCTGAGTGGCAGAGAAAGAGGTTGGGTTTGTGTGAGAGACAGAAGCATTCATTCCAGGGAATGTGGTTAGAGAAACACAAGACGAAGTTTTCGGCAGAGGCTGTTCTTTGGAGTCAGCAGAGAAGAAACAGGAGCAGAAGGCTGGGCTTTTGCTGGGATGAGAAATGGCTGTTTGCATGGCAGGCACTTCATCCCAACAGCAGAGAGGAATGTGTGCAGATAGAGGACATTTTACAGGGGATATAGGGGAAATTAGGATATTAGGGAATGAAAGAGGACAGTTACTTAGCAGAAGACTCTGGGGAAAAATGGAAATACACTACTGGCTGATACATATGGAGGAAATGCCTTCTGTGTGCCCGTGTGTCAAGCGACATAATCATCACATTTGTGTACAACTTGATGGTCAGACCTGCTTTAAAAAAATAATTTGGTACACTATAAATTCCCTGTAAGTAATTTTTAGAAGCTGCTCAGTATTGTTCGTCCACACAGCAGAAGCCTGAGAGTGTTGTCTGTGTTTACATGTGGTGTTTGAGCTCATGTTCTTAGAGCAAATTGTGTTTGTCTGTTCTCACACTTTCTCTTTTTTTTTTCCCACAGCATTGCAGTTATAAATTTACATTAGGAGGGTAGAATTAAGAAGTTGTCAGCAGAGAGGGAAAGATGCATTATTTATGGTCTGATGGATTCCAGAAGCCATTAATAATAGAAATACTGGGCATATTCCCACAGAATGCCTCTTCTCATACGTAAGCTTTCCTGTAATAAAGGCTAATTACTGTGGGTACCATTACTATCAGACTGGAATTAGGAGTGTTAAAATGTGATATCATTCAAGGAAACGCAGTAAATTTGGGGTATAAATAAGCCACTTGAAATGCTAAGCCATGTGGTGAAAGATTAAAATACAAAAACTATAGCTCAAAATACTGTGAGACTGGAAACAAAGTCAAAATACTGATGTACAGATGACTCTTTTTTATAAATCTCAGTTCCATGTGTGGTATCATTAAAGACAACCACGTGCATTTCCAGAATGTCACATGATTATTGTCTTTGTATTTTAAGACCTTGGGTTTAATTCTTGTTCTTTTTCAAGTAATCAGTAGTGTTGCTTAATTACCACTATTTACCTTCATATTTACCACATTTTAGCATGACCTGACAGCATGCAGTACATTTTTCTATCTGCCTTACCCGTGCTTAATGTTTGTACCACTTTTTCCATGTTAGTGAACATTTATTTTAGCATGCACAGTATGTAGAAACCTGCTTACTTAATATTTGAAGTTATCAAGATCTCAAGTGGCATTCCAGACCAAGATACCACCTGTGTGACCCTCCTGGCTTGGCTTTTTTACTTGCAAGAGAACTACATTGAATGTCATCTGTACAGAGATTGATGTGAAGGACTGGAGAATTTAGTTGCTCTGTGCTTTGCAAGTTAAACTGTTCTCTCAGAAGACCCAAATCAAGGCTGTTTCAGACCACAGATTCTGTGAGCTCCACACGGACAGCAATAACTCCCTCAGCAAGGCTCATGAGAGATGGAAACTACTGTAGGTCAGATTGAAGTGGACTGGGAGAGGAGACCTGACTGCAGGAAATGTTCCTCATACCTGCCTCCAGCCACAGCAGAATTAGTGTAAATTCATCATCTGGAAACATTTACAGAGTTTGCCAGGAAGGAGACCAGTATATATTAAAAATATGTCTAAAAGCATACTTCTGTGCTTTTAAAAATATTTTGTGGTTTTAGAAGTTCAGTCCTAGTATAATTTCAAATCTAGTATTAATGATAGAGCTAGAAATCCAGAGTTCCCTATTTCACAGAACTGTCCATATGCCAGTGCCTAAAGGGGCTCCAAGAGACCAGGAGAGGGGCTTTGGACAAGGGATGGAGGGACAGGACACAGGGAATGGCTTCCCACTGCCAGAGGGGAGGGATAGATGGGATACTGGGAAGGAATTGTTCCCTGGAAGGGTGGGGAGGCCCTGGCACAGGGTGCCCAGAGAAGCTGTGGCTGCCCCTGGATCCCTGGCAGTGCCCAAGGCCAGGCTGGACACTGGGGTTTGGAGCAGCCTGGGACAGTGGGAGGTGTCCCTGCCCAGGGAACGGGGTGGCACTGGATGAGCGTTAAGGTCCCTTCCAACCCACACCTTTCCATGATTCTGTGAATCAGCACAGACCATTGCTAATCATGGAAATAAATCAGAAGTTCCTCTCCCTAGGAGTCCGCTGTAGAGGGTGAGTTTCACCAAGTGTTTCAGGGTATTGGTAAATACTGGCATTTTAATGAGTTTGGTTTGGAAATGAGCAGAGTAGAGTTGGCAAGTGTGTGTTGCTTGTGTGGTAAAGTGGGCTATTCCTGTTGTTTTCCCAAGCTCCCTTACCATTTGTTACAGTCTTCCTTTCCAAACAAACACACAGCATACCTGAATCACTCTAGCTAGTGATTTTGGGTTTAACTCCCCTTCCATGATACACAGTCCTGAAAGTTTTCAGGATTTGATTACTATTCTTCAAAACAGCAAATCAAGTGTTGTTCCTGCTGATTTTTGTCTGCACAAGAACATGGAGTTGTGTTCTGTTCCATTTAACTCAAACCCAATAGGTTGGAACAACAAACCAAGTAGAAACGATAGTCTGGAACAACGTTGTAACTTAGTTCTGTGATAACGTTTAATGGTAGTCTAGATAGTGTATATTTAAAGAAAAATATTCCCTTGGTCTTAATATTTAGAATCTGTGGGCATGGACATGAGGTTTGGGAACCTTCTGTAACAGGCGAGAGTCTTCTGCTCCCTCCCACGTGGCCCATCTGTTTGTGCTGGGTGGGAGCTGGGTGAGGAGTAGCAGCTACACACTGTGTGCTGAGAATAATGGAGTGTGCCTGGGAGTGGTGCTTCTGCTCCCAAATGTGAGCAGAGGAGGGAGGTGGAATCCCAGCATGTGTCTGCTCCAGGATTCAGGGAACCCCCTGAATCTGTAGTTCAGATAGAGCCAAACCTTTGTTTGGATAGAGCCAAACCTCACGACCTCTGGACCTCACAGAGGTGACTGTGGCAGCAGCAGCTCTGGGTACAGACCTGCCCGAGATGGTGGCTGAGTTCTGGGGTGGTCAACTATTGATGAGCTGGGCACCCAAAGAATTCCTTACACAAACACAGTTCCCAGTGAGTAAGTCAGGCTTTGGAGCACAGTGTAAATATACCCTCAAATTAATCAGAAGCAGGTAAATATGAAAGATCACTGAATGAGTTCAGTTCTGTACCTAAAAAGCTGTAATTCGAGATAATGCTAAGTTTGTTTAACCTGAGACGCCAGACAGGATGAAATGCAAGGTGTGCAAAAGCTTTCATTTCTTGGTTGTTATTGTTACATGACATTATGTCACATATCTAGTATCACAGGATGACAGAAAGGTTTGTGTTGGAAGGGACTTTAAAGCCATGGGCAGGGACAACTTCCACCAGCCCAGCTTGCTCCAAGCCCTATCCAATCTGGCCTTGAAATTCAAATTGATTATGTTAAAAGATCTCTCTTGTTTTGACTCACATATTGCATCTGGGCCCTCGTAGTATGTTAACGATTATTGTAGCTGTTTGCTTTGCCTTTTTGCTTCCTCTGATACATGGAACATATTTTTAACTCCTATTCATCATGCAGAGAGCTCTGTATTCAACTCAGTCATACACAGCTCATGTAATACTTATTTATACCCCAGTCAGCTCTGGCAGGCTATAAATGCTGCAGGCAAATGAAGTGAGAGAAGTCTGGGTTATATATGGCTCTAACTCAGTCCTTATATGCACATTAATTACGTCAGTCTTGGCTTCCACTCTATTTTTTCTTCAAAGTAAAGATCCCAGCACAGAGCTGGGATTTTCCGCTGTCATGCCCTGCTCTGTTTCAGCATTCCTTGTTGTTTATACCGTGGATTTGGCACATTTAAACCTTGCTGGGGGCTGTGGTGGACTTTCCATCAGGCGCAGGAGGTTGGGTGAGCCCTGACAGAGCACAGGCTCGGGCAGCAATGTGGGGTCGTGCTCAGGCCTACCTGTCCACGGTCAGGGCAACCAGGGACCCTCAGCAGGACTGTGGGCACAATCCTGGGAGCTTCATTTCTGCGCGGTGTTGAGGACAGGGGGCTCTCAAACTTGGCACGAGTCAGAAATACTGAGCACTTAACAAAAATGATTGTAAGTTGGATTAGCTTCTACATGGTGGGATGGATAAAATCCAGGTGAAGGGTTTGCCAAATGATGAGATCCATTAACTGTGCAAATCCATTAATGATGAGATCCATTAATTATCTGTCAGAAGGAAGCCACTGCTATGCTCATGTACATCAACAGTTTGCTAGTTTCTTCCAGAACACAGATTGCTTTGTGAAAAATCCTTGAGAATAAAATATGTATTAAAAGAGAGGAGACCAACGACGCCCATTTCCATTGGATCGATGGACTGACAGTGCACACGCTGTGTTGTACATAAAGCCCAAGTGGTTGAGGTGGTAACGGGACTGCAGCAATCTCCCTTTCATGCTGCAGAAGTGCTTCCCACTGTTGGGAAGCTGAACTTGAGTGAACTGCCATGGGCCAGTGTGGATCTGCAGGAGAGCGGCATAAGGAAGGGGACAATCCAAGAGCTTAGGAGCTGAAAGAAGAAACGATAAAAGATGTAAAAGAAGAATTCCTTGCTGACAAACATGTAGGTGCAGCCCAGGGTTTTACTGGAACAGGGAAGAACAGCTCTGCACCAAGGCAGCTCCTCTGTGCAGGTGACCATGCCTCTGTAATGTGTAATAAGGATCATGCAGGTGCTGGAAAACTCCACTTTTCTACTGAAAAATATAAAAACACTTTAATGTGCATCATTATCAAATCTGTATTTGATGAATGAATGGTATTTTTGACATAAGTGTATAGAATACAAACTGACTTTTCTATTTTCTATTATTAAGAATTTTTTTTTTCTCCAGAATTAAAAGCACTATCAGTGTTTTTTATTTTCTCAGTTGCTACCTTTTGTATTCCTATTTTGGTAATTGTACCTTTGAATATCCAGATTCTTTCTACTGAAAAACAAGAGGACTTTATAATACTGAATAACAGTGGACTGTAAAATCCTACATGTAACTTATTTTTTCATTTCCAGTGTATGCAATACGATCAATTACTACATATAAATACAAGACAAGGTATTATGTTCCTTTACATTTGCATAGAAAGCACTTAATGAATGTTTGATGTGTCACATTTTGCAATATGTAAATAATACAAACCCTATTGGAGAGAAAGTATTAGTGAATTCTTTCTGAAACAGGGAAGTACCTGGTTGTGTAAAGGAGAGAATAAACCCACTGGAGATGTTATTAATTTTTTTTTTTTTGGCTGACAATTGCCATGGTAGAAATTTTTTCCTCCCACAATATTCACAAACATTTTGGGGGGAATTGGGTAATGCCTGTAATTCTGCATCTTGTAAATCCTGTTCTATACCTTCACTTTTAAAAGTTTTGTCTCTGCCTCGTCGTGCTGCTCTCTGATGCCTGTTTCAGTAGCCTCATTTAGTCACTACTTTCCGTGAGCCCCTTCCCTGGGCTCAGGGTGATGGGGGAAGTGGCGCCTTTCCTGCGCTCCCAAAGCTGTGCACAGCCCCGCTGGGTCGGGCCGTGGGTCCGCACCAGCTCCAGCACAAAGCAATGCTGTCCTCTGGCGTTCCCCGCCAGGATAAGCGGGCTGCCCGCGGCCGGGACGCGCTGGGGCACTGGGAGCGCTGGGAGAGGCTGCTGTGCCGCACACGGGATGCACGCCAGGACCGCAGCTGGACGGGTGCTGTCCCCTTACACGCCTGGATTAGGGTTGTTTAATGCCTGACAATGAAATTAATGAGAACTTTGTAACGAATTCTCACACTTTGATTATGTTTAGTTTTTGCTCTCTTGCTAAGTGTATTTCTCTGTTATGTGCTAGAAGCAGTTTTCATGTTCCTCAGGCGTGACAGAGAATATTCCTTTACTGAACCCCAAAGATTTCAGTTTCCAAATAGTGGGTGAAACAGGGGGAAAAAACACAGGGCAGCTGCTCTTGCTTGATACAGCTTAGAATATATCTCCTAAAAATTATGGGACTGTCTTGGATTTAGAATCCTGTTTCTGAGAAATTGTGCTAAAGGCAGGCCGGGTGAGTCCTTGTGGTGCCATCTTGGTTCTCCCCAAAGTAAATACCCTGTGTGTCAGAGGGGTGTGAGCCCCAACCATTCTGCTCTGTCACCACCCCTGGTGATGGTGCCATAAGGGAGAGTTCTGGAAATGGGTTTGTTCCATAGGATTCTCGCTCTGTGAGCTGAGTGACTGCAGCAGCACAGGCACTGCAGTTAAAATAGACTTGGCAGATGTCCCGTAAGCAGCACAGAGGGGAGCTTTGCACAGCCAGGAATGAAGTGCCTATAAAATGATTCAAATCTACCACAACAATTTCTCTTGGTGAAAAACCTTGGGATTTATTAACCTGAAGCACAGGTAAGGTGGTTTGTCTAGGAAATAATTTGCTTCACAGGGTATTTTTGAGGTTTTAAAGGTGTTCAACCTGACAGAACAAAGACAGGGTTTTTTGTAGCTTAATTTGGAAACTGCTGAGGGAAGGGCCTAGCCCATCAGCAGAGTGCCAAAGAGCAGAAGTCTGGGAATGTGAGTGTGGAGGTGGGGCTTTGCCTTGGCTCTGCCACCAGTGACCCCACGAGGCTCCTGAGTCAGCACCCGCCGGTGTTTCCCAGCAGAGCTGTGTTCCATAAATAACTGCCTGTCCTCTGATCTGGGCAGCCAGAGGTCAGAACATCTGCCAGGAGGCCCTGGGGCAGGCAGGGCCCTGCTGCCTTCCCCAGGGTGGAGGAGGACACAGCACCTGCCCTTCTGGGGAAAGCCGGGGATGTTCTGCTGGGTCTCCTGATGACACAATGAGTTGGTTTGCTCCATTCTGCACTTCTAAAAGTTACTGTATCTGTATTTGAGGCTCTGTCTCAACTGACTGTACAGGTATGTTCCAGCTGATCCTCTCAGGACACGACTACTGAACACATGCCTGTAAATCAAGGGGAATTTTCATCAGCTTTAAGGGAAAATACACAACATTAAACTATCTCATAATAAGAGGTGGTTCCAGATCCCACAGCTGTGGCCAGACAGGTCTGATGTTCACAGAAAGTTAGTATAGTGAGCAAAGCAACTGACATAATAATTTTGCCACGTTTACTTAGATCCCTCAGAGAACAGAAACTGGAACAGCACGTCAAACAGCACATGGGAATGATGAAAGCAGGAGGAAGAAAATTAAAAGGAACATCCCATCAAAGCCAATTCGATTCACTCTGGAAACATCTCCTTTGAATGTCTGTAACGTGGTTATGTCTGCCCACTGTGGTAGCTGGGCATTGATTTATTCTGCATATTCCAGGATGGCCCCAGGTACACCCAGAGTCACTGGATTTAGTGAGTGCATGTGACAAGGAACTGCAGGGATACCAGCTGAACTTCCTGAACACAATCGCCAGCGTTTGGAGGATGCTTCAAAGCATCCTTTTCCTTCTGAAAATGAGTTCAGATTTCTCTGTCCTTGGGGACATCAGAACTTCTCTCTGCCTGTGTCCTACTCTCAACATATTTCCAAGGCTTTGTGGAAAGCCAAGGCAGCCCCGGGACTTTGGCTTGTGAAGCCATCTTGGTACAGCAATTGAAACACTAAGAGAGTTCCAAAAAAAGGTACCAAACACCAACTTAAGCTGAGATTTTTTGTTCCTTTTTTGCTGTTTAGATTAACAGGGGCAAGGAAAAACAGTGCTGCTCATGAGAGTAATCGTTTATTAGCCTTTCTGGCAAGTCTCTACTTGACACAGTTGGGTCTCAGCCCTTCGAGTACGAGAATTCAGCTTCAGTCATAGCAGAGACACTCTATTGATTCCATATGGATCAAGCATGCTTCAGTCTGTCAGCAATTTGAGAAACCACCGGCTCCTTCCAGAAAGAATTGGTAAAAATAAACATGTTATTTGTAAATATTAGCATTGGGATGCATCTGGATCAGTACTTGCATCGGGAGGAGGGCAGTCAGCAAGTCAGGGAGTGATCCTGCCCCTCTATTCAACCCCAGTGAGGCACATCCAGAGTGCTGTGCCCAGTTCTGGGCTCCTCAGGACAAGGAAGTCAATGAGCTACTGGAGAGGGTCCAGCAGAGGCCACAGGGATGATTTCAGGACTGGAGCTGAGATGAGGAGAGGCTGTGGGAGCTGGGCCTGGTCAGTCTGGAGAAGGGAAGGCTGAGAGGGGATCCCATCAATCCGGACAAATATCCCCAAGGGGTGTCAGAGGACGGTGCCAGAGACAAGACAAGGAGCACCGGCCATAAACTAAAACACAACAAGTTCCACCCCAACATGAGAGAGAACTCCTTTCCATGGAGGGGCAGAGCCCTGGAACAGCTGCCCAGGGAGGGGCTGGAGTCTCCCTCTCCGGAGACATTCAGAGCCTCCCGGACACGTTCCTGTGTCACCGCTCCAGGTGACTCTGCCTGGGCAGGGCTTGCACTGGGTGATCTCCAGCGGTCCCTTCCAGCCCCAGCTGTTCTGGGATTCTGTACAGGGTGGTTATGAAGGGAAGTGGATGCAACTGTTCAGAACGTCGGAATTCAAAGGCGGCGGGAGCTGAGAGTACCGGTGCGCTGCGAACGGACCCAGGCCGGTTGCGCAGCCGACATCGGCACTGCCAGCCCTCATACCGCCGCCCACCCGCGGGAGCAGGCCGCGGCCTCAGGCGGCCGTGGGCCCGCCCCCTGTGGGCCCGCCCCCTGTGGGCCCGCCCCCTGTGGGCCCGCCCCCTGTG
>VZTJ01005968.1:1131421-1228669 GCA_013397795.1 Orthonyx spaldingii
CGTGGCCCCGGTGAGCGCGTCCCGCACCGGGGCTGCTCCCCCGGCCCTTGGCGGCCGCGGCGGTCACTGCCCTCCCCGTCCTCTCCCCGAGCTCGCCCTCCCGAACCTCCCCCCCACCTCCCCGGCAGGGCCCCGGGGCCAGGGGCGATTCCCGGGGAGGTCCCGCGGTGTTCCCCGGGTTCCCGCTGCGCTGTGGCCGCAGCATCCCCTGCCCTGGCACTGCCCGAGCTCGCGGGGGCCCGAGGGGGCATCTCTCCGAACAGGGCGCCACCGGCTGCGGCTCCGCCCGGCGGGACCCTCGTGTGTCGCACCTGCCCCGCCTCTGAAGGGGGTTTCGCTCGCAGCGGGGCAGGTCCGGCTGCCCGCGGGCTGCGGCCGTGCTGGGCTGTGTTACGGTGAGGAGCAGGTTCGGTGCCTGTGTGCTCGGTAAGGGACATGCCACATCAGGGTGGCGTGGGAGCACTGCCGCCTCACCTCTCTGATCCTTCCTACGAGATGCATGGGGCATGACTTCTGGGCTTCATTTTCGTCATTTATTTAGTTTCACGTGGCTATCCTGGAAAACTGGAACCAGATTCTCAAACGCATTCAGGCACCCAATGCTGCAGAGTGTCCATAAACCCACCCTGGAGTCTGGTCCCAGCCTGAGCAGTTGGTGTCCCTCGAGCCCCCTAAACCAGCTGTTTCTGCCTTCTCACATTTCGGTTGTCTTCCTCTGCAGTGACACTTCTTTTACCTGTTTTTTTTCACCCTAACCTTTCTCCATTATTTTTCTTCATCTTTCTTCCTCCCTCTTTCCCCAGCAGGTCTCAAAAGCAACCAGATGGATGTTTTTGCCAGGCTTTAAGGCCGCTCTGCAGCCCAGTGCTGCCCCAGCCCGGTCAGCGGTGATGCTGATCTGTGCTGGGTGGGAGGGCAGTGGGTGACCGGCCCTCTGAGCACTGGGGCTGTCCCCAAGGGTCGGCGCTCATGCCGTGGCCGTCCCCTGGTGCCGCATCCTGCCTGTGGAGATGCCGAGTGCTGGCTGGCCTGTGCTGACCCTGGTGGGGCAGGGAGGTGTGGTGGCCAGCAGGAGGTGAGAGCCACGGCCTCTGCTCGTGGCTCTCAGGAGGGGTCTCTGAGTGAGGCAGATGCCCGGCTCCTGGTGGACTCTGGGGACTTGGAGTGAGCACTGCAGTCATCCCAGGCCTGGGGTGTGGAGGGGAGGAGAGATCTTGTTCATCCTATGGCAGAACACAGGAGTCAGCCTGGCAGTGACTGGAAGGTGAAGGTCAGGATGTGTCCCAAAGGCAGCAGGAGTTTATCCACTTGGTGCTGAAGTTGGAGTGCCTGAAATGGATATGTGGACCTTCCACCCGCTGGGGAGTTATTTGCAGAAGAAAGTGGTCGTGTCCTTCCTATGTGTGTCCCTTCCTGCCCCAGCCTGGATGATGCAGCAGCACCAGGGCCTGCCCAGTGACTGGCAGTTATTTGCTTCCCATACATTGGCTCTGCTCAAAGTGAGCTCCATAGTGTACATGCTCAAGTAGAGATTTAAATGCATTTTAACTGCAGTTACAGTGCTTTTGATAATAAGATTTGGTAGTTTTGCTGCAATTGAACGTACTTAAAGAGTTGTGTTTTAATTATGCAGGGGTGTAAATAAATGAGGATGGCATCTCCTGTACCAAGCAGAGACTGGATTGAGGTAACCAAGTCCAGTTGGCTGCAGCTGCCCCAGAAAGGGGGATTACAAGCAGGGTGAAATCCCATCAGCAGTATTTCCTGCTGCTGTAATCACAGAATCCCAGAATGGCTTGGATTGCAAAGGACCTTAAAGCTCATCCTGTTATAGCCCCTGCCACGGGCAGGGACACCTTCCTCTATCTCAGGTTGCTCCAAGCCCCCTCCGGCCTGGCCTTGGACACCTGCACAGGGTGTACTGCACAGCACTCCTGCCCCTAACCCTCACCTCAGGCACCTTCATCCTGGCTGGGGTTAGGTCTGCAGGACCAACAGTGACAGTGAGTTGGCAGAAGGCATACATGAACTTCATCCTGATTTGAACACAAAAGTTGGGAGAATGTAGGGAAAGGTGGTGAACTTGGTGTTTCTCCTTGTGGGAAACGTGAGCTTCTCCTGAAAATCCAATTGTGTCAGATGAAGTGTTTCTGCTGTGGGTGGGAAGACGCTGGCATGAAATCCTCTTAGAAGGAGCTCTGCCTGCTATGGAAGGTGGCTTCAGGCTGGGTGGGGGCAGCACCAGGGTCTGTGGGTATGGTGCATGGCTCAGGGTGGGATGGAACTGGGTGTCGCTGGCCTTGCCAGGGGCTGCAGGAGCCTAGTGAGCCTGGCCTGTCAGTGCATCCCCATCTGGAGTGTGCAGTGTGGGGGATAGAGAGATCTCTCTGGAGTGTGCAGTGTGGGGGGTAGAGAAAGCAAAAGCAGCCCTGGGCAGTGGCCATGGTTTGCTCGTGCTGACCGGGCACTGCGGGTGCCTGGCAGTAGGTGACAAGGTAAGAGTGCCTGTGCATGGCCTCTCTGGAGCTGTTTTCCTTCCACTGTGCCCAAGATGTAGGGCTGGGATGCGCTGTGTTTCAGAGGGAGGGTGGGCAAGACAGCAGAACTCCTCTTTGCTCTGCCTGGAACTGATGTGGAAGAAGCATGATTCCTCAGTGGAACTGCTCTCTTGGCCTTCAGAGACACTTCCAGCACAGAAGCAGTCCTGCCATGTCATGTGCCACAGTGGGATTTCACAGAGCTCATCTCTCCCCACCTGGCTATGGCCCCCAAATGAGCCATTCATACCTGGCCATGTGGAAGGTGCTGCCACCAAAAATTAACTCTAAGTTGCTTTGTTGTGCAGAATGTCAGTTTGTGTAATCCCTAGGACAAGGCAGGCCATGTCTTCTACCGGAGTGCTGGCACTGGTGCTGCCGTGAGTCATGGAACGGTTTGGGTCCAAGGGGACTTCAACACTCATCCAGTGCCACCCCTGCCATGGCAGGGACACCTTCCACTGTCCCAGGCTGCTCCAAGCCCCAGTGTCCAGCCTGGCCTTGGGCACTGCCAGAGATCCAGGGGCAGCCACAGCTTCTCTGGGCACCCTGTGCCAGGGCCTGCCCACCCTCCCAGGGAACAATTCCTTCCCACTCTCCCGTCTATCCCCGCCCTCTGGCAGTGGGAAGCCATCACCCCTTGTCCTATCCCAACAGGCCCTACTGAGAAGTTTGTCCCCACCTTTCTAACAGCCTCCCTGCTGAACTGGTGCCTGGCACAGGGTGGCAGCTGGGGAGGGCAGTGGCCTGGGGTCTGCGGGGCGCGTTCAGTGGCACAGAGGCCATGTCCAGCTCAACGGGGTTACAGTGTGCTGGTACGTTAATGTTACAGGCATAAGCCATCCTGTGAGCAGACTTTTGGGTGCTCCACTTCTGCCAGGCGAGGAGCTCTGTGCCCCTCGGGAGGGTTCAGTGACTTGCCCACTCAGAGCCAGGCTGTGGGAATGGACAGGGGAGTGGAGCAGGGGGAGTGGGCTTGTGTCCACATGAGGAGCAGTTTTCTGTTGTCACCAAGTCATGCAATCTCACTGCATAAAATAACCATAATTTATAGCCATCATTTCATTCAGAAATGGTCTCACATTGGATTGTTTTATGAATGGTGCCGACATCTCTGTCTGGCTGTACAAACTGTGCTGCGTTTCTGAGTTGTCATTTAAAAATACCTACATTCTTGGTTGTCTCTGTTTAAAAAAAGCCTCATAGAACAAAAATATTTTCTTCCAAATTACATGGTTTCAACAGCTTAATCCTTTCCCAGTTAAACTGTTGTTTAGCAGCAGGTTCTTGCACTCTTTCAGTAATGGGGAAGGACTTTGGAGGCTCCACTGTCAGGAAACTCAACAGCAGTGTCTTTGTGCTGCTCTTGGTGAGAGGTGTGGGACTGAGTGGATGCCTTCAGCTCCTCTTCAGTGTCCTTCTCCTAGCACTTAGCAAAGTGTCCCTCTCGTGACACCACCAAGAAACTGCTCCCTTGGTTCAGGAAGGGTCCTTCCTTCCTGGTGATTGGAAGGAAAGTGACGGCTGGCAAGGAGGGGAATGGGAATGTAGCATCCAAAACCCACTGGTATTTGGTCTGTACCTGTTCTCCGTTCCTTTGTCTTTTCTTTGTGACTTTTCTATACAACATTTTGTTGTTATTAAAAAAACCCACACACTTCACTGATGGTGTGTTCTCTGCAGAGGTGTCTCTGGAAAGCCAAGGCAGTGAGCATTGCCCAGTTGGAGTCAGTGTTTCAGAGCAGAATCTGTCCCAGTGCTGTGTTAGTGTAATATTTCTAATGCCAGGCCACTGGCATAAATTCATAAATTTTGGAGACATGAATTGCAGTTTTGAGTTTCAGCATTTCAGAGGGTTTGCTTTTGCCAATATCCAGGCAAGATGCTGTATCTGGACTTCAGTGGCCTCTAATGAGACTTAGCATTGAAGGACAGAGTATCATCATTGTTAACCTTGCTGTTCTGAAGGAGTAGTGGGTTCCGTATGGTAACAAATACAGCTGTAAATGGAGAGACTGGGGAAGAGGAGCAGAGCTGTGTCTTGGTGAACCTGTGCAAGTTATCCACCGAAGTCAAGGTGTTCAGGTTTAGAATGAAAAGCTGGAAAATCAGCCATGCATCTACAGTGAGAAGAAGGGCAGTTTCATAGCTCCCTAGGCTAATCTGTATCACAGCCCTCCTCCAGCCTTGCCAGCCTGCTGATGCAGGAAACTCCTTTGTGGGATAAAACTTACAACTTCTTAGAGCCAAACTTTGTGCAAGGAGTTCATAGAAATAGAGGTTTTGATCCCTGTGCCTTTTCTGGGAGAAGAGTAGGACACCTGGCTGAATTTCTGCACTGCTGTTATTTTTTTCAGTGGCAGAATTGGCTGCCTGGTCCTAAAAGTAAAGAGAAAGTGCTGTGTTCTTAGTACTGAAGTTGTGGGAGGTCAGGATCTTTTGGGTTCCCAGAGAAGCACCTTTCAAAGCTCCTGACTCTGTTTCTTTCCCTCCCTGTCCTTCTCACCCCATTTTAGGTCTGGATTGTTCTGTGTCCCATCATCTCTCCCCAAGCACGAGGACCCCCCCGCTGCCACCTGCGCTAACGGAGCTGCCGAGGGCGGAGGTGCGGCGCAGGGCGAGCCGGAGCCGCTGCCCGCCGGTGAGCAGCCTGCCAAGGGCCATGGCGAGGAGCCAGTGCCGCCGCTGCTGCCGGCGCCGGGCAGCCTCCCCCCGTACCCGCCCTACTTCGAGGGAGCCCCCTTCCCCCGGCCCCTGTGGCTGCGGCACACCTACAACCAGTGGGTCCCGCAGCCGCCGCCACGGACTATAAAGAGGACGAGGAGGCGTTTGTCGCGCAACAGGGACCCGGGCAGGCTCATCATGAGCACCATCAGGCTGCGGCCCAGGCAGGTGCTCTGCGAGAAGTGCAAGAACACTCTGAACCCCGAGGACGCGAACGCGCCGCGGCAGAACGCCAAAACCAGGAGGAAGCTGAGCATGCAGGACAAGGAGCAGAAAAAGCACAGCGACTCTGACTACGTGGAGAAAAGGAACAAAAGAGAGAAGAGGGAGGATGACAAGTTTTCTGGGGAACTGGTGCATCGAACGCCAGTTATAAAAATATCCTACAGTACTCCACAAGGGAAAGGTGAAGTGGTAAAAATCCCTTCCCGGGTTCATGGCTCGGTCAAACCCTTCTGTTCCGAGCGACTATTGCAGAACGGAGCCAGGGACCAAGAGGAGACCAGGGACTCTGAACAGTGTCGACAAACCAAATGTTTAATGGACAAGTCAGCAGGCAGCCAGCTTGCTTCCATTCCAAAGCTGAAGCTCACGCGGCCAGTGCATTCCAGTGTGGATGTCCCACCCCCAAAGATACGGCTGAAGCCCCATCGCATCAACGATGGTCAGAGTGTTTCAATTTATAAGGCAGAACTGATTGACGAAATCAATGTCCTTCAGAACAGCAGGGAGTCCAATCCCGGAGCATTTTACAATGATGAGTCCACCGACAGAAGTTTGGCTGAGATATCTTCAGGAAGTTCAGGTGAAGATGATGACTTTAAAAGGTTTCCCCAGGGTAAAGATGGACATGATAACTTGGCTTTCCTCATGAACTACCGTAAAAGAAAAGCAGATTCTTCCAGTTTATCGGTGTGTAGCAATGACAGTCTAGATGAATCCAAGTCTTCTAGTTCAGAAGTGACATCACCAGAACTGTGTGACTTTTTGCCTGGTGATGATGCCTCTGTCTCTTCATCTTCAAAAGATGAGCGTAAAATTGTGCCACCACTGACAGTCAGACTGCACACCCAGAGTGTGTCTAAGTGTGTTACAGAAGATGGAAGGACTGTTTCCGTGGGGGATATTGTCTGGGGTAAAATTCATGGGTTTCCGTGGTGGCCAGCACGTGTTCTTGACATAAACCTCAGCCAGAAGGAAAACGGAGAACCTTCGTGGCGAGAAGCTAAAGTGTCATGGTTTGGTTCTCCAACGACTTCATTCTTATCTGTTTCAAAACTCTCTCCTTTCTCGGAATTTTTCAAACTGAGATTTAATCGCAAGAAGAAAGGGATGTACCGGAAAGCGATCACGGAAGCTGCGAAGGCAGTTGAGCACCTGACTCCAGAAATACGAGATCTCTTAACACAGTTTGAGACATAACTTTGCCTCCAGTATCAGGTGAGTGACTGCTAGACTAATGCTGCCCTTGAAAAGCCTTCTGGTGCTTTTTTAATCTATATTCCACTGTTCATTTGCATTTGTTTTTCCATAAAATCTGAGGTTGACTATTCTGAAACTTAAATACTTGGCTGTTAGTTGATGGGGATAATTTCAGAGGTGGTGAAAAGCTTTAACTCCAAACTCTTTTGAGGACCATGGGAATTGGAGCCCCTATTCCCAGAGTGAAGTGCAGGCCAGGCAGGACACTGTGAGGAAGCAGCACCATGTGTTCAAAGAGCTGATAAACCTGTAGCCCTGTGCCATTCACAGCTGGGGCGTGGCAAGTATTGAAGAGGTATTGAATATAGTATTCTGTTTGTGTCAGAACTAACCCTGTGTGCCTGGAAGACTAACAGCTCCTAAGCTTTCTGTTTCCTTGGTTCAAAGAACTAAAACTTTCACTGGAATTAGGATGACATTTGTCATATGTGTGTGCTGGTGCCCAGCAGTTACCTATAACAGTGCAGGGCCCCTGGGGGCCCTTTGCTCCCCTCCCTCTGATCCCTGTGGTTTGGATTTCTTATGAAGGCCCTTTATGGCTCCACAAAATGATTGTATCAAAAACTGTCTTTGGGGAGCAGTATTTCGATGTCTCTCACAGTACTTGAGGTTTGGTTTGTACCTAAATTTTCAGTGTGCCACTGGGGAATGGCCTGCATCGAGTTGAATTCCTTTGGGCTGCACCTCTGTGTGAGGACATTAGGTGGGAATGGAATTTTTTGTAACGGATAGGGATGGGTTTTCCTTTCTCATCAAACAATCTGCCTGGGATGAAAATTTGGTACCTAAAAATATAGGATGTGGCGTTACTGGGAATAGAAGTCCATGGGAAAATCCAGTGACTTGGATAAAACCTGGAATCATTTCACAACCTTTCAGTCATCACTGTCCAGACAAGACCTCATCTGTGATGGTATTAGACAAGGGGAGGGATTAACGTTTTGTTGAAAACCAGGAGTAACCACTAGGAAGAGCCTTGTGTCAAAGGCCGTGCTTTGTGCAGTGTGGTTCCTTACGTTGTCCCCTGAATGCTCTGCTCTGTTTCATGCTTGAAGGACTCTGTGTGAGCAAGCCAGTGCTGCTCCTGTAGACTCTCTTCTTTATCTAAACTGTCATAATGCAGTGGCACTGGGATGGTCAGTGCTCATGTAATCCTAATGGGAAAATGGTTTTTTTTTCATACCCTCTGTCACAGACTTCACCCCTTTCTTGAGTGTGGTGAAGGACTTGCTTTGCTTGGGTTATGACTTTTTCTCAGCAAGCCTGACTGGAGTCAATAACCAGAGCATGACATATTCATGCTTTGTACTCAAGGTGTCTGGATAACTGCAGCAGTAGCATTTCAGCTTCCTTCTTGATCTTGCCCATAGAACTGCTGCTTAACTCTGGCTAAAGACTTTATTATATCAAGAGTGTTTGGATTGGACCCAAATTCCTATTAGCTAGATCAGGAGTATAAATAAACCTGCTGCCCAGAATGTACTGTCCTTGCCAGTGGAAGAGTCCTGGCCAATCCATGGCTCTTATCTGGACAATGCTCTGGTTAAAGGAGCAGCAAACTTCATCCTCTGAGCTCTCTTCACTGTGTGTGTGAGCAGTTTGAGACAAAGGTAGTGAATGTCATCAGCATTCCTGACATCTGTCCTTGCCCTTGTGGGTCCTGCGTGGGCTGGCATGGCTCAGCTGGAGGAGAAGGGACAACTTGAAGAAGCATCTGACGTTTCAGTTCAGATTGCCTGTGCCCTCAGTCTA
Source organism: Orthonyx spaldingii (assembly GCA_013397795.1). Taxonomy (NCBI): domain Eukaryota; kingdom Metazoa; phylum Chordata; class Aves; order Passeriformes; family Orthonychidae; genus Orthonyx; species Orthonyx spaldingii. The sequence goes on from VZTJ01005968.1 coordinate 1,139,917, forward strand.
TGGGGGGGAGGAGAGCTATGGCCAGGAGGAGTTCCAAGCCCAGAGCTGTAAGTCAGAACGGGAGAATGCTTGCCCACCACTTATCAGCCCACAGAGAACACTGGCTGCTGGTACCAGTAGGGCCTGGCCAGGATGGGGGTGACAGGCTACACAGCAGGGCCTCGAGAAGAAGCAGTGCTTGCTCCAGAGACATGATGGGATCTGAGCTACAGGTACAGAGCACGCCTGTAAACAGGGGGAAAGAAGAATATGTGGAGAACATGTGGATAAGGAAATGATGGGATGGCCTGGATTAGACCAAACCTTTCCTTCCCTCTGTGCTCTTCAGCCAAACCTCTGCATGTGTGTATGGGTATACGCATTTATCATATGTCACTGTTTTGTTGGCCTCCTTCAGCTGGCTTTCCACAGGTGACTTCCTGCCTTACATGTCTGAGCTGCCAACATAGTCTGCCAGGCTGAAGACATCATGACAGTTGGATAAAGAACTGCAAAACTAGAAAAGCAGAACTGCACAACTTCCTGTGTTCCACATGTCACGTTTACCTAGATTCCCAATTAGATCAGCATGTTTGGAGTTTTGGTACATCACTTCTAAAACTGCTCGTTATTTCAGAGAATTGTCTGTACCTAATCCTCTCCATGCAGGAGGATTGAATTTTGTTGCTTTCCTTGATTTTCTGTAAGGTAGAACTGAAATGTTTCCTTCTTGTTGACTGTCCTTTCCTGAGGGGTGACATGAAATGGTTTGGGCTGGAAGGGACCCTGAAGTCTATCCCATTCCACCCCCTGCCATGGGCAGGGACACCTTCTACTGTCCCAGGGTGCTCCAAACCCTGTCCAGTCTGGCATTGGACACTGCCAGGGATCCAGGGGCAGCCATAGCTTCTTGGGCACCCTGGTAATATTGCATGGGAACACTATAAAATCCATCATGCTGGGGCTCTGGCAGCGGCACGAGGGCTTTTTGTCTTCAAAAGGAGTCCACGGGGTGACTTCAACACTGACACTGCTTGTGCTAATACTGGACACAGCAAAAGTTTGTGACTGGTGACACTTCCTATTGTGAAACTTTCTGTCTTCTGGCATGTGATCTGTTCTGCAGAGGGTAGTTACTGGAGAAGATGTACAAACCTTGCAGATCATTTGTGGATGCATAAAACTGGAAAAATTAGCTATTTGTTCTTTAAAACTTGATTTGAGTTGGAAAAGCTGGTAGGATCACTTCTTGTTACTGCTTTGTTCTTGGGGTTTCTTTGCAAAGAAAGTACTAGTCAGGTAATGACAGGGTTTTAATTAAGTAAAACAAGTTTCTGGAAAAACAACAGGCAGAGTAGCAGCCTGTATAACTCAAACTTGTAAGACTTGGTTTAGAGTAGTGCCAGGAGAGACATGTCCGTTCTGCATCTTCTGGTGCTTCTCTGTAGCTGCCCTGGTGTGTGACATCAAGGAGTCAGCTCAAGGCACAAGGAAAGCAGTTGCCCCTGGCTTGGAGTGACAGATGTTTGTGCTTCCCTTAAGGAAAACTCACCTGAGGGCTGGGAAGGGGGAGCAAGGACCCTTGGGCTGGTGTCACACACGTTTCGTTGGGAATGAGCAATGGCTGCGGCCACAGCTCCAGCTGTGCCTTGGGCTGGGGCACAGCAGAGAGGGAGACCTGTGTTTCCAAAGGCCCCCGTTCCCCTGCACCAGGAATGCACCATGCAGTGGGATCCAGGCTTTTACAAGGAGCATGTGTTGCTCCAACCCTGCTGTATGGGGAGGGTGTCCCTGCAGGGACGGGCCCTTGGCAGGCACAGCAGCTCCTGCTGTGCCACAGGGCTGGGTCTGCTGCTCTGTGATCCCCCTGAGCAGCTTCTCATGGCACATGCCCCTTCCCTGCATGCAGACACGCAGTAAAACCTCTAGTAAAAACTGCTGGCAGGTTTTCATCTACATCTCTGCATGAAGCAAGTTTACAAGATGTATATTCCTTTGCTTTTTCAGTCTGGAAAATCCTTTATTCTTCCTCTCTCTCCCCTGTCCCCAAGCTGTGACTGTGGAACCCTTAAACTTGCACCTGATGAAGGCTTTCATTTTAACTGCTATGAGCTTAATAGACCCTCAGTGTCAGTACATCAAGCCATCCATCACACTACTACTGCGTGCAGCAAACTCAGAGCTGGCTGCATGCTCACTGTCTATAGAAACCACTACTGTAAAACCTGGAACATCACATTGTGACTTCACCTTCAAAGGTGTTCAGGGCTCTGTGTGTTCATGCAGCCAGTGCTGCTGCCAGCAGCTAGTGAAGCAGCAAAAATCACTTCTCATTTCCTTTACCTCCTCTCTTCTGCTCTACCAGTGGCACAAAAAGATCGTACCTTGATACAAAGTGATGGGGTTGATTGGTGTGATAGCTATATTTTTTAACACACCTGCCTGGTCATGTGCAATATTTCAGAGCAGAAGATGAATGCCCGAGATTTTTCTTGGCCTGCTTTCTAGATGCTTCAGTCCACTAAAACCAGGCATCCAACTTAATTACTGTTTCGCAGTCTTCCTGCAAACAGCTTGGAGTCAGCATCTCTGCATGCTAATACAAGGTGGGAGAGCAAGTCCAAAATAGACTGTGCTGCATTTTTGTATGCCCAGCGCTGCTGGTTGGAGCTGCACGTCGGGTGACATCCCACTAATCTTGCCGTTCCCGAAAGCGCTTGCCCGTGGTGCCCAGGGACTGCGTTTGGAGACACCCAGGCCGTGCTGCCCCTCCCTGTCCTGCCATCCGTGGCCCCTCTCCGGCCACTCTCTGCTCCCAGGCGTATTCTTTGGAAATGCCACCAGGCCGTACATTGTGCTATTTCTAACTGCACCTGCGCTGTGCCGATGCCCAGGAATGTGATCAGCTTTCCGGAGCTGTAACTTCAGCTGCTGGAGGAGATTGTATCCACCCCAGGGCTTAGCAGCTCCCTTGGGAGAACAGTGACCTGTTCCTGGGGCTGAGGGTCTCCAAGCTCCAGTTGGAGCTTTAGGCCTCTGCTGGCTGTGCTGGCCGAGCGTGCCCACAGTGGGCAGGGCAGGTGGGTGTCCCACAGCAGTGTTACCAACCCACAGTGCACCCAGTGCCTGTAGGTCCACACAGGATCAGGGGCTGTGCCAGCCTCTCAGGGCAGTAAATGGGAGAGATGTCTGGGCAAAGAACCTGGAAACTGGTTTCTCTGAAAACTTCTACAAATAATGTAAAAACAAAACTTCTGTATGTTTTCCTGAATTGCATTTATTTACTCATTTGGTTTTTGAACTCAAGGGGAGGTGTCCAAATTGTGGCTACAATTCCCATTTTTCCCAGCAAGCATGGAGAGAGGCAGGGTGGGAGCTGAGGGGCACCCAAGGGAGTTCCCTGGCTTCCCAGCCAGGGCTCAGAGCTCATCCTGCCTCCATGGTGCTTAAGCTGGTATTTGTACAGTATTGAGCACCTTCAAGGTGCACTTACAGAAAGGCTACTTTGGGCCAAAAAGGAATAGGGGATCTTGGGAAACTTGGTGGTAGCTCTGTGTAGGGAAGAGTGCCTGTGCTCTGCAGGTGAGGAAGGAACAGGATCTTCACACAGCAGCCGGGCATTGCTAGTGGCACATGCAGCTGCTTGGCTCATGGGGCCTGGTGACACAATGGGGTGACACAAATTGTAGAATCACAGAAGGCTTTGGGTTGGAAGGGACCTTACAGATCATTTTGTTCCACCCCCTGCCATGGCCAGGGACACCTTCCACTATCCCAGGTTACTCCAAGCCCCATCCAGCCTGGTGCTGAACATCTGAATATTTCCCATTTTCATGTTCAGGCATGAAAGGTAGGACTTTGATCCCAAAAACTGATGTGAAGGCCCTCAATGTTGAAAAACATACAAGCCGTTGTTTTTCAGGCTTGATGTGTTCTGTTTTATCCATAAGTCGCCATCAGTGGTGCTGGGATCAAGGTGGGCAGGAGTGTGTGGGCTGAGTGACAAGCTCTGCTCCTGACTGTAAAGGACTTACAGAGCTGCTCGCCTGTACCCTGCAGAGCATAAGCTGGGGTGTGCTGGTTTTGGCTGGGGTAGAATTAGCCTTCTTCACAATGACTGATTTGGGGCTGTGTTTTGGATTTGCGCTGAACACAGGGTTGGTAATATAGACAAGTTCTTGTTATTGCTGAACAGGGCTTGCACAGAGCCAAGGCCTTTCCTGCCCCTCGTACAGCCATGCTGGGGAGGGAGCTGGGGTTGTGTGAGAGGTTGGGAGGGGATACAGCCAAGACAGGTGACCCCAACTGACCCAGTGGATATTCCAGCCCATACGACATTGTACTCAGTATATAAAGTGGGGGGAATGAGGAAGGGGGGACATTTGGAGTGATGGCATTTGTTGTCCCAAGTAACAGTTAGGTGTGATAGGGCCCTGTGCTCCTGGGGGTGGCTGAACACTTGCCTGCCCATGGAAGCAGGGGTTTAATTTCTTGTTTTGCTTTGCTTGTGTGCACAGCTTTTGCTTTCCCTGTTAAGTTGTCTATCTCAACTCATGAGTTCTCCAGCTTTTGTCCTTCCAGTCCTCTCCCTGATCCCACTGGTGGGGGAGGAGCAAGCAGCTGTGAGGTTCTTGGCTGCTGGATGGGGCTATACCACCACATGGGGCCTGGTTTATTTTATTTAAATCTGCTTGCTGCAGCTGCTTTGTGTGCTGTCTCTACCTGTACAGAACACATGGGCTCTGCATTAGCCAGATAATGAACTCTGCACGTCCTGAGATTACGTGCGGCTGAAATAGGCTTCTGGTGTCCGGCAGCAAGGACACAGATGGGGCTTAATGCCTCAGCTCCTGGAGGGCCTGTGCTCTTCGTATCTACAGCCCTGTGCCCCAAGTCTGCAGCTCTTCAGTCAGCTGTGAGTGCTCTCTTGCTTCTCCTGGTGCTTTCTCTGCTGGAGCCGGAGCAGCAGGACCCTGCCATGTGCGTGGGTGACGACATCCCTGTGGTGTGTGAGGCTGTGCCTGTGTCTCCTGCCCGCCCAAGGTGCCCGTGGGCAGCAGAAGTGCTCCCATCCCTGTGGATGCAGTGTGAGGTGAGGGTGCCTGTGCATGTGAACATGACCTCCCCTGAGTGAGAGGGTCCCTGGTGCTGGAGCCGTTCCCACACCACCCCGTTGCTGTCCTGCATTAGCTGTGTCCCCGTGGCCTGGTCACTGCCTGCGTGTCTCTGCAAGGGAGGAGCTGGGCAGATTTTAATGAAGGCTCTTCTCATTAAGCTGATGAATTTCTAAAGGAGTGAGTGCCTTCACTGACGTACCAGTTCGTGGTTCATCTGCATTAGTCCATGCTAGTTCACATTCAGCTAGCCTGGCTTTCTTTATAAAAAGTACATTTCCTGTGTGCTCTCTCCAGCTGAAGAAATGAATTGTAGCAAATTACTAGTGTGACTTCCCTTGTGAGTGATGACTTGCTCTGTTTTGATGCAAGCCAATAACCTGAGCCATTTATTTATGTGGAAAACAGTCCTTTCCAAAAGCAGAAACCCTCAATGCAGGATTTGTCATAGGGATGCTTGGATGATGGAGTTTGAGAACTCTGGTGTTGGAGGACATAGCTGCCAGCCTGCTCAGCTCAGCTGGGTTCTGGTGCCTTGAGAGCTGGAGACAGTTCCAAAATGAATCCAGTGGGCCAGAGATAGGGATCCTACTGCCACCCTGTTCCTCCTCCTGCAAGAGGAAGGCATGGGAAGGAAGGGCTTTACCAGCTGGCTGCTAGCAGCAGTGTCTCTGCACTTCCCCCAAGGAGAGGTGGCTGGAGCAAGACTGATTTGGTGGTGCTCAATTACAGCCTACTGTTAATTGCTTTATGATTAGAAAATAATCCTCAAAATAAGCTGCTTGGGCACACTGGGCTACAGCAACCTCCACAGATAAATTGTCTTCTGCACTGTACTGCTGCTGTTAAATCTGGATTTATGAATGGCTTTATTTGATCCAAAACTTCATTTTTTTAGTTATGAACAAGCACTTGGTTTCCGGAGAGCTGCCTTGGTTGTCCTCTGGACACCCAGTTTAGCACTCCGGCTGTCCTGAGTCAGCCCATGTGTGTTGTGTTAGTTACACATGGACCAAGGTGGCAGTGATGCCTGGAACCTGGGGCTTCAGCTACTGCTCCATGTTGGAAGTGTTTTTTAAAACATAAATTTCTGAAGTTTCCCAGGGATGAAGTGAGAGCGTACAAGGGGCTGTCGCTGTGTGGCTCCTCTTGGACACAGGAAAACTCCTGTGTCTGCACAGACACCAGAGCTCTCTGGTGGGGTGGCCGTGCCCCAGCTGCAGAGCTCTGCTCCCGCCCCGGTACAGGCGCCCACCCAGGCACAGGGACCCCAGCTGGATGCTGAGGTTCCAGCGTTCCAAGCCAAGGAGCATCCAGCTGTTTTAAAGCAGCTTGCTCTGGTGCTGGTAGCTCCAGCTCTCTGCTCCCACAGGACAGAATCCCTGATATTTGCCCTCAGGTAGTTCCCGGAGCAGCTGAGGTTTGGCCCCAGTCCCTGTCCCCATGGAGGAGCCCCATCTGCCCTGGCAATGGCAGCACCCTTCCCTGGGACCTGTTTGGCATAGTACTTCTGGTGTGATTCTTTCTTCCTGCCAGTGAGAAATCCCAAAGAATCCAGCCACCGGAGGGCTTACTGTTACCTCCTCAGCCAGGACATGCATTTTTTCCTGTTTAGACAAGATCTTCTCACTCTGTAATCTGTCTCTAAAGGGTCAGTGCTTTCAAAGCCACTTGAGGGGTATTGTTCCAGGTCCCTGGGCCTCAGGAACTCTTTCCTAGGTGTAAGGTGACAAAGCTGCAAGTGAGTTTGCTGTGTGCTCTTGAAAGTCTCTCTGTTCATCAGAAGACAAATGAATAGATTCTCCTTCAAGATTAAGTACAAATTTGTACTCTGTTGACTGCAGGTAATAGAGCCCTGGGGTGAGACCTCCCAGTTTCTGCTAAATACTGAAGGAGTGTATGAAACCTGATTGCAGCCCTTCTCTGGAATATAGCTTTTGGGACAGATGTTCCTGGTGCATTGAATCAGCTCTTTGTATTCTCCATTGTGTGGACAATGCTGAGGATCATTCTGGATGCTGAGTCTGAATGAATCAGTGTCACTTTGGGTCCTCTGCCTGCAGGAGCAGTGCTGCTGCCGTGTCAGCAGCTTTGGGGATGTGATCCTCTTCCTGTGTTTGGTGTTCTTGATTCATTGTGCTCTGTAAGTCACAAACCTCAACTGGGGGTGGTTTGAAGGTTTTTGATCTGCTCTTCTGTAGTGTTAATGCTGTGTCAGGAACACAGATCCAAGCTGGTGTCTCCTGCACTTCCAACTCAGCTGAAGTTGGTGCAGTTGATCAGGCACAGACTTAGGACTGGTCATGTTCTTGGGCTGCTGGAGCTGCATTGCATTGGAAGCGAGGTGCAGTGATGCTTCTGCAGCTGGTCAGTGTGAATGGAGGTCTCCGTGCCATTCTCTCACTTGCTTCTCTATCACCGAGTTGTTCCATGTGTCTTCTGGTTCCTTCACTGGAAGGCAAATGGCTTCTCCCCTTGAACTCTGCCAAGGCTTCCACCTGTAACCTGGCTTACAGGGGCAGTGTGAGTCCCTGCTGCTTGCAGGGGTACAGGTGAGCACTTCCCTGGTTTCTGCTAGGCATGTTGTTCTCCAGGCGCTGCACCTTTCCCAGGCCATCGGCCCTTAGCTCAGGGGTTGGGAGCTGTTGCGAGGGCCGGTGACAAAGGTGTGGCACGTGAGGCCATGGAGGGACGCCGGCTGTCCCCAGGGCCCCACGGTGCCGGCATGTGCTCCCTTCTGTGGGGCAGGGTGCAGGACCCACTGGGCAGCGCGCCGGGTGACGCCGCTCTGCCTCGCTGTGCACTGGGGCCAGGGTGCTGCGGCCATGGTCAGCAGCTCGAGCACTTGCAGGTACTTAGAAAAGCTTCTGTACGGCTGCTCTCAAGGGGAGAATAATCCTATTTTGTAGATTGTGCTCGGAAAGTGGAGGCAGATGTTCTTCACGTGACGCGCTCCATGGGGACTTGTGGCAGATTAACCTACAGTAACCCACCCGAACAGGAACTTCAGAGTCTTTAAGCCAGACTGAAGATTTATTATCATCACTGATATTCATATTGTGTTGGTCTTGGGAAAAATTCCCACTCTTACTTTGGGTTTGTTAACCTGACAACTTTCTTTCCAAGCTGCAGCCGCTGCTGGTTGTGTCTGCTGGGCCAGCTGGGAGCAGGAGAATTCCTGGCTATATTTAGAGGGAGGCCAGAGCGTATGCCTTGCCACTCACGTCGCCCGTCACAGTAACCTCTCCCTCTCTGGCTTTCTTCAAGGTAACAGAAGACGAGCACAGCTGTTCTCCTAGCGGGTCACCGAGCCTGTCACGCCCTGACGTGCTCCCAGGAGAAGCGGGAGGCTGCCGTACGCACGGCACGAGGACGAGGCTCCTGGTCAGTGCTCCGCCTTCCCTCCGGACAGGTGACAGGCAGCGGGCCGCGGAGGCTCCTCTGGTGTGAGGTGGGAAAGGCTTAAGGATATCTTACCCCAGAATGAGAATTTGACCAGTCGGACGGCAATGAACTAGGAGAACAGCAAAAACCACAACTTGGAATGTATTTATTACTTAAAAGTTAGCTATTCTTGATAAAATTCCCCAGATTATTGCTGCTGCTTATTTTACTTACAGATTTCACACACTTGTTAATTTTAAAGCTACCGAACTTTTATTCAATTCTGTACTCTGAGAAATGTAATTGGGTCAGGACATGCAATAGAATGAAATCATCGTAGTGTCTTAAATACAATGGACTCGCTTTGTGTCTATTAAACCTTGGAAGATGTGCAACACACAACAATGTGGCTCTCATTGCATGTTAAAGCTTTCTCATGTCATTTGCTGCAGAGCAGAGAGAATCAATGGTTTCAGGTACATGAACAAGCAGTGCTGGTGACTTGGTTGTCTTTGGGTCCTACCCCTGTGCTTCCCAAAGTCACCTGGAAGAGCAGCATGACCTGGGCCTGCCCCTGCTCCGTGCGTAGGGTTAGTGCTGAGCTCCTGGCTCCAGCCAGGGAGGGAATCCATGTTCTGAACTGAACATGAACTTGTATGCTTACAGTGAGTATGATTTAAGGCCCTTTGAACATGTTGTTGGACAGGAGGATCCTCTCCTTACCCACCACCAAGAGATGATGCATGATTCTAAACCAGCAAACAAACAGCTTTTTTACCAAATTCAGAGTTCAAACGGTTCACTGACGTGACCTATGGACAGGATTTTGGAACTGTATCAGTTAATTTTTTGGGTTTGCATTAGTCTAGCCTTTCCTCGGATCCCCTCAGTCCATAAACATTAATTTGAGGTGGTCTGTTGCTTCTGGTGCTGGAGAAAACCGTTCAGAGTGTCCATGGTCAGTGAAGTGTTGTCTGGCTGTCAAGGTTGCCTTGGAGCTGCAGGATCTCTGCACTGATCCTGCTTCCTGTCAGGTGGGTCTGCTGCAGCAAACAGGGGGATAAACTCTTGCTGAGTTAGAGCGAGAGGGTCGGAAATCACACTGGCTCGTGTTTTCCTGGCTTGTGCTGGTTCACATTGTGGTCTTTGAGTGTCAGCAAGAGAGGTCAGAGCTTCCCGTTTCAGCAACACAGTGTCACAAGGAGAGCTCAGCACCAAAACCCTCGTGCTGGGTCTCAGTCCAGCACTCCCTACGTGAAATCTGCATCACTCACAACAGCGGAAAGGCTGTGGTGTAGAACATGAAATGTTGAACCAGGACAGCTGTTTCCCGGGGCCCATTTTGGTCACCTGCAAACAAATCAATGACCTTCCTGTTTTCCAAAAATAAGTGCAAGAAGGACAGCAGTATATAGCAGGAGATGTGTTCCTGCACCTTGTGTGAAGCCTTTGTGCAGTGGCTGTTTACCCAGGCGCCTGCTGGGCCCGTCCCAGGCTGGCAGAGGTGCTCCTGTGCTGCGAGTGCTCCTGCTCCGGGAGGAACAGCTCTGCCTTTCTTAGCTCCTGCCTGTCTGGCCTCAGGGGCTCTTTGTGAGGTTTTTTCTAGCATCTTCTCGAGCTAGGCCTGGGCTGACCTGATGGCTGTGAGGTGGTTTTTGTGTTTTCTGCTCACACAGTTGTGCATTGTACAAAATTCTTGCCCAAAAGTTCTGCCAAGCGTTTGGCTGTATCATTACAGCAGTGAGCTGCAGGGAGGTACAAGCAGCCTTCTGTTCACTTGAAAAATAATTTTAAAAGGCAAACAAAAATAACTAGGACCCTACTCCTCACTACTCCCAGGAAAAGCACTTGTCTGCTCCCATCTCTAGTGAAGGGCTGCTCCATGCCACATTTGGAAAGGCTACTCCAAGGCTGAAGATGCCAAGGATAGTAGGTGAGTGCTGGCAGTGTTCCTCAACAGGCAGCCCATGGCACTTGGGTCCCATGGGCCGGCAGGAAGGAACATTCTTCAACCAGCTGTTTAGTCTCTGCTGGGTGTGAGGGGATTGTGTGATACCTCACATGTGGGGCCACTGATTTTCTCTAGGCTTGGGTCATGAGATGGGAGGATTTGCTCAGGTCCTGTAATGCTGGAGTGGTTCCCAGGGTGGAGTTGTTTAAGGGGATGTCCAGTTTTCCCCCCTGTCTCTGCAGTAAAGCCCCTGGTGCACATCAGCCCTGCAGCTGTGTGGCAGCACAGTGAGACCCGCTGGCCTTGCCATCTGCCCCAGTCACTCGGCACAGATTGGCACTGGCAGCTCGTGCCCTCCTGGCAGTGGCTCCATGGGGCAGTGAGTGCCTGGATCCATGCGAGAAACCTTCCCTGTCCTCCCTTGCAGGCTGCTGTGTCCAGGCAGGGCTCCCACCCTCCTTACACCTGGGTGTGTGACATTCCTGACATTGCTGTGCCCTGTGGAGAGCAAACAATGGGCTGTTACTGCCCCGGGCTCTGCTGCTGAGCCGTGAGGGGAAATGCCAGTGTCAGCAGGCAGGAGGTTCCAAAGCTGGTTTGCTGCCCTTTGTGCCAGGGGCTGGGCAGGGACCCTCCTCCAGAGAGCACTGGAAAGTTGGTGTGACAGGTCTCCTTGTTTTTCCTGTGTCCCTTGTGATGCATGGTGGTCTGACAAGTATTTGTCTGTCTGTCTGTCTGTCCTAACACCAGCTTAAAGAATGAAACAGAGGAGTGACATTTCAGTGCTGCAGGTGAGTCACTGGATTTTTGCCACTTTACTAAGAACTGCCACAGAGAATTCCAGTAAAAACATGGTAACAGAAAATGGTGCTTGGGAGGCAGGTGAGTGCATGGGACACAGGTCCTGCTCAGACTCGGTGGCTCAGTGCCAGAGGTGGGTTAAACCCCAGCCTTACACAGCACCAAACCACAGCCCAGCTGTGGGGCTGTGTGGGGGCTGCCAGAGCTGCCTCATTGCTCCTCGGTGAAAAGATGACTCAGGTTTTGGCAAGGCTGAAAGGATGAATCTTCTAGCAAATTGCTACTTTGCCTTGGCCATGATGCAGGTAAATGAAAATTTCTCAGCAAGTGCAAATGCATAAACCAAGAGTACAGTGATGGTTCATTTCTTAACCCGTTTTAAAAAGCTAATGTGGAAGATTCTAAATGTCACTTTTAATAATGTGAGGTTGGAATGGCTTAATTCAGTCTTCTACCCTGCCAGAGTAAAAGCTGCATTGGGTTAAAAACCTGAATGTAACATTCAGGAATAGTGAGTGGTCTATGGCAGTCTCTGTGCTGCCCATCCAGTCCCACCCCCTGCCATGGGCAGGGACACCTTCTGCTAGACCAGGTTGCTGCAAGTCTCATCCAGCCTGGCCTGGAACACTTCCAGGGATGAGCCAACCACAGTTTCTCTGGGCAACCTTTGCCAGGGCCTCACCTCCCTCACAGGGTGGAATTTCCAGTATCCCATCTGACCCTGCCCTCTGTCAGTATGAAGCCATTCCCCCTCATCCTGTCCCTCCAGGCCCTTGTCCAAAGTCCCTCTTCATTATTCAAACCAATACCAAACCTATCAGTATTTTTTGTAATAAGGCTCTTTGCTAATAGTCTAAATCTATAGATTAAAGTTTGGAGTGGTGGTGGGCAAACCATCGTAGCACCTGCTTCTGTCTAAACCTGTGATGTTTCCCTAAAGCTTCTCTTGCCTCTCTTCCAGCTTCAAGATTTCTGTTCTCTGTTCCCTCTTTGGGCACTTCCCAGGGATCCTCCCTCTCACCAGGCCATTGGAGTGGGCAGGGAAAGCCGAGCTCTGCAAGGGGCTTCCAGTGAGGGGCTGCCTGCACCCTGGTACCATCCTCCTCTCTTCACCAAAGTTCCTCTTGCTATCGCTCGGGAAATCCCCACACCTCCCTGAAACACCTCATGCAGCAGAACAGCCTTAAAAACAAGAACAAGTGGGTTTTGGGAGCAGTGTCCTGGCTCTCCAGTGCACAAGCAGCTCTGCAGCTGGAGCTGGGCACCACTGCCCACAGCAGGGCTCCTCCTGACCTTCCTTCTGCAGCACCAGCACTGCAGTTTCCCAGGCTTTCCCACTGACCTGAGGTAAATGTGTCTCATAATCTCAGTTTGTGACATTTCAGCTTTCTTCCTACCCCAATCCTGAACTGGAGAAGAAACATCCTAAAGTGGAGAGGCTGAGAATCCCTTTGCTGAAGAACTCTGTCACTGACAAGGCTGCGTGTGGGGAGAGGTGGTGCAGTGCTGAGCGTCTGGGTCCGTCGCTCCTGACTGTTCCTCACTCCTCCTCTCCTGACGGAGCCCCAGTCAGGAACAATGTCAGCATCTCACACGTTTTAACCATGGCCCTCTGACTGACCCTGTGCTGTGGGAGCCAGGGCAGGCAGCTTGTGCGAGGACAGACAAAGCAGGTGCCCACTGGCTCAGTCCCGTGCTGAGGACTGAAGAAAAGGCAGCACAGGTCCACTGGGGTGTCCAGAAAACCAGAACCAACCAAGGCTCCTTTTCTGGTCAGGCCCAGCCCATGACAACAGCATGCCCCCATGTCCTTCAGTCCCTGCTGGCCCCATCTGGTTTCCATGGGGTTTCCAATCACTGCCTCTGGGAAAAATTGTCCTCACAGAGAATGTGCTGGATTTTAGCAGCAGTTTTGCATTGATCTGTCCTCCTCGCCTGGCTGTAGCATCACTGCAGTAATCCTTCCTGAGGCTGAAGTGTTCCTTTGTGAGGAAATTGAGCTTTAAATGTGAAAATAGCTGTTATCCTCGCAAAAGAGATACCTGCTCTTCTGGAATGTGGGAATTTTCTTATTTTACTAGATCTTCAGAGTATATACTTTCCATTTTTTTATTCCTGCCTGTAGCAGAGGACTTCCAAGCAGCCTCAGCGTGTTTTTCTCTGTGTCTCAGGATTTATGGCTCGGCTTTTAGACCAGGGAGCGACCTCAAGCATCAGTAGCCAGGTGGGACCTGGGGTCCCTGTGCCCACACCTTTCTCATCCCTCAGCAGGGACCCCTGAGGCCGGGGTGCCTGGATCATCGCTCCGACTGCCCTGGTTCCCCTGTCCTGGTGTGTCCGTCCCTGCCTGCATCCTGGCGGGGCTCCAGCCACAGGCTGCTGGGTAGCCCAGCTCCTACTGCCGTTGGTCTGTGTTTCTGTGCCTCCAGCCTGAGCTCTGGCTGCACAGGAGGGACTGGCCTGGACACAGGGAGTGGCGTCAGCCATGCATCACAGGGAATGAGGCATGTGTGCCCAACTCTCCAGGGTGGCTCATGCAAGCACCATTAAAGGGCAGCTTGCTTTAATCCTATCAAACATCTGTCATGTATGGAAAATATTTCCTTTCTCCTAAACTCTTTTATTTTTAAGTGCATCTTATAAAACACAAAGTTGGGTGAGTTGTTTTTAGAGCAGATTTCTGAGGGAAAGCACATAAACTGCAAGCTGGTTTGCATTAGACACCAAAACCTGCAGCATTTGGCTTTGATAACTGAAGCCCAACATGGTTTGAAGCAGAATGTAGCTGAAACAGGGAATGCTGAGGGCAGCTGAACTGCCTGTGGAGCAGCCCGCACCGCTGGCTCTAGGCAGGGAAAGGGCTGGTTTTCTTTGCTGAAAGTCCTTGGTGCCACTGGAGTAACACTGAAGAGCCACCTTCAGTGGACTGAGATGGCACAGGGGACAAAGCACTGATCCCGAGAGGAGCAGAGGTCCGGTTTGGGGGGAGGAGCAGGATCCAGCTGTGCCAGGGCTGGAGCCGCTGCCCAGGGCTCAGCCAGCAGAGCCCATCCCTCAATGTCGCATTTCCCGGTGTCCAGCCTGGAGCGGAGAAACCATTTGGGGCCAAATCCCCTGAAATACAGCATCTTTCCTGTGTGCTTATGCCCCCCATTCAGTGGAGGGGTATCCTAGGGGCTTGCCAGGCGAGGCACAGGAGCCACTGTCATACCCTTGGCTGGAATGGGACAGCGCTGCTGCTGCTGGCAGACCTGGCATGGGGATGGTGAGTCCAGGCCACTCAGGCCATGAGTGGTGGCTGCTGAAGGTGAAAGTGGCTCTCCTGGTAGAGAGGCTTGGGCTGGGCAGCAGGGCTGGTGGGCAGGAGAGCGGAGGGGACGGGCAGGGAACACTGCTGCGGTGGGAACTGGAGTGAGGGGGTCCCAGCCCTGCGGCCCCATGCAGGCACAGGGCACCAGGGTCTGCAGCACGTGTTCCCTCCGGACTGGGAACTCGGTCTGGTTCTGCGGCTCCTGCCTGGCGTGGGGGTGGGGATCCTGCCTGCTTTGATTCTGCTCATGACTCTTCCCCCACCCCATCATTTTGCTCCACAGCATCATTCGCAGGAGCTGTAATAGTTGTGCATGGTTTTAATTTGCTGCTGGGTGTGAGCTAATGAGCAGTTGGGGATCAGGCTCTGCTGGTCGGAGCGCTGTCGCCGCGTGCTCCCGCCCGTCCAGACCCGCTCCCACCCAGCACCACGGCTCTGCCACGGGACACCCAGATAGTCCTGGCTGTGGCAGGTGACACAAAGGCACCACAACCACCAATATCTGTATCAGTGAGGTTTAAATGTGAATCCTCATGTTACTGCAGCCTCTCCAAACCCTAATTATTTATAATTTCCACATTTGAACCTCTGTTGCTAAAGAAAAATTGAATTTTCCCAGCAGCACGCAGGCTTGGCTGATGAGTCACGGTGCTTCGTTAGCTAATCTTAGACCCACTGTGAATTACTCACTGGCTGCTGATACAGAGTAGGCTGAGAAAATGCTCATTTGGAGTGGATAATTTTGGAATTTGGGTCTCTTCCCTGGCAGGAGAGGGTGTGAGTGTGCGGAGGTTCAAAGCCATTATGTAGGTGCGTGCTGGTCTCTCAAGGGGGTCTTAACACGTACTCAGAGCCTGTGCTGCTTTCTCAAGTCAGATCCATGGGTGAATTTCAGTGTGTGAGGATGTTTTAAATTTGGGAATAACTCAGTGTGAGTCTGTGCTGAATTAGATGGGTCATGCAGTTGGGGTAATGGCCCTAGTGAAAGGGGTTTGGGGAGGACAGAGGTTATTTTGGCAACATTAAATGTTGAAGTTGGTAATGGAGAAACACAAAAGTGAGTTTGGGGTGGGATTCTTGGGGGTTTCCCATGCAGAGCCAGGAGATGGACTCGATGATCCTTGTGGGTCCCTTCCAATGCAGGAGAGTCTATGATTCCATGAATTCTGTAGTGTTTAGCTTTTCTCTGGAGATGATGTTTTCTTTTGAAGTCCTCCAGAACGGTGTCTGAGGAAGCAAGATCACAAATGTTCTCTGTGAAACGTCCATGTTCCCACTGGAAAATGTGAATGGATCATGAACCTGGAATCCCTGAGTGCTCCCCGGCCAGGCACATGTCCCTGTGGGCAGCGCCCACCAGGCTCTGGCAGCCGCAGGGCGATGCCCATGGGCAGCTGTCAAACTGCAGGACCTCGCAGGACTTTTTGGGGTGGTGGGAGGCATTTCCTGGGGGAGCAGCAGGGAATTAGTCCTGCTGCTATAATGATTTTTATCTTTCTTTTTATTATGGCTTGCATGTGTATGCACCAAAAATTTCACCAACAGTTTCCCAAGTGGTTGTTCCCACCATGGCTTGAACTAACAAAGTTTATTACAATATACAGATAATTTTTCTCCTTGGTGCCAGATGCTGTCAGCTGCTGATTTGTGCTGCCAGCTCGGCCTCAGGGGCCTCCCTGACACATGAAACAGCTCTTGGTATGATAATTGCAGCAATTTCAAGAAACAGGAGTAGGGGTCTGGGCAGGAATTGCCTTTGGGAACACCTGTTTCACCTTTCTGTCTATGACCTCTTTCTGAAAGCATCTTTTCAATTGAAAAAGAAAAAGCTTCTTCAGTATAACTCAGTCTTGGAGTGACTCACAAGTAGCTGTAAAAGCTACAAAAGTGCAACTTCTCCTGTACAAATGGTGGGAAAACGGTTGTCAGGCTTTGGAATGGGCTGCCCAGGGAGGTGATGGAGTCCCTATCCCTGAAGGTGTCCAAGGAATAACTGGACATGGCACTCAGTGCTCTGAGTTGGGGACAAGGTGGGGATCTGTCACAGGTTGGGCTCAATGGTGTTGGAGCTCTTTTCCAACCTCAGTGGTTCTGGGGTTCTAAGAGAACTCCCCAGCCTCTGTCTGCCACCCTCTGCTCTCAGGCTGGTAACACCAATTTCTGAGTTTCATGGAGTTGTAGGTGGACCAGGTTTGTTCTGCTCAGAGACCTGAAATCCATGACATTGCCAAGGGAAGGCCATGCTGCATGGGAAGGGCCCAACTCCGTCCCTCCCCTGCTGTGCAGCCCCCAGCTGGGTCTGATCGGGCTGTGGTGCCAGGCAGAGCCAGCACAGAGCTGGCCAAAGGACATTTGGCTGTGTGGTGCCATGGGGAGGGGTGGTGGGACACGGGGACCCCCTGTGCCCCAGCCCCTGTGCTGGTGTGTAGGGGCTGCTCCTGCCCGGCAGTGGGGAGAAAACCAGCAGCTCCTGGACACAAACTGGTGTCCCCTCCTTCGTGCAGATTGCAGACGGCCCTGCAGGAAAGCTGGTGCTTGGCTGAATGAAACCTGTTCCATAACATTGTTCTCTGCTGTGCCTGGTCCCAGCCCCGTTGCCTGGGCAGGGTCTGTGCCAGGGGCCTGCAGCTGTTCTCACCAGGGCAGCTTTGCACCCCGATTTAATTTGTCCTTGTTCCAAGGTTAAACTCTTCTTCCTGTGACAGATGTTAATTATCAGCTGTAATTAATGGGTTCCCCCCCCACACACACAGATACTGGAACTGAATTATTGCCAGCAGCTCAGAGCAGCTCCTCGCACAGTGGTGATGGATGCTCTTTCTTGGGTGGTGCCACCAGCATTTCTTTTATTAGGAACCACCAATGTCTCTCTGGGAAGTGTGGAGCAGCATTCTGTTTAGAAAAGCATTTTTTGTGCAGGGCTTTGGGCTTTTCCCTTTGCTACAAGTCAGCAAACAAAATTGCTGTTTACCAGTGCTGCCCTTGCAAAACAGGACCTGTAGCCCTCTGCGTGGGGGTACAAGTGGCTGTGGCCAGAAATCAGGGCTGTGGCCAGAATCTGACTGTGGCCAGAAATCCATCCTTTGGGAATTTACAGATGCAGTAATCAGTCTTTCTAGAAGTACTTTGCATCTGCTGCAGAAGAAAAACACAGACACATTTCACGCCAGAATGGGTTTCCCAGACCTCTGGTTTTGGTTGAGGCTGAATGCGGAAGGTGCAGTGCTCTGGGCAGGGGACACACAGCCACAGCCCTGTCCCCACTCAGCTGCACCTCTCCAGCCCCATCCCACTGTCAGTGCCACAGGGAGCTGCCACAGCTAGTGGATGGAGCGAGCCCAGGGCAGGAGGGACACGGCAGGGGCCGGGAACTGCAGCAGTGACAGTGCCAGAAGGGGAAGGGCTGGGACTGACAGGAACCGAAGGTGCAGCCTGGTCTGCAGAAACCAACCATAAAGAGAAGTGAGGTCATGCCAAGACACATCCCTGACCAATTGTGCTGTTTTCCTGTCTAGAAAATATGTTCTTATTGCTCCCATCCGCTGCTGGGGCTGGCAGGAGCGTTGTCCCCAGTGCCAGTACAGGTCCCAGTCATGCCCTCTGTGCCGGTGCTGGCACAGAACTCACAGGAAGCATGGAGAGCTCAGCTCAGGGCCTCAGCTCTTACCAGAGGGTCCACAGCAGCTTCAGGGCTGTGTTACATCACACAGGGGCTGTGTCATGTCACAGCTACAGCAAAAAGCCCTGCCAGACTTCAGAAGGGATCTCTTAGAAACTTACTTGTCCCTGAGAGATTGAAAGCAACTCCGCAGTATTGCAAATATTAATGTCTACAGTGGCAACATACCCTCGTCTCACTGAATTGCTTGAAAACACAGCAGCGAGCCATCACATTCCTGACGTCTTGGGGAGGAAGTGCCACTTAGGTCAATAAATATTTGCTTGCAGCAGAACTGAAAAGCCAGACAAACACAGGGAGCCTGTTATTCCAGTGACTCGAATCTCTGACTGAAAGGCAGTAAATGAACGGTTTATCCACTAGAAATTGAGGATTTCAGACATTTTGTTTAGGCCTTTCAATTGCACTTATTAGGCCTTGTTAACTAAATCTATGTACTGGCAATAATTTGTTGCTGTTGTTTGCAGTTGTCTCCAGCAGAGTGTTCCGGCCGGGTCCGGCTGCAGTGGCAGCGCAGCCCCCTGTCCTGGGGAGGCCCAGCACCATCGGGTTGGATCTCACCCCAGAGGAGATCCCGGCAGGTGGAAGGAGAGAAAAAGGCAGCTAGAGAGGCTGGAGGGCAGCAGGGGAAAGAGTCTGTGCTTCTCCAGGAAGGAGACCAAATGGTGGGGTGTCCTCGGAGCCACCACAGCCATGCTGCCCCCTCACCAAGGGCTGGCTCCTGTGCTGTGGGGATATTTAGGATTTGCAGTGCTCCACGGAGAACTGCCAGTCTCGTTATCTCAGGAAGCTCGAGCGATTGAAGGGCTTATGCCCCATATGGGGTGCAACAGGCACTTGCCTCAGCTCACTCAGCAGCTCAGTCCCATTTCAGCATGGAACAGCCCCTGGCAGGGGCCAGCCGTGCTCCCAGCTCAGGCCCTCTGCACAGAGCTGCCCAAGGTGAGATGTTCTTCAGAGCTGTCCCCCACTGTTCCACCCTTGGCTGTGCTGCTGAAAGACAAGTGAGCTTCAACACCACAAGCTCATGGGATTTGGTGATTAAATACTGGGCATTTGGATTTTATATGCCCTTCGGGTTTCCCTTCGATGGACTCAAGTCCCTCTCCCTTCTCAGACATGAAGATGGGACATGAATGTCTCTTTGAGACACAGGTTTTTGCTGGCTGGTTTTGTTGCGGGTGCCAGGACTGAGGGGAAGAATTCAGTGAGATATTGGAATTCTGAGCATCAGCAGTGCCTTTTCCTTCATGACACGTTGAGGTGTGAGCAGGAAGGGACCTGTGCAACACAGAAAGGAGCTGTGCTGCAGAAACCCCTGCCTGCGTTGTCTGCTGAAGCTCCTCTGTGTGCAGGGGGCAAGGGGTCCCTCAGGGTGCTGAGGTGGGCTCCCCTCGATCCTCGGATCTTTTTTGTGAGATCTAAATGATGTCGCCAGCGAGCCCCCCTCCTGGGAGGCTGTAGGTGGGCCATGCCCCAAGACGGGGTGCTGGGGCAGGGTGTCAGGTCACTGCGGTCAGGCTCCCAGCGAGCTGCCAGCCGCCGGCAACCTGTGCCTGGTGGAAACCTGACACTTCCTCCAGAGAGGGAATTAGGTGGAGAGCTAAATTTAGATGCTGTTGCTTGGGGAGCGTGGTAAATGGATAGCAGTGAGCTGCTGCTCCACGTGCAGCCTGTGCCGGGCTCCTCGCCGGGCGGCTCTCGGGGCGGCAGCCAGCGCAGGGAAACCCCGCTGGAACCATCCGTGGGTGACACGAGCAACAGCACATACGGAGCTTCCATAAATCACAGGGTGTGCAGTCACGGTGCCTGAGGAGAACAGTCACCTTCAATAAATCACGAGCAGAAAGGAGCTGGAAGCTGGCTTCTTCCCGCGCAGGGAAGGCCCTGCCAGGCGCTCCGGGTGCCGGTGATCCATGGGCAGCAGCAGCCAGCCGGGAAAGCTCTGCACGGCCCCTGGGCTGTGGGGTGGTTCTCCCATAACCTGGAATGTGGACAATATATGCCTGTGTAGTTTCAGGAATTAACAAATGAGGCTGGCAGCTGGCTGTGCTCCAGGCCAGCTGGGAGCTCGACCTTGGTCCCAAAACTTTCAGAGGTCCTAACCAGAAAACCTTCTTACCTTGACCAAAATATTCCCTGCCTTTCTTGTGCTTCTGTTTCTTTTGCCCCATTTGCCACTGGCTGGACAGGCTGATTGCAGGTGGGTAGGGTTTGGGGGCTGTGAATCAGCCAGTATTTCAGCTGAAGCATACACAGGATCTGTTTTCTAACCAGGTCACATTTTCTAGTCGGTTTTCTGGTCAGGTGCATTGTGCCCCACCTGGCAGTGCCAGGTTGCAGTGGTGCAGTGCAGCTCTCCTGGACCAGCTGGAGCAGCTCCAGTGGGAATGCCCCACAATCCCCAGGTGAACACAGCCTGTGATGGAGTCAGTGATGGCAGGGGCTGCAGGCTGGTGCACAGGTGTCTTCTGAAAGGGAAAAGAAAAATCTCCTCTCAGGCCTGCCCATCCCAGCAGTGCTCCAGCAGTAATGAGGTGGGACATGCTGGCAAGCCAGGCTGATTAGAGGTACATAAGCTGCTAGCAGAACATCCTTGGTGATGTGCCATGATTGGAAGTCCTCTTGCTCCAGTGTAATCTGGCTTTGCAAGCGGGGATGGGTTTCCTGATACTGGCCTTGGTTTCAGCCTGCAGATAATGGAATGAGTGGGGTTTTCTGAACAGCTTTGGCTGTCCATCCATGGAATGTCCACATGACACCTTGGTAGCTGGTTCCCAGGGCACTCTTCTTGTCTTCTGTCAGTCTGAGGCCTTCGGAGGCAATGGTTGGTAGCACCTCAGGGCATCTCCATGCTTTAAAACCCCCCTGGTGACATGTGGGGCTACACAAGGGGATGGAGTGGCTGTGCTCGTGCCCAGGCTGCACCGCCACAGAGTCTCTGCTGAGTCACACCAGGTGCAGCTCTGGGATCTGGGCCCTCACCCCTCCCAGAGCAATCAAACCTCACCCAGAGAGAGCAGAGTTCTCCCATCAGTCTTAACCTTTTCAGGTGTTGCAGAAGCACAGACAACTCTTGTTGCCCTGACTGGCAAAAAAGAAGTGCAGAGGAAGTGTTGGGTGGCTGGAGGCAGTTAGGTGGTGCCCCTGGGAGCAGGGATTGGGGCACTTGCCTCGGGCTGGGTGGGAAGATGCATCCTGGGGGCTGCGGCAGAGACCCCCGGCTGTGGGTCTGAGGGGAGTGGCCTCGGGATGCCGCGGGGAGGAACCCTGGGAGTTTGTGTCCAAACAGTCACTGGCACCACAGAGCAAACACAGCTCAGCAGAGACACAGCTAATCTGGAAAGGGAAAGTGCGTTTACAAGGTGTTCATGGCTAACAGAAAAACATCAGCTGTGTGTGACGGGAAGTTCAGGGATGAGCCACCTGAGTTAAATGCTCCATAAAGCTCTAGCCAAGAACACAGGATCTACCAAGGTCCATGCTCCTGCCTGGGACTTGGCCCTAGGAATCTTGGCCAGGAAGTTTCCAAGGGGGAAGTGTTACTCTCTTCAGTTCTTTGAGTCAATAGGGGAGAAGTTTCTTGAAGTTTAGGAGAGTTGATCATGTGAGAGTTGATCTCTGCTGGATTTGAATCTGATGGGCAATGTGTGCCTGGCCACTAGTGTATTGCTGGCTGTGTTATGTTCCCTGTCATCTGTAGGAAGCACAGGTCTTAGGCTTAAGAAAATGAATTGGTAGACATTTCTATGCATCAACAACGCAAAGATTTCATTTGGAAGAATCCAAGCACTGGCCTGTCATCTGCTTTGAAAGGGCAGAGTTTTTCTTCCTCAAGGGAGCAGCGGATCCTGCAGGTGCCACAGCCACCCCGAGGGTGGGGCGCTGTGTCTGGGCTGGCTGGGGGCGTCGGGGCCATCGCAGCAGCTCTGCCGTCCCTGGCCACACCGGTGCTTCCAGCTGGGGTCCCCGGGATTGCCCTCACACATGGAGCATGCTCCTATGGGCTGCTGGAGTAGGGAGCCCATTATTTACTTGTTGGTGTTCTTATCTGGGGCTGTCTCACAGCACCTTGTGTGCTTTGGGTGACTCATGGCTGCACTTCAATAGACAAAGGAATGAAAAGGACAAACAGGAGGTGGTAACCCATCTGTGAGTGGGGAGAGGAAAGGAGAGCCCTGCTTGAGACTGAGCAGTTTGCTGACCAGGCAGGGTGAGTGCCAGGGTGATAGGAATGAGCCTGTGCTTGTTCTGCATCTGGATGAGGCAGCTCAAGAATTCAAGGATTTTTTAAATTTTCTGTGGCCTTTTATTTTCCTCCTGCTTGTTATTTTCCATGAGATGTTGAGGTTTCATCAGTCCAGGAACTCAGTATGGAAACTATAAATAGCTGTGACGGGGTCTGAAAGCCGAGCGAGTGAAAGCAGAGGAGATTTATGGCCAGGCTGGTTAAACCCTTGGCTGTTTGTGAGCACTGACTGTTCTGCGGTGCTGTAAAGCCATCCAGGAGGAGCTGCACTCTGTGCAGCTCCAGAGGTGCAGTGCAGGGAGAAACCACCCACTGACACCCAAGCTCGCTCCTTCTCCAGTTGTGAAAAGTGGGAGACAAGCCACTATTCCCAATACTTGTATTCCAGCATCCAGAGGTCAAGAGTAGGCTTTGACATCTCTTGTTTGGCCTGCTCGTGATAAGCTGTGTGATTATTGCACGTGTGTGCACAGCCCACTGCACAGACTGTGCTCTGTTCCCCACAGAGGGATGGCTGATGGAGGGAGCCCTGAGTGCCCACGGGGACTCTGGGATCCCCCTCGTGCCTGGGCAGGATCTTGGGGTTTGGGCCAAGCCGCTGCCCCCCGCTCTGCTCTCTTCATGTCGCTGTCCCCGGTGCGACAGGGATGGGAGGGATGGCGAAGTGTGGCCGGGGTGCTCGGACATGGCTCACCCCACTGCTGCAGAACAGGGGCCTTAAAGTCTGATTTATTTTCTCTGCAAATTCATCAGTTACACACAGAAATGTCTATTTTGAAATAGGCTGTGGACACTTGGAAAAGGAAAGGGGCTGTCTTTCATGTACTTGTTTATTTACTTATGGGTGAGGTTTATTTGTCTCCTGGGTTTATCCCAGGCCATAACCACCCTGTTTGTTGCCATTTGCCATCAGGTGTTATATTTAGCCACTTGTATGTGATGGCAAATACACTGTGGCTTCCCCTTTCAGCAGTGGCAAGTACTATTTCTAAATATCACAGATCCTCGAGATGTACGAGAGTATTGGAAATACTCTGCTTTGGGGGAAAGCTGCAGCTCTGCATTTCATTAGTGAGTTTCCACATGTCTCTCACTCAGAGCTCAGTGATCTGCGATAGCAATTCCTGAGCAGCCTGAAACTGGACCTGACGTCACTTGGCTGTTGGGAGTTTGAGCCAATAGCAAAATGCTGGGTTCAAAGGACATCAAAAGAAAGATTTTTCTAGCAATAAAAACCAGAGTAACTATCCCTCTCCACAGTACCAGGAATGTGAGACTGGAGTTTTGCTTTCCTTAGGATTAATTTTCCATACTGGTAAGGTGTGTAAACAGACATACCAGGCACCTGGGCCCAAGTGCTGCACACGTGTGATCATCCCACCCCTTAGCACAGGTATGCTCTACACACTCAGCATGGGATTTGCTCCATGCCAAGCCACGAGTGTGCATGAAGTTATAGAATAACCCAAAAATAATGGGAAGTTGGTATTTTTGAGCCTTGAAGCTGCTCACCTGCATGCGACACTGGCTGTGCTACAGAGTTTGTGGCTGGTGCTCGCTGTGCGCCAGACCCTCCTGCCTGGGCAGAGACCCAGTCCTGGGGCAGGAGCAGCTTGTGCCAGCACAGTCTGCCTGTACTGCATGTCCATGCTGGTAATAATAGTAATAGTAATAATAATAATAATAATAATAATAATAATAATAATAATAATAGCAGCAGTTTTTATTAAGAGGCCACATACAAATGGAAAGGTCAGTATGTTTAGAACCAGTAGAAGAACTGTTCTTCTCGTAGAGTATTTTATCCCTTTGGAATTCACGTATGGAGAAAATGTAAGCACAAAGCTTGGCTAGAATAAAAAGAAAAACTTTGGCAGGATCACTGTGTGTCCATTTATAGCATCTGGGGCTGTGCAGGCTCTGGTCAGTTGTATCTGCGTAACTTAAGAGCCCACACCGGGATGAGGAGGCTGCAATGAGCAGGGTGGGCAGGAGATGGGGCAGGATGGGCAGGGGATGGGAGCTGGACGGGCAGGGAGTGGGAGCAGGATGGGCAGGGAGCCAGATCTGACAGGTTGACTGCCCTGCCTCAGGCAGCTCAGATCACTGGCTCACTTGGAAACACAGCTGATCCTCAGTGAAGGTGTAGGTTAAAGACCAGGGAAACAGCTGGGTCACAGCTTTTGGATGAGGGTGAAAAGAGAAAAAGGAAAAAAAACCCAACTGGGTTATTTCTGGTCACTCACCTCGGTGGTATTTGCAGTCTGGAACGGCTGCATGGCCAAGTGCATCCCAGCGCAGCCTCTGCACCCACCCCAGGCAACATCCTCCTCCTCCTCCTCCTCTTCCTCCCTCCTGAGCCGCTCCTGCGCCGGGCACACCAAGAATTGTGGATCAGGAGGGACCCTGGTTGGTACTTTCCCAAAGATGAGACGATGGTGGATTGTACTTTCAGTGAAGTCATTGGTTTTGTTACAAAAAAAAGAATAAATCTGCTGTTCTGCTTTTGTCCACAGTCCATCCCATAAAAATATCCTACAGCTATACAGGGAAATATGGCTTAGCATGTCCAAAGCTCTGTGACACATCAAACCCCCTTTGGGAAAGGATGGAGCGTTTAAAGGGCTCCCCACAGCCCTGTCAGCTCCTTGGCCTCTCAGGTTTGTTCTCTCCCCGTGTGAGTGGGGAGAGACACACGAGGGACACAGAAAGTTCCAGCTCACATAAAGTTTCAAGAAATTCTGACAAATAAAAGAAAGGCTTGGGAATTCCACAGGCTTCCCGGGGTGTCTGGTGGCCAGCTCAGCCCTGCCCAAGTGCCCAGGTGAACTCACCAGGACAGGGCACAGTGCTGTCTCTACCCCTGGTGACACCCCAAACACACAGCCTGGCACTGTCACAACTGTTGCTGATCAGGGAGACCGGCATAAATTTTCTGAAATTAAAGACACTTTGGGCTTCAAACGGTGAAATGCTCCTTGTGCCTGCAGCTGGCAGCGCTCCCGGCACTTGGGGGTGGCAGAGGGAATGGAGTGTGGCCCCTGCAGGGTCCCCAGTGCTGCCTTTGCCCCATGGCACAGACAGACCCCACACCCAGTGCCCCGGACCTGCTGCCACCCACCCCTGCAAGAGCCTTGGGGTGCCAAGGTTCATTTTGGGCCTTCAGCTTCCTGCTGAGAGCATCCGGCGCTGTTTCCAGTCTGCTGGATTCCTTGTGTAATTATTATCTCAGCCACCCCTCACTGTTCACAGTTTTTCTTATGAGTCACTAAATATTGTGTGATTTATACAGCTGTGTTTTGGGTTTGCAATAAGCACCCAGATGAAGGCCTAAACCTGGATTTCTGTGGAATCAGGGAGTCCAAAAATTGCTTACAGACCATGTGGAAAGGGCTGGACAGACTCAGAGCCCAGATTAGATTGAAGGGTTGGCTTTGCACTCTTCAGGAGTACTTTATTTCCTCCTGGCCTCCTTCCTCCTCTTCCGATTCATAACATAAAATATTTTGAACAAGGAAAAGATGATCCAGTTCACCTCACCTCAGTGAAGTTGTTGTTTACAAGTACAGAGACAAGACGGCTGCATGGAAGGGTCCCAAAACTCCAGTTCCTTGCAATAAAAATAGAATTTAGGGGACTCACTGTGTAAAGTTGTTTTTCATAGCTATAAAAAGAAAATGGAAATGTTTCCCTTTGGTACATCTACATCCTTCCCATTAAATAAGTGATTTCCTTTTCTTCTTGCTGATTAGGAAGCTCTCCTCTGGAGGTTGGCTTTGATGTCTCAGGAAAAGAAAAATCAAATTAGCAAATCTACAGGAAAGAATTAGCATGGCCCCATTCCCTGGACCTGGAATGAGGGATTAACCCTCTGACTGATTCCTGCTGGCTTCAAGCAGGCCAAGGAAATGGGAGTGCAGGTGGCTTAGAGATCCCCAAGGGCAGAACAAGGGGGGATGAGGAATGCTGCCGGCAGCATTTGGGGATGTTGTGTGCACAGAGTGTCACACGCTGCTGTCACTGCTGTGGGACGTGCACTGGGCACGCCTCCATCCCTCATCCCCCCACTCCCACCACCTCAGCCCCCCAGTGCAGGGGCCTGACCCCAGCTGGGCCACTTCAGTGTGAAACAGGGGTCCAATGACCAACCCAAACTGCCGTGACAGGAGCTGAGGAAAAGCTCTGGGTAGGATGTGTTTGCTGTGTATCCCTCCTCCCTGGAAACCTCAGCTGGCTTAGTTCTACCTAATGCAGAGTCCATGTAACACTGACAAGTTGATGTGCTCTATGTTTCACTTTCTGGATAAGCACTGCAGTTCCCAGCCATGCCCCGAGCGTCCCCCTGCAGACCCCGCCGAGGGCAGCCTGAGCCCCCTGCCCCGAGGGCACAGCACACATCCTCTGTGGGCTGGGACCGGGCACACTCGGCCACCTTTCAGGGCAGAAACAGAATTCCCACCCAGATTTGTGTGAAACCAGAATTGCCCTTGACAGCCAAGCCCCCATCGAGTGCCCAGTGGTGGCTGGACCCCATCCCCATTTCCAGCTACACTGCCAGGACCCGATCCCTGTCCCCTCCCCGAGAGCTGGCAGACACAGCAGCAGCCCATCAGCCCTCCTGAGCCAGGCAAGGGCAGCGCATTCAAGGTCTGTGTGTGAGCACTGTTCTTCCATTTCCTCTCATTAAGCAAAGCCTCTGCCTTGTTTATCTGAGCTATAAATAGTTTCCTCGTGTCTGCGTTTGCTCTCGCTGTGGTCACTGACAGGCGGAGTTGGGGTTTGGGGATGGGGTTTTAAACCTGATGGGGTTTTCGCCGATTCCTTGTGTCAGAAGGGAGGGCAAAACCAGATTAAACACATAGAGATTAAACAGAGAGATGTAGAAATGTATCTAAAAATAACCCCTGGGCTCTGTAGGGCACCAGGCGCCAGTTGTGCACAGCGAGAGCAGTGCTGTGAGGTAGCGAGTCCCGTGATTCCCGCTGGTGACAGATGGGACGTGCATAAATCCCTGCCTCTGTGAGGCACCCCCGGGACACTGCTGGCCCGGCCAGGCAGGACCCGCCATGGGCCCGGACACATGGACAGTGCTGCTCCCTGGCAGCTCTGCAGTGCAAAACCAAACCTGGTTTGACCTCCCGCCCCATGCAGAAGACATTGGGGTGCTGCAAATACACCCTGAGCAGGGCTGGAGCTGTGCTCAGGTGAAACCCAGGTGCTGTGGCTTTGGTGGGTCCTGATCTGCGTTTTCTGCTTTCCTGGCCGGGGCCAGGGCAGTGGCCGCAGCAGCTCTGGGAGCGGACACCAGCAGCTCCTGGCACAGAGGCAGAGGATGCCCTGCGCCAAGGGCTGCTGGCCTCTGCCTCTGAGCACCTGGAGGGGCTGGGACAGCACAGACCCTGGCACACAGATGCAGCCACTGTGGGGTCACTGGGCAGGAGCTGCCGTGAGGAAATGGAAAATCCCAGACCAGAGGAGGCCGAAGTCGATTCCTGCACACATGGCCATGCCTGAGTGGTGCAAAGGAATTTTGTCTGATTGGTGCTGCTGGGCAGGGGCAGCTGCTGGGACAGGCCCGGGTGCGGAATTAGCATGTGGGTAATTCCCTCTCAGGTATTAGTAACACTTAAGGGTGGAGTCATGGAAAATATGGAGAGCTGGCACACCGGCTTGAAAACCTGCTTGACGAGAAATAAACCTTGGGCTGCTGGAGGTGGATCATTGGGAAGTGTCATTTATGGATGGAGGGGGGAGCACAGGCAGATTAGTGCTCTGTGAGCAGACTCCTTTGTCTGGAGAAATGACTGTTGATAATGGAGATATTCCCCTCCCTCTCGGGTGTGTGTGTAAGCACCACTGAGGTGTTTGCACTGCCTGCTCCCTCCTGCAAACAGACCCACGTTTGGCGTGTGTGTCCTGGCACTGCCAGCCCTGTAACTGCTTCACCACTGGCACCTCACTGGCACCTCCCTGCCACCTCCCTGCCACCTTGCTGCCTCTGTGACTCATGAACCATTTTTGCAAATCCCAGCAGCAGGAGGGAGGAGAAAACCCAAGGCTCCACCTACAGGCCCACCAATTCCTACACCTGTCATTGAACAGGCAGCGTCAAACACACCTGCCATGAATCACCCTGAAAAGCTCTCAATTCACACTCTTATTCCCAGGAACAAAAGTGATCAGTTTGGCTACAGCTTGGCACAAATTTTTCACAAATAAAGGCTTTGGCATTTACTAACATCCAGGAGTTTTTTGAGGGACAACAGTATATGACACAGGGGAAAATGGAAATTTAAAATGTGGTGAGTCTTAGGAAAACCATGGAAGTGTTTCCTGAAGGAATTTTCAAGTTACTTTCCTGGTCTCTAGGGGCCCTTTTAAGCACTAGAAGGAGCTCTAAGGTCTCCCTGGAGCCTTTTCCTCTCCAGGCTGAATAGTAACAGCCCTCTCAGGCTGTCTGGTGTCACCTTGAGTTTTTCTTTAATAATTTAATTTATCTCTTCAGATTTGCCCGATTTTTGTTCACCACCAACCCAGGTTTCTCAGGTACCCTGCCCTTGAGAGTTATCCCTGCCATTGCTCCCTGTGCAGCCACAGAACAGATGAAATCACACTGAACACCATGACTTCCCATAACGGCCCTGAATCCTCAGGCAATGTCACATTTCTGCACAGCACAGTGACAGACTCCTGGGTTTATGCCACGGTTGTTTTTAGTGACTTGTCATGATCTGAAATTTACCCTCCAAGCACAAAAGGCACTGGTGGGCAGGGGGCAGCAGTCAGTGCTCCTGAGCACTGGGGCTGGTGGGCACTGGGGCTGTCCCAATTCCATCCTGATTCCCGGTGTCCCTGCTGCTGACTGAGGGAGTTGTGACCTGCATTTGCAAATACTTCGTCTTTAGTTTCAACCTCTGGGATGCATATTTCTTTAAATCCTTATATTCCATCAAGCTAACTCTGAATGTTACCTTTCCTTGGGTTTAATTTAATTCCAGCTTTTAGCTTTGTGTTTGGTAGTTACTTTACTTTCAGGAGAAAGGCTGCGAGAGGATGATGCCTGGAGGAAACACACAGCATCCAGCAGCAGGAGCCACATCTCTGCCCTGTAAAGCATTCCTGCAAGGGCCACTGGAGTGTCCTGGGACAGAGGAGAAAGTCACAGCAAGTCTCAGATTTTTCTGCAAGCTAAAAGCAGACAGATTAATAACATCTTCAGAGAGAGGAAAAAAAAAGGAGCTCCATAACATATAATTCAGGGATGAAGTTTGAAAGTGTGGATGTGAAAATGAGAGCTGAAGGCTCTGAGAGGCTCATCTGTCACTGAAACCCTGCGATGACTAAGGAAAATGTCCGACCCAAAAATGTAAAAGTCGTGAATCATTCCTGAAAGTCAGAAAATGTTTCCTAACTTTATGACTTCAGACCAGCCCTCAGCATCCTGTTTGCCACTCGCCTTTGTTCCAGGGCTATGACTCAGGATCCATTGGGAAAGTCACCCCAAGAGTATGGAGGCACAAAGCTTAGCTTTGAAAAACTGGCTAAGGGGAGACCTGATTTTTTCTGAAGTGTACATGTGAATTCATTTCTGTGTATTGCTGCTTGCCTGTCACTTGTCTGGGAGAGGGAAGAATATCCACACCCCTTATTTCCCAGGGCCCGGGCACATGGCTGTTGAGGCTGTCACGGCACCAGTGCGGAGCAGCAGGTACTCCCTGGGCACTGCCACACCTCAGCACGATCCCCACTGCCAGTCACTGGGTTGGCTTACTTACATCTGTGTCTATGTGTGTATATGTATTGATATGCACATATAAACAGCTGTGGTTGTGTGCATGTGTATGCATATCTACATGTATATATAGCTCACTCTGCTTTAACAGAAAAATGTGAGAGATTCTGGCCACGGTGACTTTGCAATTTCAAATATACCTATTCAGAGATGGAGGAAATAACTTATGGCTAATTTGATGGGAGCAGAATAGGACTTCAGTTTCCTGCAGGAGTTCTGGGAGTCAGGATTGGCTCAGTGGGTCTGTTCCTTCCTCTGCAATCCACAGTGTGATGGTTCAGACCTGGGAAAGAGAAATCACC
This sequence comes from Orthonyx spaldingii, assembly GCA_013397795.1. Lineage (NCBI taxonomy): Eukaryota > Metazoa > Chordata > Aves > Passeriformes > Orthonychidae > Orthonyx > Orthonyx spaldingii. The sequence continues at coordinate 1,170,478 of VZTJ01005968.1, forward strand.
AGTGGGAACTTGGGCACCAGCCCAGTTCCCTAAAAGCAAAGCTACCTAAAGCAAAGGCACCTCTTCTGCTCTTGGTTTTCAGCATTTCTTTCCTCATGCACAGCCCTAGAAATTCTGCATTGGAGCCAAATGAATTCCACGCTGCTGACAACACTCCTGCATTTTATGGGCCCCTTGGACCCACAGGGTCTAGGAATCCCAGGCCAAAACCCAGTAACTGCTCATCCATTGGGGAAAATCTCATGTATCATGATGACCCCAGCTGAGGGGAACTTCAGGCTGTGCTGGGTTCCCGGTTTCCAGACACCCCAATTTTACAAATGCCAAGGAACTGATGTTAATTATGGAATTGTGCTTTATGAGAGACATGAGAGGATATGATTCCTGCCTTGTCTTTCAGGTTGAGAAATAATTGCTTTACATAACAGATCCTCCCCTGGTGTTCCCTTACACGTTTCCATTTGCTGCAGCTGCAGGAAAACCCACCAGCTCCACAGCCTTGGTGGTGCCACACGGCCGGGAGAACTCTCACTTGCGGGGCTGGTGGCAGCCCTCAGTGGCACAGCCTGCCTGCTACTCCACTTTCACTGCCCCCAGAATGATCGTTTTCCTCCTGCTCCCCAACAAGACTCTTGGTTTGAGCTAAGAAAGCCTTGCCTGGGTTCTTAGCCAAAATCCCTTGAGTCCCTACCCCGCTCCCGTGGGTGACTCCAGGGAGCGCTGGGTGTTGCTCAGGTGATGGACGTGCCAGGTCGGGTGTTAGGATAACAGAGGTCCCTGTGTGCACGGGGGGAGCAGGCACAGAGCCCCCACTGCCAAGCCGTGTCGGGGGGTGAGGGATGCCCCATCCCCTGTGGCCACCGCCGGGTACACGGCCCGGCACCCCCGTCCCCACACGGACACAGCCTCGTGCTGTGATAAATGTGAGCAGAACTTATCACCATGCAGCCAGCAGGGCGAAGCGTCCTCCTGGGGAATTAATTAGAGGAAATGTGGAGGCAGTGACCATGATATGCAAATCAGGATGAATCACAGTCACCGAAGAGATGAGTTTTGTGCTGCTGCAGTGCAGGGAGCGGAGGCACGGGCTGCTGGGGTCGGGGTGCCGGGGTCGGGGTGCTGGGGTTGAGCAGGGTGAAGTGAGTCAGGGTCACCAGGAGCGTTCTTTCATCAGCTCCACATAATTGAAAGTATCTGCTCCATCCTTTGTGTGAGGACTAAGGGGCTTCCTGCCTTCCCATCAGCTCTTACCTGATGGTTTATTGTCATGCAAGGAGCCATTGCTCATAGTGGGTTTCCACACTGAGAAATGCAAATTTCATTTCTTGTGGAAGACAGTTAATAAATGCTCCTCAACAGTTACCCTTGTTAATAGCTCTTTAATTCTCTAATGAATATTTATGAGTGGTTGCCTGAAAGCAATGAACCTTGGACTGTATAGACTGATATTAATTGTGTTTGAAATTAAAAGAATAGTGATTTTTTCCTCTTTTGGTGAAAACCCCGAACAAGAGGAAGACAGCAACAAATTCAGAGTGGGGTTTTTTAATTATGGCAGGTAATGAATTATTAAAACATCTCTTGCCAGAGAAGTGCCATAAGGAGGGTGATTTGGTGGCATATCAGCAGGGTCTGCCCATTTTGGGAACCCAGTTGTGTCCCTGCCCGTGGCGGCCGTGGCACCCCCAGGCAGCCCCACATTCCCTGCAGAGACCCCTCTCCCTGTCAGAGCCCCGTCCTGCTGAACTCTCAGCGCTGCTGCCCCCGGGGCTTCCAGGGTACCTTGTGACAGCAACAAAACCTGGGGGTTCAGAACCTGGGCGCTGTCTTTGGCTGGTGGGTTGTGACTCCTTGCACAGAGCCCGGGCATTCTCACAGCAGCGTGTTCCCAGATGGATTGTGTTCTCGTCTGACTGCATCTCCAATGGGCTGTGGAAATCTCCTCATTAGTATGACAGTGGCATCTCCCTGTGGCTGTGACTCCTGTGTGCCTGCCGTGTTCCCGGGCTGAGCGGGGCCTCTCCGTGAGCCCGGCACGGCACACAGCGCTGCTGCTCAGGAGCGGTGACTCAGCTGCAGCCACGCACCCCCGACGGATGGGCCGGACAAGGGCTGTTCCTGCCCTGCAAAGGGAGCGCTGGAGGGGCGGGCTCGGGGCACCGCTGCCACTGCGGCGCAGACGGTGGGGATTCGTTTGTCTGGGCACCCGTTTGCTTCAATTTTCCTGTTTCTTCTGGGTTTGAGCATAAAGAATTCTGGATTTGAGGTGGGAAACATCAAACACTGGTAATGCATTTTTCCAAGGGATGCCAGATGAGCTCATTTGCAGGAAGACTTCCAGCAACTTGCCCTGCTGGTTGCAAACCAGTTGGGTGTGAGAGCCAGACCCCAGCTAGCCCGAGGGCAGTGCCAGGGGCACAGCACCCTGGGGACAGCATTCCCCTGGGGCAGGGGTCAGTCCCCGCTGCCCCCTCGGCCCGTGCATTGCCCCCAGCGTGTGGACATCGGCCTGCTTGCCCTGCCATGCTCCGGACCTTTCCAACACTCTCCTCTCCAGCGCTTCTCTTACCTGCTGGGCACCCGCTAGCTGACATGGACAAGATCCTAAGATCCCAGAGTTTTGTCACCAGACCTTTTATAAAATGGTAGAGAAGCTGATGTGAGGAGTTACTGGCTTCCACGCTGGATGAGCTTTAAAAGAATAGTTATTTAAATCACTAGTAAATGCTGGGTTTGGTGCTCACTAAGAACGCAAGCCAACAGGGATGCAGGGAGCCTATTTGCTCCAGTACTCTATTCCAGAATATTCTGGAGCATCCATGTATCAGAATACTTTATTCCCATATTTTTTTTTACCCTTGAGGACATGAAAATCCAGCAGTTTTTAAGTGCAAAGCAGCTGTTTGCAAACAGGAGCAGCACAGTTGGTCCAAAACACATCTCCACATTCATGATCAATGCAAATTAGGTTGGAATGGGAGTTGATTAAAGGGACACAGTTAGTGTTCATCTGAGTTTCAACTGAGTTTCCCTGATAGCATCCATCCATATTTCCATGAAATTTACTTCATTCTACATAGGACTTCATGGAAAAGAGATAAGAAATAGCTGCTCTTCCAGTGCAGAACAGCACACACGGGCACAGTCACATTGCTTGTTACATATTAAGCTCCTGCATGTTCAGTATTAAAGTCAGTGGAACATTCCTCCCTGGAATACTTTCAGTGGGAGGGTGAATCTTTTGCTAAATTTTGCTTCTAAAATTTGAAATGAAATATTTTAAATCAGAGTTTCACACTGAGATTTCTGACTGCTGGGACAGCTCATTTAGCTGTTGTTGAGCTGAAGTCTTGTGAAACTGCTCCGTGTCTCCACTTCCCACCTGCATTTTGGATAAAATTGAATGTCAAAATGACAGCATTTCGCACAGGAGATTCCTCCCTGGCTGAGTTAATTCCTTGCCATGCACTAGCTGCTGCTGAAGGCCGGTCACCTCATGCCAGGGAGAAAATGACAGTAATCCTTCCAGGGCGATGCAGCTGCAGAGGGAAGTTGAGGCAGGAACAGGGCCCTTAGCACACCGTGCTGGCCAACTGCACCTGCCTCCAGTGCTGCCAACACCCTCAACTCCTCCAGCCCTTCCTGCACCTCTTCCAGCACACATTAGCACAGACTTGGGTAGCCCTGGGTCCCCGAGCAGGTGACACCCCCTGCCATCACAGCATGTAGGACACCCACCCTTCCCTGCCCAGATAGCACCATGGCACAGCGCTCACTGATGGCTGATTTTACAGAAATAAATAGGAAGTAAAACAACCTGTCCAAGCTGCCTGACCTTGGGGACGCGAGCACCGATGAGCCCTGATGTCCCTGACCAGCCCCCTTGGGCTCTCCTCCACCCATGCCCAGGAGCCCATTTCAGCCCAGCCCAGGGCTGGGGTGGGGTGCTGGGCCCTGGTTGTGTCTGACACCCCTGGGAGAGACAGCTGACCCAGCTCAGTCACTGACAAGTTTCTGCAGGGAGTTGTGTGCATCTTGTTTCACCCAGGTAAGTTGAGCACAGCACTGCTGCACTTCAGAGTTTGTCATCTCTACCCCACCGTCCCAGCTGGGGACTCGAATGTTTCCAGGCTGGTTTGCCCTGAGCTATCTCAGCTCTTGCTGTGGTGTGCCTGCAGGCAGCCCTGGCTGCTGCAGAATGGCTCCTGGCTTTGAAACGAAGGTCACTCAGAGCTCCGCAGGTCCTCACACTGCAGGTCTGTAAATCCAGGGGATTGTGTTTTCAGAAACCTGGGCTGCAGAAGACAGAGCTGCTGGTACGTTCTTCTTTATCTACTATCAAATTAACTAAGTAATAATTAAAATAAATCGGGAAATACAAGTGCAGGAGTTGCAAGTTCTGTGGAACCTTACAAGGAAAATCTCCTTTTGCTTTCAGGCTGCAATGGAGTTCAGTATCCTCTTGGAAGGGCTCAGGGTTATAAGGAAGACCTGGTGCAGCATGTTTCCCTTCAGAAATCATGAAGGCTTCCAGGGAGGCATCTCAGGGGAGTCCCAGGAATTGAGGCCACCTCTGAAAACAGGGCTCAGACTCCAGTTACAGAGTGTGTGCGTGGGATTGGGATGGACTGTAACCAGTGAGCTCTGCTGCAGGTGAATATCTGAAACTGAGAAGGCCCATTACCGGGTTTCCTTTGTCTGTTTTGTTTATTAACACACCGAACCTTCATATGAACAGCTGTATTGATTTCTGAAATTTACCAAATGAAATTGAAACTATTTCCTAAGAACAGAAGAGCAAACATGGAGAATGCTGGGCTGTGCATGGGCAGGCTGTGATACAAGTGCTGAGCAGCTTTTGCACGTTTTCATTTCATTTTCCTTTGTTTATACCCTTCTGGTTTTCCACTGGAAGACTGGATTTACCTCATAAATATTTTCTCTTCTTAAGCTTCATCAAAGCTGTCTCAATGGTTCTTGATATCACTCAGAGTCAGCACTGCCAAGGGCAGGCTGGAGCCCTTGCCTGCAGTTCCCTCGGTTCTCCCTGCCTGGAGTGAATGCCCAAGGAGCACTGGAGGCAGCACGGGACCTGCAGCTGGAAACAAGGCCAAGAGCTGATCTGCCAAAGGCAAGTGAAGGAGAGGTCAGTGATCCACAGAGCTCTCTGGGCACTGTGCCACCCTCGTGTCACTGCTGATGCGCTGTCCTGACTGTCCCTGGGCTGGACAGACACAGCCCTGAGTGTGTCCCTCATCCCCATCGAGGCAGAACCCAGACTGTCAGCTCTGAGTGACATTCCCCCAGGGGCCTGAGGCCAGCACGATTTGCTCGTGGGACTGGCCCTGTCTCCCGGGCAGTGACCCAGCGCAGGGGCTGGAGCAGCTCATGGCCTTTGGAATGACCTGGAGCCATCTCGAGCCGAGGCAGGCGGTAGTAGGGGGCTGTCCCTCGGTGGTGCCAGGTCTCTGTGGCTGTGTATGGGCTGGGAGCAGGGGGTGGGAGCAGGGGATGGGAGCAGTGGGATGGGAACAGGGGATGGCAGCAAGGGATGGCAGCAATGGAATGGGAACAGGGGATGGGAGCAGGGGATGGCAGCAGGGGGTGGGAACAGGGGATGGCAGCAGGGGATGGGAGCAGTGGAATGGGAACAGGGGATGGCAACAGGGCAGCCCCTCCCCTGCCCGGCGCCCCGGTGCCGCCGCAGCGGGGCTGGCGCGGCGCTCCCTGCCCAGCGAGCAGCTCGTGTTGCAGCCGCGCTGTGCCTGAAGTGCTGCTGTCTGCATATCCTTCCTGCCGGAGAGCAATCCAAATGTGCTGATGAACTGGAAAGTACTGGATCGGGAGCGCTGGCCGGTGTCCCAGCAGAGGCTGTGTGTGACCCGCGGCACCCAGTGTCCCCTGCTCGGCGCCCACCTCCTGAGCAGCAGACCTTATCTCCCCTCAGGGGGGGTGACTGCTCCACCGTGAAACGCTGACAATGACCACTGAGGGATAAAATACTCCCTGGACTTCAGTGATACCTTTCTGAAGCAGAGATTAGTGCTTTAAGCACCTGACAATGTTCTGACCCTGGGTGGGGATCCGGTGTTTTAGCTCTCAGGATGAGATGGAGACACGTTGGAGGGAGAAAAACAAACGAAAAAACGAAAACACCCCAAAATTTCAGAGCAGCTGTTGGTAGCTTAGTGCTGGTATTTTACCTGCTGGATTCTGTAAAGGGTGCAAGGAAAGGACCCCATTTTTATGGCATTATGAGGAGCCTGCCTCTTCCTTGTGTTTTCTATGGGTATTCAGCTTTTGCAGATGTCTGAAATCAAGGGACTGTGGCAAAGGCACAAGGCTGGTTGTTATAGGTTTTTACCACTCCAAAAAGATCTGCAGGGGGAGAACTTGTCTCACTAAATTCATGGTGCTCTTCGTCGGGGAAGGAAGGGCCAGCCCTTGAGGTTAAAGCCTGGTTCAAACTGTGCTCCGTCTCCAATTTGGTGTAGTAAAATGCTAAATATACTAAAAGGCTCTTATCGTGGAATACATGACAAACCCCTTCAATCCTGTCATCTGCTCTGCCACTGTCACCATTTCCCAGAGCTTGTTTGGGTCAGTCAGAGGTTTCTGACAGAGGTGCAGGAAAACATCCTGTTTTTCCTTTCAGCTGGATCACTGGAGGGTTTCCAGCCTGTCTGGGAGCTGGATGGGATGTGAAATGGTGGGTTTGTGCTGCTTTGACTCTTCCTTGGTGCTGCAGCATGGGAGGCTGCTCAGCTTCAGGTTTGCTTTGGTGTGCCCTAAAGGCATAAATCAGAGTGCTCTGGGTGCCTGGCTGCCAGAATGGCCCTGTCAGCTGCAGATAACCTGCCTGACCCCTCTCTTCCCCAGGGCCCAGTGAGGAGGGGTACAAAGCTGCCACCAACGCATAGTAGATCTCACAGGGGGTCTTCAGTGGTCTCTGCAACCTCAGTTTTGATTCCTTTGCAAGTCCATCCTGCTGGATTTGGGTTGCACCCAAGACGGTTCTGCTCCAGCGGCTCATTAGAACCAAACAGTGAGAGGCTGGTGGTCTGAAACTTTCTCTGTGCTCATGAATGTGCTACCCTGAGAGCTGTGGGTCCTCACAAGCTGGTTGTAAACCACTTCAAGCCCACATACTGACCTGCTCTCAGCAGTGAGTGGGAATGCCAAGGACTTTGTCTTAAGAGCTGTTCCATTTGTGATGGTTTTGTGCCAGTGTAGAGGGAAGGGGTGGAGGAGTAGCACAGACAGAACAGATAATCCTGCACTGAGGTGTGACTGGGATTCAGAGGGCAGATCCTGGGATCTGCTCATGCTGTGAGCTCTGGGATAAGAGCTCGTGTCAGGGCAGTGCTTTGGAGCGATGTTAATGTGACCTTCTGCGAGACAGCCCTGGGTGTGGATGGGCACAGAGGGGAGGGCACAGAGGCACAGCACAGCCCTGCACCGGGGGTCCCTCCCCAGCCCCGGGAACCTTCCACAGGGATGCAGGAATGGCGCTGCTGATCCTCCACCGGGGCCATGTTCCCTTGCCCTGCTCCTTACTGTGACAGATGAGTCAGGCTCTGTGTGCTGCAGCAAAATTCAGTTGTCCAAAGACAGTTTGTTTAACCTTGCCATTGTTGCGTGTGTTTTCCCTTGCTCCCAGTGATCCACACCTCTCCAGCCCCCACTGCTCCACCCCCACCCCAGTGACTGCAGCCCCTGGCCGCCCTGGGCTGAAAATGGAGCAGGATGGCAAAGGCTCCACGGTGTCACCCCCAGCGTCTCCCAGCATGAGAACATTCCCCCAGGACATCCCTCACAGCTTTGGGGCTTGGTTTTGCTGCTGCTCGAGTGCGCAGTGCTCAATCCAGCCCAGCAGACACAGCCTGCATTAATTTTGCTGCAGTCTGGTGCATTAATACAGTAATTATTAACTATTATAAATCATTTTTATGAGATTTTGATCAATAACATCTCGTATCCTAAAAATACACCAGGAAGATAAGAAGGCACAAAAGCATGAGTGCCAAAGAAGCTACTTTAATTTCCCAATGTATTTCATGCTGTTAATTTACAAGAAAACTGTTGCTGTGGGGATTGAAGAATTAAGTTGCAGCTGCAGGATGAAATTTTTGAATGAGGTAACATTTTCTCCAAACAGGTGCTCCATGTTTGGAGCAGAACCTGTGCTGGCTCTTCTGGAGTTAGCATTTCAGTTGCAAAATTCAAGTATGCATGCAAAGAGCATCACTTCAGTCCTGGCTGTGTCACTCTGTGTCATTCAACCACTGAGAATCTGGTTTGGATTCTTGGCTGAACTGACTGAGTGCAAGGGACAGTCAGGAGCAGGGCCGGGGGTCGGGGAGCTCCACAGTGGGGGTGAAGCAGGGATCCCATGCAGGGCAGCAGTGACAGTGGGCTCTGCAGCTCCTGGAGAGCCACAGTTTGTGTGCCTGCAGCTCTGCCAAGCACTGAACCATGTCCCCAAGTGCCACATCCACAGGGCTTTTTAATCCTTTCAGGGATGGGGACTCCACCACTGCCCTGGGCAGCCATGCCAGGGCTGAATAGCCCTTTCCAAGAAGAAATTTTCCCTAATATCCAAACTAAACCTTCCCTGGCACAACTTGAGGCCATTTCCTCTTGTCCTGTTGCCTGTTCCTTGGTGGAAGAGGCCCCAGATGTGCAGGGGTTTGCCATGAAATCCACAGTGACCCCAGCAAGCTGTTAAACCTGTGAGAAACCAGGCAGTGACGCAAACTTAGAGAAGGTTTCTTAAAATCCCTAAACAGAAAGTTTCGGAGGTGTTGGACAGTGTCGGTTAGAGCTGTTGGACAAAATCCTTGTTTTCTGCACAGTAATCGAACCTGACTGTGAACAAATGGCTGTTTGGAGCCCCCGGGATTGGTGAGGGTGTGGGGTCGCGTTTGGGTTCACGCTCATCATTTTCAGGAGTTCGAACACAAGTCACTAATTCCAGAAGAGACCAGGAAAGTGCTGCCCGTGGCTGGGCTGGCGGCTGCGGCTCCCGAAGCCCGCAGAGCGCTCCCGGCGGCTCCTCCAGCCGTGCTCCCGCAGCCGCGCTGTGCGCGCATCCCATCTCCTGGAGAGGCCTGGAACAGCATCCCATCTCCTGGCTGAGACCTGGAACAGCATCCCATCTCCTGGCTGAGACCTGGAACAGCATCCCATCTCCTGGCTGAGGCCTGGAACAGCATCCCATCTCCTGGAGAGGCCTGGAACAGCAAGTGGGACAGCTCTGAGCGGCAGCGAGCCTGGGGGAACGCTGCAGGAAAGCAGGCTCCATTTTTTATTTTATTTGCACAGAATGTTAATCTTTTGGAAAATAACGACTTTTTGTTGTTGTTGTTTGGTTTGGTGTTTTTTGTTTTGGTTTGGTTTTGTGTTCTGTTTTGGTTTGGGGTTTTTTTTGTGGTTTTTGGTTGGTTGGTTGGTTGGTTTTGGTTAAGGGGGTTCTTTTTATTTGTTTTGGGAGTTTTTTTTGGTAGCGAGGGAAGGGTGCTTTGACTTCCTCATCTGACTCACAGTTCCTGGAGAAGAGCTCAGGAGCTGTCAGAATGTGTCCCTCGGGTCCTGCAGAGCTCAGCCAGGGCACTGCACAGGGATTTGTGCCCTGGGGAATTGCTCACAGTAGCAGAACTGCGGCTGAAGTCCAGGCGTCCGCTCATCCCAGCACGGCGGGTGGGGGGGAACTCAGACCCAGAACCAAACATTTCCCCCAGAGGGTCTCCAGGAGCTCCTGAGGGGCACCAGGGCACCCTCGGCCTTGCAGCACTGCTGGGGCTGTGGTGGTGCCAAGTCCCCCGTGCTTTGCTGCTGGTTTGAGCTCTCGGCTGCAGGTACACAGCCGGCAGCTGTGGCCAGGTGGTGACACGTGGCCGGTGGCCATGCGGGTGCCTGGTGTCACACCATGCCACCCGGGCTGCTCCTGCTCCCACCCACCTGCCTTCAGAAGGTGCTTGGTGGCTGCACTGCCACCCCCATGAGTGGAGGCATGTCCTGGCTCAAGAAAAACATGTTCAGGCAAAATTTTGAAAGACAATTCTGACATTTGGTGAGTTTCCAAGTAGGAAATACTAGCTGCATCTCTTCTTATCCTGAGAGGAAAGGTTCACCGAGCTCCTGCCCTCATGGCTGTTAGGTTTGTTATATTTGAGTGTGACAGGACACACTGGATGCATCCATGAAGACAGAAGCCAGACACACAGCTATCCAACACAGGGGACAGGGAAGCCCTCAAACCACACGGTCTGAGCTACTCAAGCAGTGTGGTTTCAGCCAGGGGTGGGCAGCAGCAGCACTGCCTCTTACTGACATCACCTGCCTCTCGTACACCTCATCAAACATCACACACAATCTGGCAAAATAAAATCACTGACAGCCATCAGGGCCTGTCTGGGACATGAGTGACTGCCACAGGGACTGGCAAAGCAGTGATTCACCAGTGGCTCAGTGCTGGCAGTGTTGACTCACGAGTGCTGGAGACCCACGGCTCCCAGTGACGTGCTCTGGCTGTCCTTCCTCGGCAGCTACTGCCTGTGGCTTCTCTGTCGCACAGGGCTGGCTGCGGGGAGCCTACGCGCCCTTTGAGTCACAAGCCAGCAGGACTGAGCTAGAGATGATGCTTGTTTTCTACACAGCAATCATCCCTTGCTGTAGCAGCTCTTGGTACACAAAGCTGACAAACTTTCCCCCCAGCAGGCGAATGTTGGGCACAGGGGATATGGGCACGGAGCCGTCGGCAGCGAGAGGCGGGGAGGTGCTGCCGGCACTGGCGCCCGTGCTGTGAGGGTGTGAGCACTCCGTGCGCAGCGCCGCAGCTCCACAGCCCCGGAAAAACGCTGGAGAGCTTTCAAAAGTCCAGAAGAACATGTGCACAAAAGGAAGTCGTGCTGTATAGCTCAGCACACCTTGACCTTCAAAGCTGCTGGCAAAGCCGCCTGTGGTTGTCTGCTGTGCCGCTCTGCAGGCAGTGCCGAGCCCTCCAGGCTGGCAGCCCAGGGTGCTTCCCCTTGCCAAGGGCTCACAGCAGCTGCTCCAAGCCCTCCAGAACACATGGGAATTCCTGGGGCAGATGGTGCTTCACCCACACACCAGCTGCTGCCACACGAGGACAGGGATGTGAAGGACGGGGCTGGTGCCATGGCACAAGGTGGTGGAACAGAGCTGCTCTGATGGATGAGCACATCCCTGTTTTCCAGCAGAGAGATGGAGAAGAAGAACACAAGGTATTCCTGGCCTTCAATATTTTAAGGCCTGTTTCCATAGCCCTAAAATAGCAGTTTTCCTTGTAATAAAACACCACAGTTACTTGAGAGTGCCCAAAATAATCAATTTCCTAGCCCACATCATAGAACTGAGTCAGCAGATGAGCCACAGAGGATAAAGCCTGCCATGAATGGGATGATGGGCTTGGGACATTGGGACTCACCTGCACACAAGGGCACATGTGCCCCCCTCTTATGAGGGAGCCCCCGTGGCAAACAGCCTCCCCTGAATTGCTGTTAATTGCCTCCAAGGTCCTGCAGCCCAGATGACACCATGAAAAACAGTTTTGTGAGCAGAAGTGGAGCACTGGATTGCCTTCAGTAGGGATTGGGGTGGGATGAACTCACAGCATGTGGGGAGAGAAATGCTCAAGGGACCAGGACAAGGATAAGGCCAGGGCTGTGGCAATGGCTCTGGTGCTGATGGCTCTGGTGCTCACCCACTCACCACCCTGTGGGAAGGGGAAGAGCAAGGCATGGGTGAGTTCAAGGCTGGGATTTGCCTCAGCTCTGCCCAGGGCTGGTTTGCTCCACGCTACAAACTGGTCAGCAGCATTTAGAAAGTGCTGAGACAGAAGTGGTGCCCACAGCTGCATCTGCCAACGCAGCACTTTGTCCATGGAACCCTTCATCAATGCCCCTGCAGGCTGCAGCTGATTTGGAGCATCCCCACTGGGCCTAGGGGTAAAACAGGATTGTACATGAGCGTCTTCAATGCTGTAACTTTGCTCTGATCTATGAAGTAGGAGCAGAAATAACTCCCTCAGGAGACTCCCCTTTTCTATTTTTCAGGCATGAGTCTCACAGCCACAAGGCACAGCAGATAATTAAAAATGAGCTGCTGCAGGCAAATGAGATACTGAAACCCGCTAATTATGTATCTCCACCCAAACCCCCCGACATCCTGCAGCCAAGTTGCCCCGGGCGGCTCAGGACAGATGCTGTGTGGCACAGACCCTTCCCAGGCACGCCCACAGATAGGGTTATAACTGCTGTGTCATTTTGGGAAACCCAAAGAAATAAAATTACACTTGAAAGCATTTGTGAGTGGGAATGGGGAGGTTTGAATCCACAGCAGTTTCTGTTGTGGGGGCACTGCTGGAGAGAGACTGGCAATGGCCCAGGGCACTACCCACGCACAGCACCACGTATGTTCCTTTGCTTTCTGATCCCAGGGGCTTTGGTGTTAAAAACGTGTGTTGCTTTATGTTCCTCTGACACACAGGACTGAAGAGCTTTAGTGAAATTCCATATGGCATTTCAAATTAAAACAAGGAATGCTGTCTTCTTATACACAAGGTTTGGCAGTCAGGGCTTGTGGAGCTCTAATAGCAGCTCTGGGTTCACAGAGAGCTTGCTGACCACACCAGTAGTGCAGACACTGGCGCCAGCAGCTCCCAGGTGGCTGGAGAGACCCACCCCGTGCAGCTGGCTGTGGGTCACCAACTCATGCAAGCAGGATTCCTGTGATGCCATTAATGATGCAAAAGAAGGACCTGGGCAATCCTGAAGCAGGCTACATCAGGGCACAGCCTTCCAGGAAAGTCTCCTTGCACAAAAATGTAGTTTAGTAAAATAACTCTGCCCATGAGAGACCAATACAGCCAGGGAAAATCCAGAGGCTGGCTTGCTGCGGCATGTGCTGCCTGCTCACAGATGGGAACAGCCAACCTGTCCCTCAGTGCCGCTGCCAAACAAACCCAGTGGCCAGGGCAAGGAATGAAGCCCCTGGGGAGAATATGGGAGGTTTGTTCTAAGGGCTTCACAGATTGAAAAGAGAAGCAACACAAATCAGGGCTCACTTGCATGCCACTGCGCTATTTGCCCGTGGTTCAGGAGCCGGAGCGTTTCTGACGATGACAAATTCCTTCCCTGGAGCAGTGCAGATCACTGCTCGCCCTTCCCTGCTCACCTCTTCCGAATCATCCCTCAGGGTGCTTCCAGGAGCCACAGCACTGTGCCACAGGGGCAGGAGCTGCCACCTGAGCTAGGGCTGTTCCCCGAGGACAGCGAGGGTCAGTCCCCCCTGCTTCTGCTCATTGTGCATATGGAAAAGGGTTTCTCCTGTTGGGAAACCCGCCCTCACAGACACAGCTCCGTCTCATCATTTGGGACAGAGCTCTCTAGCTAACATGTCAGGCTTGGGACTGAAATCCTGAACTGGACTGTTTTGCCCAAACCTTGCCTATCATTTTAGATGACGCACTTCTGTAATTCCCTCATTTCTCACAGGAACTGGGAAGCAGACAATGTTCCTGGAGACCCAAGGAAGGGTCTGCAGGAGTTCCAGTCAGGAACTCGGCGGGGCCAGGCCGTGTTTGCTGCGCACTCCTGCGACGTGTGCCAAACCTGCCTTTGGCTCCCCACTAGCACAGCTCCTGCTCAGCAGGGCAGAGCTGCCCTCGCCCCCCGAAGCCCCGGCTCAGCCAGGAGTCAAACAGCTCCGGACAACCGTGACCCCAGCTCCCCCACCCATCACTGTGGCCCTTTCTTGTGGCTGGCCTGGCAACTGCTTGCACATCAGAAAACAATTCTGGGATAGAGCTATGTGCTTTTAAGTCATGTTTGATGTAATCAGTGTTCAATTCCCTCTATTTTAGAAAATAATTTATTGTGATGTTGGGTTGGCTTTTCCTTTAATGTCCTTCCACAACCAGTGCATTGGAGGGATGGATCTGATTTGAGAAACCGATCTGTCTGAGAGAAACCACCTCCAGCTCCTGTTAGATGTGATCTCTCCATCTATTATTGTGTTATTTCTCACATTATCACCAAACACAGATGTTTATCAGTAGCACATGGTGAAGCAGATGTGAATCTCCACCTCTCTGTGAAATGTGATCCCATTCAGCCCCAGTTCCTGGGTGCAGAATGATGGCAGAAGTGGGGATTGCTCACAAATGTGCGGAGCACACGCACCTCAGGGCTGCTGCACTGTGCTGCAACTCCAACGCACCATGTGCTGGAAGAGCTGTGGATACAACTGGGAAAAATGGACTTCCCAGAGCCAGTGAATAACCAAGTGGATCAGGAGTAAAGTAGCTACTTCCCCAGCTGGGATGTGAAGTCTGTATATATATTTATATTTATATGTACATCCATATACACAGCACTCAAAGAGCCCACCATGATTTATCAACACGGACTAATTGACCCCATTCCTTCGGCCCTCGAGCACGCAGAGCAGTTGGGGAAGCTGTAAAAATGACTCCTTGAAATGAGACCCCATAAAGAACATTCCCTGAGCCAGCACGGAGCTGTTCCCTGATGGAGCAGTGACGGGGAGCCCGTGTGGGCACACAGGCTGCCAGCCACTCCGGAGCGTGCCGGACACTGCGGTGAAGGAGGAGCCATAGGAGCATGTGCTGGGAAGGGGCAATGGGAGAAGCAGTAGCTCCCTTCTTCAGTACAGAAATAGCACTTTGGAAAAGGCCTCTGCTTTGAGATGCAGCTCCAAATGGTGAACATTTAAAATGTTCTTTCTAAGTTTTCTCCCTAATAATGGTTTTCTAAAACCCATGGGAACATTGGGCTGGTACTCCAGCAGAAAAAGGATCAAATGAATAAGCATTTTAAGAAGAATTTTATCCCATGTCATAAAAAGAATTACCTGAAAAAACCCCACCAGTTTATGTGTAAGTACTGTATTTAGTATCAGCAATTGAAGAAGAAATAAAATTCAACTTCAACCTCATTTCGATTTGCACATTATGAGAAATGTTTCTGGAAGGAGCTAATAAATGTGATGAATGCGCTCAGCGGTAATTGATCATTTATATAAAAAATTCTGGCAAACATTTAATTCCACTATTCATTAAAATGTTGCCCTTGCGAGACATAATCCATAAAAATGATCTATCTAATAACCAAAACGTCAGGGAACTGAGATTGAGGGTGAAGGTAACCTGGGATTCCAGGAGGCAAATTCCAAATGCTGACTCTCCAGCAGGGTAATGCAAGCGGTCCCTGTGCCTGCTCAGCCCAGTGTAATGTATGAGCAACAGCCTTTCTCACCCTTGTTTGAGGGCATTATTTTTACGCACTTCTGTACTTATATATAAGGTTTACAGTGTAGGGAAGAGCAAACACAAGTGCTGGACACGTGTTTTTCCTGGTCAGCTCTTCATTGTGAGCAGTGGCACGTCCTGCTGCAGTCCTTGGCTTGGTGCCAAGTCCCCACTTCAGCCCAGTGTGACCTGAGATCCCCAAAATCACTTGGGTGCAAGTCCTGTCACATTCCCTCTCCATCCTGGGAAGGCATGTTTGGCTTCTCAGATGGTGCTTGAGGGGCTGGCCCAAGCTGTGGCTGAGGAGATCCACCACCAAACCACTCTTGGGGCTTCAGAGTAGTCATAGGGGCATTAATGTGCCAAATTGAGGTGTCCTGCTCATGGGGAAGGAGGGACTGTGTGGTCAGGATCAGTGGTGTGGATGGCATGGGAGGTGTGGAGGGCCTGGATGCTGTGGGTGGGATGGGTAGTAGGGACAGGGTGGGCAGGATGAGCAAGGTGGGTGGTGGGGGCATTTCTTGGGGCAAGACTGGTGTCAGTGCATGGTGTTGGGGCAGCACAAGCTGATGCTGGGGCAGAGCTTCTCATCTTGGGATGTTCCCAAGGGCTCCAGATCCCCCCTGTGCCCCCAGACCTGGGAGAGCCCTGGGGTGCGTCAGACATGCCTGCTGCCCTTACCTAAATCAAAATCCTCTTTAAGGAGAGCAAGCAAGACATTGGCTGGTAATTCTAATTAGTTTGAATGGCATGGAAAAAAATAAAACCAATTAAGGACTAATTGCAGGGTTGCCCTAATTTAGGGAGTGATGATCTGTTTCTGAGCAGATAAACAAAGGCAAAGGGTTTATCTTTGCTGGGAGCTGCAGTGCTTCAGGGAGGGACAGATCCAGTGGCAGAACCAGAGAGGAAATGCAGCCTTTCAACATGAGGTTTTTGGCCTCCTGTTTGTCCTTGTTTTCCACTTTCTCTTCCTAGTAATCACAAAAGCCATGTGGATGTGGCATGTGGAGACATCAGTTACTGGCGTCCTTAGCAGTGCTAGGAGAACAGTTGGACTTGATGGTCTGAGGGGGCTTTTTCAATATAAACAATTCCATGATTTCCTACAGCATGCCAGTGCCGAAAGGTGGGCTTCCCCTACATTAGATCTTCCCAGGGAAAGGTATCTTGTCCCTGGGCACAGGGCAGAGTTCATGATGCAGGGTCGGTCTCACCAGGCGCTCCCGCGCTGGCACCAGCGCTCTGCTCCAAGGCTCTGACACTGCAGGTCCGCCTGTAAAAGAAGGAAGGTTCAGGCATCCCAGTGACCTCTGCCTGTAGGTGTGTGTCAGCATGACATGGTGCCTTTAACTCCTATTCTAATTGTCACTTACAAAGCCATGTTGGCATGAGCAGGAGTCCAGACACAGGGAGAGGGTCATGATCATGGCAGAATTCCAGGCTGCACAGGAGAGGTAATATTACTGTGTAGAAATGTCTCTTCTACCAGAGAATTAATTTCAATAAGGTTTTGCTCAATTAATGTCTGTCTCAGGGCAGATGTTGTTACCCTTCACCTTCCCAGGGCACTGGAAACTGGCATCCCTGACACAGGTCAGTCTGTCTCTTGGTGGCCCCCGGTGTCTCTTGGACTCCTGACAACACAACCGACCTGTCAGTTGCACTTGGGATGTAACTCAGCCTAAAAAAAGGAAAGAAAGGTGGATTGTTACTGGTTTGTTATTTTTCAGTTAGCATGGTTCCCCGCTATTAGCCAGCATGGGAGCAGGTGGGGGACTGAGGTGATCACAGCCTGAGGCAGGGACAGGGACCACCCACCCAAAGTCAGGGGTGCATCTGGGGGAATGAGCTGAGGAGGCTTGGGGGGCCAGGATGGGACAGGCAGGTGGCAGGAGGGAGAGGTGCTGAGGGGTTCTCAGAGGTGCTGAGAGGTTCTCAGAGGTGCTCAGCAACAGTGGGCAGAGGAGAGGACACTGCAGGTGTGATGGGACAGAGTCAGCACAAGCTGCTGCAGCAGGGGTGAGTGGGCAATGGAAAACAAGGTATCAGAGAACATCCTGAGCTGGAAGGGACCCACAGGGATCATCAAGTCCAGCTCCTGGCCCTGCACCCTGTGCCTGCGACCCTTATCCAAGCGCTCCTTGAGCTCTGGCCGGATGGGCCTGTGACCAATTCTGTCCTCATTTCTCATTAATGAGAGGGCAGGTTTATTTTAACAAAATTGAGTTTTTCTTAGTTAATTCTGTTATTTCAGAGCTTTATGAAATGCAAACATGACTGCCCTTTGGAAGCCACCATTTATAATATCATGCAACCATATTGCTGAGCTCTGTTACAGAGATTTTATGGTTTTCAGGACAAATCCTTCCATACACAGAGACATGCATTCCCAAGAAATGTATTCGTTTGAAGTCACAGTGTTTTCTGGAAAACCTCAAGTCAGTTATGAGGATTAAGTGAATCATTATAATTTTGAAGTACTGTGTGGGATCGAGGGCTGTAAAAGACATTCTCTGAAGAAAGCTTATTGCTAGGGCGCTTCAGGCTGAGATTGCAATGAAAGTTGACCTAATTAGACAATTTATAGATATTCAGTTACCTAATTTAAACTGGCTGCAGTGTAAGTGCCAAAGAAAAAAATCCCTTTTTACCCCCCCTCTGCCAATTCTTCTCTTTGAAAAATTATTGTTTTGAAACACCACTAGAGCAGCATTTCAGGTTTATTTTTCAATGCTCCTTCATTTTAAAGTCATCACAGTGCACTTCAAACAAGGTGGAATTGCAGTCTCACAGAGGTATTTCCAGGTAGCAGAGCAGCTCAGGAGATCAACTGCCACAGCTCACCCTGTGCTGAGTGAAGCACCTGAATGCACAGCAAGGGCTCCCAGGGGATTGATTGTCTTAACCCATTTCATTCAAGGATTCTGTGGAATTCCAGAATGGTTTGGGTTGGAAAGGACCTTAAAGACCACCTAGTTCCAAACCCCTGTCACAGGCAGGGACACCTTCCACTAGAGCAGATTGCTCCAAGCCCTGTCCATCCTGGCCTTGACAGCCCTTTCCACGAAGGAATTTCCCCTAATAGCCAACCTAAATGTCCCCTGGCCCAGCCTGAGGCCGTTCCCTCTCCTCCTGTCCCTGTTCCCTGGGAGCAGAGCCCGACCCCCCCGGCTGCCCCCTCCTGTCAGGGAGTTGTGCAGAGCCACAAGGGCCCCCAGGCTGAGCCCCCCAAGTTCCCCCACCTACTCTTCACCAGACTTGTGCTCCAGACCCTTCTTCAGCTCTGTTGCACTCCTTTGGACACAGATTTGGGATCGTGTTAGCCCTGGGCTCCTCCTCCAGGTCTGCAGCTGTTCCATAAAGTTGTTCAGTTCCCATTCCCAGTGCCTCCTTGTTCATTTGTGTTCAGGGAGCAAGCTTGGAAATGGGCATTAGATGTGGAGTAGTTTAATTTGGAAGTCCTGACAGATATACTCGATACTGTGAGCTCAGTGTGGTTCTGTGCTCAGCACTGGCACTGTGGCTGTTCTAACCTTCTGAGGTAAAGTGTGTGCAAAAGGGCATGAGCCATGTAAGGAGGTGATACAGGTTGTCTCACTGGGGGAACAGCCTGGTGCAGGTGTAAGTGATGGGCCTCTCCTTAGTCTGGTGAATGACCCTGTTTAAAATCCAGCCTTTTTCTTGGCAGAGGGAGCTGCTGGGGTCACGCAGTCACTCTGGCTGCAGGTGATGCATGAGCAGCTTCGACAGCGAATGCTGCCAGGGACCTTTCTGATAAGCAGCTATTCCGTAACATAATCTCCAACATCTAAATGCTGCGAAAGCAGCAGCTGGCAGCGTGGATTAACCCAGCATTTGAGGAATGAGCATTATTTCCTCTGCACTGCACTCTGTGGAGAGCCAAGGCCAAGCTTTCCTGTGGGCGTCAGCATGGGATGCTTGGATCCATGTCCAGTTTGGCTGGCCAAGGAGGAAATAAAAGAAATCCTGGCTGATGTTTTACTCCAGCTCTCCCAGAGTTAGGCTGCTGATGGGATCACAGTGAAACAACAAAGGGCAAGCGAGCAAAGGGCAGCTGGGTTGAAACGGAATGGAAGAGCTGCAGCCTCGGAGCAGCAGGAGCCCTGGCAGAGCTCTCTGTGGGAGAACAGGCAGGAACAGGAGACACCCTGCAGCCTCTGGCTCAGTGTCACTGCTGAACGGCCCCAGGGGCTGCCAGCCCAGCGCTGCTCTGTGTCAGCAGCTCCCCACAGCTGGGGTGTCAGCAGCACCTTGTGAAATGTGTAACTGGTGCTCTGCCTGCCTCTCACACCCAGACTTCTTGGTGCCCAGCAGCGGGTTTGGGATAGGGATGCACTGGGGCAGGAGGATGCTGGCAGCAGGCACCCAAGCCAGGAGCATTGATTTCCTGAAGCTGCCCAGCAGCTTGCATGGAATCTGCATTGTTTGGAGGCATTGTGTAAACAGTCAGCTGTAATTTGTCTGATTTCAGTAGGACACTTTAAAATTAGATTTTGTATTTGACAGCTGTATTGGTTGTGCAATTTACAGTGGAAATATCCCTTTTATTCTGAAAAGTGCCCTCCTAGCTTTTATTTGAGAGCTTGGTACATGGCAGCCTCTGTGGAAGACCTAGATTTAGAAAAGACCTGGAAATTTGCTCTGTCCTTCAGCTCGGAAGGAGGTGCCTGTCTGAGGGAGCTGAGGCCAGTGGGATTGGTACCTGCCTGGCCAGAATAACAGGACACAGCGAGAAGGAACTAAAAGCAGGCTTAATGCTGAAATATCCAACTGGTGTTTCTAATCTGCAGTGTATTGTATTGATCCCCTGAGCAGCATGTGTGGGGCTATAAAGCCTTTTATGTAACTCTTGAGTAGGAAGCAAATACCCCTGAGTGGGGCTCTGCCCCCCAGCCAGGAGGAAGGGGCATTATCAGATCCTGGGTGGGTGATGTGCTGGGAAAGAGGCAGCAGGTGGTTGTGGAAGGAAACTATTCCCTGTAAGTCTGTTGAGGTCTCTGAAGGGATCAGTGGGAGAGGGGGTGCTCTGTTCAATACCATGTACCTGGATTTCAAACAGCTTTTAGTGGTTCTGCATTCAAGGTCTATAGCTGATGTCAGCTGCAGTTCCCAGTGGGAAGAAAGACTTGGTGTTAAAGGAAAAAATGCAAAACAACAAAACAAACCAACCAAACACCCCCCAAAACGAAACGAAACCAAAAACCCCCAAAACCCAAGAACTGTAAAAGAGTGAGAGTGAGGCGCCACTGCCTGCTGACCATAACAGTCACATGGGTACTCAAGCAAAAAAAAACAAAACTGAGAAACTGCTCAAAGTGGGTGAAAAGAGAGGCAGAGTACAGGAAGATGAGAGAAGCTAGAGGCAACAATAGGTTGTGGGGTGGCTGTGGCCAGTTGTGGAAGAGGTGTTGGCACGGCTGAGAACGCTCTGTGAAAAACTAGCTTGATCCTGCCCCAGCATTGCAAGGGCAGGTGAAACGCCAGGGAAACATTGACTGGGAAGGAGATGGCCTGCTCCCTCTTCTGTGCTCCAGGACATCACAGGGTCACAAAGTCATAAACTGTTTTTCCAGTCTGGCCTGCAAAAAGCTGTATTTTATCCCACAGTACCAGTCCTGAGGGCACACCTTTCTGTCCTGTGCCCAGCCAGGGGCTCCGTGCCGTGCACAGATGCTGCCACACCTCCTTTTGTCTCCTGGCCTGTGCCATCTCTACCCCTGTGATCGCGCTGAGCATTTCTGGTAGAATCGCCCACATATCCTGTTTGCACATTCGGTTTTGGGCCGTTGTTAACAAGTTTGCTCCCTGTGTAACACGTCCCAAGTCTTTCACTTCCTAAAAGCCTGGAAGACACAGTAGTGCTGGGGTGACCCAAGCCGAGGCTCTGGCAGGCCGTGGTGCTTCGATTTCTGGAAGTAGTTTCTGGAACACTCACAGTGACACCGTGTGCAGGTGTCTGCAGGGGGACAGCGTTGTCCCGTCCGTAGCAGCGGACACGTCCGGATACCAGAGCTGCTGCGAACAGGCGGCGGGCGGGGGCGAAATGATCTTTTCCAAGAGAAACTGTTTGTGTTTCCGCAGGCAGAGGGAGCCTGAGCCCGAACAGCCAAAGCCTTCATCGGGCTGACGTGCTTCATTGTTTTGCCCTGACTTCCAAAGCCTTCTGTAGGAGGAAGAAGAGGTTTCGGACAGCCGGCCCAGCCGAGGGAACAGCCCGTGCTGTGTTCGCTGCCGGCGCCGCGGGCAGGGCTGCCCGACCCCCGTGCCCGTGCTGGTCTCGGTGTCCCCTGTGCCAGCCGGGGCTGCCCACCGCTGCCCGGCCCACCTCCCCTGCCCCAACCCCCTCCGTACCCCTGTCCCCAAAACCCCAGCGGTTGCTGTATTTTTTAGCCTCTTTTTGCGCTGCTCCTTCCCTGTGGGAAGCGGAGACTTAGCAAAACTCCCTGAGCCGATGGAAGATCTGGTTCCACTCTCAGCAGAGAAGGAGTCGGGAGCAGCGTCGCATCCCGTTGGAGGACAGAGCTGGTGAGAGATGTCTTTGCAAACAGAGCACAACCCTCTGCCCTCCGCAGGACACACTCCCATGGACGTCGGAAAAATTGCCAAATAAGTACGTCCTTAAGCTTTTCTTTTCTCGAACGGAACCGCATCCAGGTTTTATCTCCAGGGATTTTCCGAGATGAAGAGCAGATCCTGCTGAGCTGCCAGGAACAAGTTTGAGCAGTAGGAGTTAAAGCCTACCAGGGCGACTCTGAGATAGGATGTTCAGGGCATAGTTCCGGGCACACACGGCCACGCTGCTGAGGACGAACCGTGTCAGGGGTTTTTTGCTACAAACAAGGAATGGGCAGTAAATTGCCAGTCAGAGCAGTTCAGCTGTCACAACAAAACCCTTCAGTGATTAGGCTTTTCTTCTCTTTTGAAAGTAACTGCAAATTTTATTTCCAAGGATTTACCTTCTGTGCATTAGGGGTGTGCAAATCGTAAAGGGGAGAGGAGAAGGGGAGTCACTCACTCCCACCCTGAGCTCAGTCCTGACACCTCACAGTGGCTGTGAGCAGGGAGCAAGTGCAGAAGGCAGAGAACCAGTCCCAGATTTCTTCCCAAATCTATGGCTGGGGACAGGCCTTGTGTTCATATCCTACAATGTCCCAGCGACTCCAAGAAACGTGTGACTGAGTTTTCCTTTCACACACTTGATGATTTTTTTGGTAACTGTAAAATGTAGTAAAAAGCATAAATAACACCATAGACTCTAAGGGCAGGCCATTACTCATCTGAAAAGTGTTGTTGCCTTTGAAATACAGTGGAGATTGTCTTAGCAGAACATTTTGAAGTGATACAAATAGTGATGCCAATTCCTAGGATGCAAACGTTGATAAAATACCATTTTTCTCTACATCAATATTGATAAACATGTCTTGAAAAGCTATAGCACTAAAGGTTAAAAAGTAAAATTAACTTGTGCCTATGAAATTTACTTGTTTTAATTTATGTTTATTCTTTAAAAACAGCCATAAAAAGCTTCTTGTCATAATTTATTCTTGAAATGAGTGTTGCCTCTGGAGTTTCCATAGTTACAGATGTTTCTGGGTTTGTAATGTTTGCACAATTGACATTTACAGCACAGTGAAAACCTCTAATTGATTTTTCTGCCTGGAGAGGAGAACACAAGCGCTGGGCGATACACGTGGCGTGCAATTCCCTGCTTCTGGGGGACCTGGTGCTGCAGGGGTGGAACAACGAAGGGCAAGACTCTTAAAGAGTGTGACAAGTCACACTTGAGGGAAGATTGTCAGCGGAGAGCAGCAGTGCAGGGGGTAGCTGGCACCCACCCACCGCGCCCCGGTTCCGCCGGGACGGTGCTGTGGGTGTGGCATTCCTGCAGCTCTCGCTGGCACCGGGCAGTGGCACGGCCCCGGACCCAGCCCCCGGCACCCAGCGCTGGCACCCCACTCTCAGTACCAGGCACCCAGCACCCTGCATCAGCTGCTGTGCTCCAGACACCAGGGTGCCAAGTTTGACTCACATGAAACATTCCCAGAGTAAGAATCCTACATCTGAAATAAAGGAAAAAGTGCAGGGAGAGAGGAAAGAATGGAAGAGGCACAAAGAAGCCCTGAAACGTGCCCGCAGCGATGACACAATCTGACGAACTCAAACATAGCTTACGGGTCCTGATGCCCACCCTGCCCATGCTGCAGGCACTCTGGGATGGCGAAGTCCTTTCCACACTGTTTACTCAGCGTGGCTGGGTGTTTGTGAGGCTGGTGGGTAAACTGAAGGTCTAAACTAGCGATCCCAAACCAGCTTGTCCAGCCCCTCCCCAATAGCCAACACTGTCTCCATATGGGATCTGCCCCTGTCCCTGTCACTGTGCACCCTCTGCTCCCCCACAGCCAAACAGCCACTGCTGGGCACCCATAGGTACGTCTGTAGGGAGTTCAACTGACTGAAAACACTATCAAAGAAAAAGGTATTTTCACTGTTAATTTTTCAAAATGTAGTTTTTAAGTGTTGGCCCTAAGTTAGCTATGTTGACAGCAATATTTAAGCCCTAAAAGTGAAGATGTGGATATGTAGTGCATTAATTTTCTCAGTTGCCTTGTTCTATCTTCAAAATAACAGGAAATGATGAGTCATGTTAGGGAGAAACAGCATCAATTTATACTGAGAAAAGTAGATCCATTCTCCACTGCTGTAACTCATGGGACTGTCACTTCCATAAAAGATGTGAACTCTTTCTTCAAATGTAATCCCATTTTCTGAAAACGCCTCTGACTAGGACATTCTTTTTCCTTCTTCCCTGCTATTTGATTATTTTCAACCACTTCTAATCAGGCAACAATGGGATCAGGAGAGAAGTATCTGGAGGAGAAAACAAGGTGGATTAAAGCATTAAGGCTGTAGCAAATCAGAAAAGATTAGGAATTTCAATTTATAGTCCCAGAGGCTAATGCTGCTGAGAACTGCAAGAGCAGTTTAATGGGCTGATGTGAACACCATCAGGTTGAACTTCTTGTCTCCTTAAATCCATTTTCCTTATCTCCCGTTGTTACCCAGATACTCCTTTTTTTTGCTGTTTTGAGGAGATTCAGACCATGAGATAAAAGCATATTATGTAAAGAGACGTATGGTGTGATTTGTGGGATAACTGCTGTTGAGAGGCTGCTCAGGGTTGTTCTGGGCTCCAGCGACCAGGCACTGGTTCTGTCAGGGTGTCCTGTCTGCCAGGGGCTGCAGCCCTAAAGATATCTCAGCCAGCCCTTTCCATAAACCTGATTCCTGTGTAAAGCTTTAATGATAACACAAATTCCTTAAGAAAACTGAAATTACTTCCAAAAAAATGTCAAATATGGCTTAAAAAGTGCACAAACTTATGCTGGATTTGCGGGTACTTTAAGAAGTAAAAGACATTTTTCATGGAGTGGTGACAGGAGCTTGTTTCCTGCATAGAGAGTTTCCTGGGAGCCCACAGGGCTCATAAACTCATGGGGTTGGATATTAACCATGACCACACAGCCTAACAGAAGGAATGGGGAACAGGAGCTGGAGTAAAGGTGTTCCCTTAGAGAGACCTGGTGGAAAGTGAAAAAAACCAGCACAAAACACAAAAGGTGATGGGGACTGACTTTGTGTGCCAGGCGGCGTGAGAGCCCTGCAGAGTGTCAGCAGAGTGGGCAGCACTCCAGTGTGATGGGGGAAAGGAAGGGACAGAGAGACAAAGGGAGGGGACCCAAAGCTGCTGTCGTGCGGGTGTCCCGGGAGGCTGCAGCGGGGCTTTGGCCAGCGCCAGGTGTTGGCATGCTGCCGTGTGTTAGACCCCTTCTCAAGCTCTTAATTGTGTGTCTCAAAATTCAAGCTCTGGAGTAATCCGCAGCAATATTGCCAATAACAGCAAGGGCTAATTAGGATTTTCCTTTTCTATTAATTTCTATTTTTCAGCTTCTACGCTTTAATTATAGCTGACAATGAGGCAGAGCAGGGGGTTATTTTGTGGGTTGGAACAAGCCCAGGTGAGTGGAGAGAAGCCGGTGGAACACACAGCAGCGACCGCTGCAGCAGCAGGGCCCGAAGCCAAGGAGAGCTGTGGAGCAGCCCCTCAACAGACCCCAGCTGGAAGCACATTGCAGGTCACTGGCAGGAATCAAGGCACCTGCCAGCAAGAAAATGACAGCAGTGGCTGCTGGGACCAGTGCTGGTCCAGTGGCACTCACTGCTCCATCTCCTGTCCTCTTCCCTCCTCACACCAGGCATGTGGCAAGGGCTGTGTTCCAGGCAGGGCTCGGGGCCCCACCACCCCAGCAAACGCCTGGAGCATTTCCAGTCCCACTTTTCTCACTGTTTCAAGCCTCAGATTTCAACCAGTGTTTATTTAAATTGGTTGGTCACAGCAGAGTTAATTTGTTTGAAGGCTAAGCCAGAAACTCTTGGCAGATGGACAGGAAAATCTCAAACAAACAAACAAAACCTCCTTAAACTGTAGGCATTGCTTAATTCTTCAGTCTTAAGTACAAAACACCTTAGAGAAATCATCAGTTCTGCAAGAGTAACCAGGCCAGAGCTATTTCATTCCGAGATACAGCCCTTGGCTCTTGGGTGGTTGTTGCTGTGGGCACAGCACCGAGCTGGACCCACTGGCACTGAGTGCCACAGAGCCCCGGGTGCCTTCTCCATGGGACAGAGCATGAGCTGGGGTAGCCAAGCAGAAGAACAGAGCGTCTTTCCCTCTGCATTAATAACAGCAAAATAAAATAAAAGGCATAGTCAGCACTTTCCTGTCCATTCTCCAGGAGCACAGCCGCATTTTGGCGATGGATGTGAGTGCATGCACACACAAAATTGAAATGGGAAACAAGCGAGTGAAATTGGCTAGAAGAAAACATTTAGTATTTCCCTTTGGAATGTTTTGTGTACAAATACCCAGGTTGTGGGTTTCATGCTGACTTGGTTACTGGTGCAGACTGAGATTGAAACACTGATTTTACACTGAGCTACTGAGAAAGTGCTACGATAGCCAGCAAGGATGGGGAGTTTTCCAGGAACCCCATCTCTGCCGGTGCTGGGATAACCCTGCATGGCACTGGGGACTCTGAGGGGCTCCGGCTGCTGCTGCAGGGTTGAGCAATGACTTGGTCTCCCAGACTGTGCTTCCCTCCGGGCCAGAACCAACTCTGGGAGTTTTACCTGGCATGTGTTTGTTGAACGTGCACTTGGGAATATCCAGCAATATAGAGACAACAGAGTCCCTGGAAAGTTGGTTCTGCCATCAGCTGAACTTACCACTAATGCGTTTCCTTGTGTCTAAACCCAACCTTTCTTGCCCCAAGTTAAGCACACCGGGTTTGTTCTCTTTGCTACAGGAGGTAGCCTGTCCCCTGTCCCCTTACAACACTGTGAGAGTGCTCAAGGCTGGCTGTGTCTCCTGTGTCTGGCTCTTCAGCCTCAGCACCCCATTTCACCACCTGACCTGTGGTTTCTGGTTATTATCCATCCTGTCACTGGGACTTGGAGCTCTGCTGCCCTGCCCTTCCCTGCCCAGCCAATACCCATCCTGAGCAAGGCCAGCCCTGCCACATAGTGAGCAGTTCCCTTCCTGCCCCCAGCTGCCAAGTTTGATAGAGCGTGGCCCTCTGCCAGAGTGGCCCCCGGTGATTATTTGCTCCTGGGGGTGCTGATGGCATGTGCTGTGCAGGGAGGACTCTGGGGGAAGGCGACAGCACCACTCCAAGCATGGAGACCCCGAGTCTTGGACTGCCCAGGCAAGGCTGGGGCAATGACATCTGCAGGGTGGCACTGGCCATGGCCAGGTCCAGTGTCCAACCGTGCCACCACATCCTCCCCACACTGCTCCATCCACAATCCTGCTTCCCAATGCCTTAGAGGAAAAAACTGGTGATGCTGGAAAAACCCTGCAATACTTGGTGATGCAGATAAACATCTGTCAGGATCCAGACTGAGAATCCCAGTCTGGTTTTACCTCTGCCCCAAGACACTTGAACAAAGTTTTCAGAAGGAGAAGACTAATAAATCAAGACCATACTTCTCCAGGCCCTGCTCAAGGGAGCTGGTTAAAATTAGCAAGGAATGTGGGCCGGAGGAGCCCTCCCTCGCGCCGCAGCGCCCAAAGCCACGGCGCCAGCGCCGCACTGAGCCCGGCCCGGCTCTTCCAAAAAAGGCGAGAACCAGCTCTGGGCCCTTCTGTGCTCCCCACGGCACACGGGACAGGTGCTGCCCTGCCCACTGAGAAATGAGCTCCTACCAAGCTGAGGGGAGGCTGCCTCCAATCTAAATATTGGGAAAGGAGTGGGATGAGGTATACCCAGGTCCTTGTGGGCTTCAGGGTTTTTTCTACACATTGCTAAATATTAATGGATCATTCAGCCCAAACAGTTGAAGGCAGGCTGCTGAGACTACCAAGAGCTCGCTGTATCCCAGAGAGGAGGGTGATGGAAGGAGCACCTTGGCCATGACAGCAGCCACAGCATGCAGTGAGGTCAAGGAAATGTCCTCTGGATGCTCCAGAGCAAGGTCCTACAGTCCCAAGCATGCAGTAAAAATCAGGGCAAAACATGTTACTGCAATCCTGATGGAGCCAACAGTAGGTTTTGGGGAGGCAGGGACCAGCTGGGTGGCGTGGTGCTCAGACAACCCCAAGACACGTGCTCCCAGTGCAGGGCAGGCAGGAAGGGCCCCCAAAGGCTTCCCAGAATTTACTTCTTCTGCTTGTTGGAAGCTGAGCGTGAAAAAGGATGTCTGGCTTCTGCCTAACTTTCCTCTGCAGGAGCAGCAGTGCCCTGGCTGGCACATCCTCCTCAGCACACAAGCAAGCCACCATGAAGTGCCCTGACCTTCAGTGCCTGAAACGTCACACAGGAGCAGATCATATCTGCTGAGCAGATACCCACTTCAAAAATTGCATGCTGGATTTTCCTGGTTGTTTCCAGGTAACAAATAATCTGTACTTTTTTTAAAAGTCTTCATTTTTCTTAAGAAAGGACAGTGTTTGTGGCACATTCACCAGGGACAGTGTCCAAGGCCAGGTTGGATGGGGCTTGGAGCAACCTGGGATAGTGGAAGGTGTCCCTGCCCATGGCAGGGGCCTGGAATGAGATAAACTTTACAGTCCCTTCCAACCCAAACGAGTCTGTGATTCTATGATTAATTCTATGCCAGCCATTGGTGGCCAGGTGGCAGTGCCAGCTGCTCCTTGTCTGCCTGCCACATCACACAACTCACTGAGAGGGGAAGAAACACACTGAGAGGTGGACACGAACAGGGTCATCCGCTCCATCACTTCACTCTGCTCTGCTGCTGTGTCCCTGGTCGGGCCGGCCAGGAGCTGTGCAGGGGTGGGACTGCCCTGCCTCTGCCGCGCGCGGGATGACGTGGTTGTCATGACACGCTCCAGCCCGCAGGAACTTCTGCAGCTTTGGGGTTTTGCCACAGCCCATGTTCCTCTCCTCTAGGAGTTCAAAGCAGGAGCAGTGGAGCAAGTAGTGCCCAGCGGTGAGCCGGAACCCAAGTGCTCTCTTCATTATTGCCTTTCTATTTTAAGAACAGGGGATTATTGTTAATATAGTTCTTGTGTTTGGTTTCTATCAGAGTCAGTTTGTTTTACTAACAGGCAGATTTATTTACTGACAGGAGGAGGAAAGCAGCAGTTAAAAGGATATGGCAAATCCAGCAAATATTAATCTTGTCCTCAGAAAAACCACTGGCAGCACCTTGGAATTTTTTCAACTTTTCTACAAGGTCTTTAGATTGTAGTCAAAATAATGCCTTAATCTGCACATTCCCAACTCCAAGGTCTGGAACAGGAAGGGCTTGTGCTGAAGAACAGTCTTTGCCGTAAAATGCAATGGAATTCATTGAGCAACTCAGGAACGGATGCCAAAAACGTAATTCTCATTTATCTCAACAAGAGATTCCTTACTGCTGCTCAGGGCCTACGGTATAGGCACTTCTCCAACTTAAAAGAAAAAATCTCCAGCAAGAGAAGACAATAATTCCAATTAAATTTTGTCTCCTCACTTTTACCAAACAGAGCAGTTCTGTTCTGTTTCTTGGAGACCAGTAAATGAATATTTGCCTTTGCTGAGAGGTGACACAAACTTTACATTTCCGTGAAAGTGGAATTTTATTTAAAGAAAAACAAAACCAAAATAAAACAACAACAAAAACAAACAAATAAAAAACAAACTTGAAAACTCAGGTTTTACACTTGGATATTCCCAGCTCTCTCTAAAGAGAGGCTTCAGATCAAACACCCCACATGTAAAAGGTTCTTTGAAGAAGCAAGTCTCAGTGAAATATTCTCAATTTGAACATCACGTTTTGGTGAAACGCTGCTTCGTTGAAAATGTGCCAGGTAGTGATGATGATGAATGCATCCTGTGCTGGTCCCTAGCCCGCTCCACGGTCTTCCCCACCCCAGAAGCAGCTGTGTGGGTGCTGCTGGCAAGGGGACACTGCAGTGCCGCGGGGACGTGCCTCAGCCCCGGGAGAGCCAAAGCCAGCCCGGTGCTCCATGGGAGCGGAGCTGTGGCACCGAGCACGGGTCAGGGCTCTAAAGGCCACACGGGACTCTTGGAAAAAGCACTGAATGTGAGAGTAATCTCTGGATTTTGGTACCAGTATCTATGAGTGTGAATACCTGTGAATGACACTGATGCCTTACGAAAAGCAGACTGTCTATTTTGTAAATTCTTGGCAACCTATTGCCATTTTTCTCTGTGCTTATATTGGTGTAGAAAAACATCTGATTTTTTTTTTTTTTTTTTGTCCAGCCAAATTCCTTGAGGCTTCCTGTGTCTAAAAAAGAACAGTAAAGTCTGAAATTTAGAAAAAATTAAATACTGTCACTCTGAACATCAGCTGGCTGGAGATACCAGCAGTAACTTGCTTTTAACTCTAACATCCACAGTTCCTGTTCTGAAGCTAAAATTGGCCCTGACAAACTTTGACCATCCTGACAGTCCCACTAAAATCAGCCAGACTGTTGACATGAGCGATAACACACAATTACTGTAGTTTATTTGTGGTTAATGATTTATAGAATCACAGATTCTCAGAATTTGGATTTGAAGGGCTCTTGAGGCTCATCTCGTTCTACTCCCTGCCATGGCCAGGGACACCTTCTACCAGCCCAGGTTGCTCAGAAGTAACTGTACAGACAAGCACAGGATGTTTATCTGCCTTTTGTGAAGCTGTATGGGGGGTGGGGAGGGGTGGGACGCTTGCTCACTTTCTTAACCATTTCCCTTCTGAGTGCCCCAGGACACAGCATTGCATATGGGTCAACATCCAAGAAAAGTGAAATTAATTTGTTCAGAACATAAAACAACCATTTCTCTGCTCACAGAATTTGTCAGAGAGCTGCCTTTCTCCTTCATTTGCTTTACAAAATGTTAATTTTGCTTAACCACCAACACACAGCATTTTGTAAAGAGAACCGTTTTATTCTCATTACAATGTTTATGTTAAGAGGAAGAATGAGCAGCTTTGTGACAAGAAAACATCTGAGTTTTCCAAAGAAGAGGAGCAAGCTGGCTGTCACGTATTGTTTTGCCGTTCTCCTATTTGCATGTCAGCGTGATCTTTGTTAAAGGTTTGCAAATTAAACACTTGAGATCCATTTTTAGCCCCCAGCTGGGGGCAAGAAGTGCTGGCCAGGGATGCCACAGGGGCGGGAGGACAGGGTCGCACGTGCGGCAGGCAATGCCAGGCCGGTGCTCACCCGACTCCCTGCAGCTGCGGCGTGCCCGGCTCTGAAGGAACGCGGATTTGCCCACAGCCTTGTTTAAATGTAGAGCTAAGCAGCTGTCTGGTATCACCTGTCATAGCCTGTTCTCAGTGCCCCTGCTCTGCCTCGCCAGAGCTGTTCTGTCTGCTGTGCGAGCTGTTCTGCTCCCTCCACAAAGGGACAATGTTTTCCCAAGAGTGAGCTCTTGAGTGAGCTCCCCAGGCTTGGGACCACAGTTTGGGATGCAGACAGCAGCATCCCTCCTGTGATGAGGCACTCACCATTGGGAAAGTAGATGGGGAAATATTCCTGCCATTTGCCACCACCATAGAGGTTCAGGGGCAGGCGCTGCCCTGCCAGGGGCACCCACCCAAAAGGTCCAGCATGACACACCAGTGGGGATACTCCCTCTCCTCAGTCCTCAGCGGATTTTAAATATCCACCTCCCCTAGGAAGACCAAGAACCGGCCTTGAGCTGAGTTGAGTTGAGTTTCAGGCTTTATTTATTCACACCAATAGTTCTTATTTCTTTGATGCTGCTTTGTGCTCATCTTTTGTGCATTTATTTTACCCTCTTCCTGTTTCATACGTATCCTAAAGCCACCAAATCAGAGCAAGGATGGATTTGGCTTGCTGAACCCTAGTCTTTCTGTCCATCAAACACTTGCTGTCCTGGGTACCCAACTCTTTTTCACCAAAAAGTTGAAAAGATGCTTGTACTCAGCCCTTACAGGTCTCCCTGTGCTCCCCATCCTGACAGGATCTCTGCTCCAAAGGGACAAGATTGATGCTTCCTCCTGTCACCTACATCAGGCCTCTCTTCCTACAGCTTCAGGCACACTAGACAATGTAAAACCTTGTCTGATGAACCAGGACTGGGCCTTGCTCTTTCTTGAACCGGCTGATCATTAAAGGAGATTTTCTAACGAAGACACTGTAGTGATTTGAGAGGTGAAACATTTCCTCTTGTAAGTGCAGAACAGCACCTGGGATGGCATCCATCTGAAAGGTGATGGTGCACTGATCTTCAGAAACCCAGTAAACTCTCCTGGTAATCCTGATTATGTGCTAATTTGAGCTAAACTGCATTTTTTCTGCTCTCTGTCACGCTCGCTATCTCCTTGCACACTTTACACTTTCCATTCACTATGTTCCTCTCCCAGGAAGGCTGTGTTGGAAGAGCAGGTTAAACCTTTACACAGGTAGTTGTGAATAAATATCTGTGAGAATTTGCTACCTTCCAGCAGTTTTAGCACATCTCTTGGAAAGCCCTGTCTATGTGTGAAATACAACAGGCACCATCTCAGCTGATCCAGCAAACTCCATCTATGGAGAAGTCACCTTCTTTCCGTAAGTATATGGAGTCCTCTTGATATTGGTTTTTGTTTGCTTCTTTTGTTATTTCCTGTTTGCACAGGCTGATAACTCTGAACAACAAATCGTGGGAAGGCTGATTGTCCCTGACTGAGCCGTAGCACCCAGACATCAGCCGTGGTTCTACTAATCACCAACACTTCCCTGGGGAAAGGCATCTGTCACACCACGCTGTTTAGTATCCCTTTCAGCAGAACTAATGCAGGCATCTCTGCAAAGTTTTTTTAGGCCTCATTCCCAGAAGCTCTTTGAAGGAAAATACTCCAGCAGCTGAGCAGCGGCTGGATGCAGAGGCATGTAAACCAGCCCTGAGAGTGCCAAAACAAATGATCTCATGCAGTGGGAAAGCTCAGGCCTGCATCCCAGGGGTGAGTCCTTCCCTCCACAGATCCCTGCCAACAGGCACACATTCACTGCAACGGGGTTTGGTTTGCATTCACTTCACTGGATGCTCTGAAAAGCCAGATTCCCTGACACTCAGGTGCAATTCACTCCCCTCTTGCTTGTCCCCACCTCCTGAGAGAACACACAGCTGAGCAGAAAGGAACCTGGTAAGGGTAGATATATGTTCATGCATTAAAAAAAAACACAGGAAAAAGAAAGAACATGAGTCAATGGTAAAGTAGTTGCAGAAAAGAGCACAAAAATAATCTCCATGACAGCGCCAACATCAAAGTCTGTGTGTGACGGAAGGGCACAGAAAGTACCATTAGCCACAGACAAAAGTGCACCTGGGAAGGGGAGGCAGGAGAAAGCAGCAGAGCTCAGTCACAGCAGGTGTGAAGGGGATGCCTCAGGGGCTGAAAAGCCTCATTGCTTAGAGAACAGTTGCAAGAGGAGAACAAGCAAGGCTGAACTGCTGCCTTCCCCTGGGAAAGGGGGCTGACCACTTGGCTGAGGAACAAGGCAGTCTCCATAAAGTTCCCTTCCCCACCACAGCCATGGAGGAGCTTTTGGTTCCGGTGGTATATTTTTTTGACCTATCTCCTGTGGAAAATTCCAAAGAAACAAAGGCAGGAACCTGTGCTCTGCTGGGCACCTCTGGGGCTTCAAAAAAAAACCCAAAAAAAGCAGAAGACTAGTTATTAACATCAGCATAGAGGTAAGTGCAGGAAAGAAATGGCGTATCTAAGGACTCAGGGGGAAGGTGGGAGGGGCACAATCCAGGAATACGTGGATCTTTTTGCCAGAACCGTGGGTTGAATGTTCCTATTTAAATACATTGTTAACGTCTTTATATAATTAATTTCTAAATTGGTCACCATGGCAGCCATGGCAGACTCACATGAATGAAAATAGACTTCAGCACAGATGAGACTGGAGAATAGCTGGATGTTGTTTTTGCCATCTCTATTGGTCTTGGATCCACTAGTTACCAAGAGAGTGCATTTCCCCAGCAGGGGCTGATTCCTTTGCCAAGCTGCTGGGAGCTGGGCACCCTCTGCTTGCCTGGGATCACCTCCCAGGCATGGCACAGAGCTCTTTTTCATCACAGTGAACTTAAGACCCAGACAACTTTATTGCTATCTTCCCAGGTGTCTTTCTGCTGCTGATCAGCAAAGACAAATTTGCTCCCACTTTAACACAAAGTACCTGCCTTGTTTGTTTAGTTGGCACCTGTGTAAGGAGTAAGTGAGCCCTCATCCTGTATCCTCCCAAATCCAGCAAAAAAAAAAAAAAGGATCTCACCAGGCTCTGGAAGCAGAAGGCTGGTAGTCCATTTCCAAACCTTTCTGCTGGGGATCTCAGAGGAGAGCAAGGCAGGAAGAAGCTGATGATGGCACAGAGCTGTCAACTCAGCCCTGGCACTGGCCTCCAATCCCCTCATCATCCCTCCTCATCAGCTGTGTCAGTCCTGTTTTCAAGGATGGAATATTCACAGCTGGCGACGGGAGAGCACAGACACCCTTTGGAAGAGCTGAGTAGCTGGACATTAATTAAAACAAATCTAGGGATATTAAATTATCTATGACTGGTTAATGACACTGCAGAAAGTTCCCCAGTAAGAGAACTATAATGTTGTCATGGACTTGTGGCACTGGCAGGGATGGCAAGAACAGAGGTGGATACCAGGACGTTTCTCGCACAGAAGGAAAAAACCGAGTTGTTCCTGGAGTCCTGTAGGAAAATGTCTGTCTGCAACGCTGGAGCCACCATGCAGGGCCATGGAGGGGACATCAGCAGCCTATCTTTGCTGACACCATCCAAATGGCTTGGTGGGAATGGGGCTTCCTCTGACTCTCTGCCTTGACTTTCTCCTTGAAGGAAATCTGGTGGAAGATTCACATATGTCTACGTCAACATAAAGAGAGAGTGGAAAAGGAAGTTTACACCAAATGGAAAGAGAGGCAGTTTTCCAAACAGGCTTTTTGCTGAGCCTCATCTAAGTGAACCAGCCATGCTTGGCTATCCAGGGAAGGTCCAGGAGACAGTTCTTTGCTGGGGGATCACATGGCCACAGGATGCTGGGGATTTCAGTGCTGCACTCAGAAAAAACTGATTGAGATCAGACTCATCAGGGATTAGGTGAATAAACTTCTTTCCTGTTCTGCAGAGAGAGAGGCTGGACGTTTCAGTCATTAGGCAGAAGAGAAAAATCCAGCTAAAAAGGAAGGTGGTATCAGCCCTTCATCCATTCCTAATCCACAAGTACCGAGCAGCAGCAGCAGTAGCAGCGTGGTTGCTGGACTGTCAAGGATGGGTTTTGTGACAGACGTGACCTCAGGACAATTTATTGCCAGTCCCAGGGCCTTGTTCCTTGGCTGGGTTGGGCACCTCAGTGTGCAGGGGTGGCTGGTTCATGGAGCACTCTGCTGATTTCAGGTCCTGCTTGTGCTCACGACGGGGCCCCCGGGTGCTGAGGCGGACGGCAGCGTTTGGGGGCTCTCTCGGGGTGCATTGCAGCCAGGTGAGGGCCAGGCACTGCCCCCCATCCCGCCAGGCCACAGAGCCCCTCGAGCACAGTCTCAGCTCATGTTCTCACCAGCCTCCCGTGGCCTTGGGGCTGGTGGTTTCCTCCCCATTCGGTGTCGTGGCAGTGGTGCACACACCAAGTCCCCAGACAGCCAGTTACACAGCCAGGAGGGGTAGGCGGAAACTAATATTTGTTTATTTCACTTTTTTTTTACTTATTTCTGGGGAATTGAAACACAACTTTTATCAGAAATAAATTTGCTTCCATGACCATGAAGGTTTCTGCCAGAGGCAAGTGCCGTCTCTCTAGGAAGGGAAGTTCAGCCAAAGGCTCATTCTGGCTTGGTTTGTTTTCCAGACCCACTGCACTAGTTTTCTAGTCTTTTGACCAATTTCCATGTAATTTGATAGGGACTGGAGCATATTAACCAGCTGCAGGTTTCACTGAGGAGAGGAGGCAGGAGGTCCTGCCGAGGTGAGCACAGCCAGGAGGGACCCCAGGCACTGGTGCGGTGGACACTGATCTGAATGGGCAGATGGACACTGCTCCAGACAGATGGACACCACTCCAGCAGACAGATGGACAGACAGTGCTCTCCATCCCAGGCTCAGTCCTGCTTTAGACCTGCTTCTCATTTCGCAGTCTGCTGAAGGCTTTGGGATTAACGAGGTGATAACTTGGGCTCCCCAGTACAGCGACTGGGCTGCAGCCCAACGAGCAGAAAGTGAAGCACTGAACTATTTATGTTCCAGTTCCTACAGCTATTTTTAATAGAGCTTCAGAGACTTGCTGTATTATCCTGCCTTTTTAGCGTCTGCTTCTTTTCTTAATCTCATTTTCCCTGCCCTTTCTTTATCTTTGGATCAATTTATACCATCCTTTTTATCATGCTCTAATCAGAACACACTTTATGATTTCAGATAAATGTAGTCATGGTAATTTTCCACTCCATTTAGGTCAAGTCAGGATGAAACAATTTTTTTAAATCTTATCTAGTAACCACTAGAAATGGCTCCTGTTAAACCATCTGTCCCCTTGCTTTTCTAACTTTATTAGATTTTAATGTCAACTGTCAGTCTCCTTTTTTGGGTTCTTCAGGAAATTGGTTCTGCACTGAAAACCAACCTGTCACTCCTGGGAAGAAAGGCAGTGTGGCCCCTTTTCTGGCAGGGGGTGGCTGCTGAAGCCTTTCCATCCCTTTGGTCCCGCAGGCACAGCGCTCCTGTCATCCCCCTCAGGCCACAGCAGCTGTGTGGCCTCAGCCACACTGCTACACGTTGGGCTGGTGCATGACTCTTCAGCATCTAAAACTGGGCTGTTGGCGAGGGACTGGCTGAAGGAGGGCTTTGCCAACAGGGCATGCGGCAGCCGCTCTGCTAATCTGCACTGACCCACAGGGACTCGGTACCAGCCCCCCACGTCCCCTGTGAGAAGGCCATGTCTGGGATCTATCCATTTGGGGGTGCCTGGGAGCATGCTACAGCAGATTTGGGAGTGGTAGCACAGACTGGGGAGAAATCCCAGCCTGAGCTCTGTCCCGACAGCACAAGGCCAGGTTCCAGTGCCTGATACCAGGGGTGCAGCTGTGGGCACTCCTTGTGCCCCTGCCTGGGTTCCGGTGTGACGGTGATGGGACTGCTGGCATGTCCTGTGACTGCAGCCCGGGCTCCACTTGCTCTCTGCAGCCAGCTGAAATCTGCCTCACTCTTCTGAAGTATTTGGGGCAGGACTTTGTTAGCTTTGGGTGACACATGCTGTCTGAGGTTTAATAATATCACTGAGAATAATAATATTCAGCTTTGCGCAAGCTCGCAGAATGTTAACAATCATTTCATTTGATATTGCATGATTTCAAAAGTATTTATGTGCCAAATTGTCACACTGCTCCTCTATTCTGTCCTCTCCCTGAGGATGGCATTGCTTCCAGCTTTGAAGTGCAAATACCAGTGCCAGAGCTCCCACTTCCTTGCAAAGGTTAAGAACACATTCATCTGCTGTTCCTGGCTGGCTGGAGAAGGGCAGGGGATGGGGACTGGTGTGAGGGCTCTGGCACAGCTCAATCCCAGTTTGGCTACAGAGGGCTTTGGATCTCTGCTGGTTATATCATCCCCTTGCATTCAGTTCATGTTCTGTTTACATTTGAGGGGTTGTTTTATTGAATATTGTAGCTATTGGCAAAGATATGTTAGAGATTTCTCAGGGTGTGTGAAGTGAGGACAGAAGTATTTGGGATAAACATTATTTTTAAACCTCGGTGTAATTAGGGTAATTAAACATTTTAACTTTAAAATCACATTTTGACTGTTGGTCAGGTGGTCTGAGGATGGGCCGTGGAGCACGGGACCCTCTGCAGAGGAGGACTTGGACAGAGTTTGGGGCACCAATGGGGCTTTGGGCACGGGATAGCTCCTCTTCCGTGGGGACCGGGGAAACCTGGCCCAACCCGCCAGGCACAGCCTGGGGACAGTCTGGGGACAGCCTGGGGAGAACCTGGGGACAGCGGCTGTGCCGTGTGGAGCAGACAGGCAGAGCGGGAGGGAACGGGGCCAGGAGAGCTGGCGCAAGCACACCTGCCCAGGAGGGTGCCCAGGAGGGTGCCCAGGGAGGGTGCCCAGGGGAGCCTGGCACAGCCCCCCTGCCCCGAGGAGGAACAGCAGCTGCCCCAGCGCGGCGCTGGGCTGAAACTGCCCCCAACACCTGAGACACCAACATTCCGAGATGGTGTCCAAAGGGTTCATTGCATTCAGTGCCATCATCTCTCTGCTGTTCATGTATGTGAACTCCTCTGGAATAGAATAAAATCTGTGCTCCCCAGTAGTCTCCAGAATTTAAATTCTGTGGATTACACCGCAGATATTGCTGCCTAATAATTAAAGGTGGCAGCACTAGGCCCAAGAGTGCTAAAATCAAAGGGAAGCAAAAGGGAAATTACTTGGTAATGCTTTTATTGGGCTCTAACAGCTGTCAAACCACAGCATAAAAGGCTTAAATGGAGTAATTTCTACTTTCAAAGTGAAACTGGAGTGGAAGAGAACAGACTTCCTAGGCATTAATCTCTTGTCTTTCACTGAGCTACCTGAGACACATCAGGACTCAGTGCCACAAACCCCTCTTTGAAGGAGCCACCAGCCCCTACACAATGAGGTCGTGTGCCACAGAAGGGTCAATGAGGTGCAATGAGGTCATTTAATCTGAAAAAACTCTCTAAGATCATTGAGTCCAACTGTTCCAACCAGCACTGCCAGCACCACCACTACCCTATGTCCCCAAGTGCTACATCCACGTGGCTTCAAAATCCCCCCAGGAATGGGGACCCCACCACTTCCCTGGGTACCCTGTGCTTGGGCTGGACAGCCCTTTCCAGGCAGGAATTTTCCCTAATATCCAACCTAAACCTCCCCTGGTGCAACTTCACAGGTTTCTCTCTTGTTCTGCTGCTTGTTCCTTGGGAGAAGAGACCAAAAAACACCCAGGTCTTTGCCGATCTGGGGATGGGGGTAGATTTCTAATTTATAAGACATTTGTGACTTACCCAGGGAAGGCAGCTGACATGTAAGGGGACTGATGCATCCAGCCCTTGCCAAATTTCATGTGTCCTGCTTGTATGGAAAGAAATGTCATGTGTCCCTATGGCTCTCAGCTCCTCTTGCCTCAAGGGTGCCACTGACACTTAACGTTGGAAAAGCCCCGTGCCGAGCCCTCCCGCCCAGTTGTGGTTACGGCAGCAGCAGCTCTATGGAAACAGCTCTTGTGGAAACTGATTTAATAA
Organism: Orthonyx spaldingii; assembly: GCA_013397795.1. NCBI lineage: Eukaryota > Metazoa > Chordata > Aves > Passeriformes > Orthonychidae > Orthonyx > Orthonyx spaldingii. The sequence continues at coordinate 1,209,596 of VZTJ01005968.1, forward strand.
GTTTAGAGCAATTGGCTGTTTGTTTTGGTCTGTGCTGTAACAGGAGAGAGGGGAGCTGTTCGTTTGGGGGTTTTAAGATTTCTTCTAGGTACAAGTTAGGAAGTAAACAGCCTAAAGACTTGAAGTGAATGTTATCAGGACTATGGTGCTCTAATTACAATTGCATAACTCATATTTCAATTTTATGGGAATATTAAAAGGATTCCTGGGAGAGTTTTGAACAGTCTAAAAGTGCAACAGCACAAAACCCAATAAACCTTGCCTTCTTTTGGAGGACATTTCCTTAAAGGGCCCAGTTCAGCTGCCAGGGCTACAGTCTGTGCACAACTGAAATTTCCTCAAACTCCCTGAAAGATAAACTGCTTTCACATTAGAATTTTTTTCCCATCCATGCTATGGAGTAATGATAGCTTTTGCTGTTGTCAGGGCTGAAATCCAAAGGACTGTGTGAGTGGATGCAATGTATAAATATTTTCAGTGCCTGCCTGATTTGTATAGAATGCAAGATGTATTTATAGCCCTCATGAACATAAGATGGATGTGAGTTGAGAGGGAAGCCTGTCTGTGTGGGCAGGAACACTTGCTGACCTCCACAGCAAGTTCAGGGGGGGTTTGAGGGGCAGGAACATCATCAGACTTCTCCCCCTTTGCAGTCCTGGAGCTACGAGCAGGTCTGGTTACCATGGGCAAAGCCGGGCAGAGCCAGGATCACGAGAAATCATCCTGTCAAACAGCCTCTCTCTGAGCTGTGCTTGCACATTTGGGGTGAATGTGGCTTCATGTGGCTCCTACCCCAAGCACATTGCTGCTGAGGGCAGGAGGAGAGTGCTCTGAGCTCCTCCAAGGGCACACAAAGGGCTCATGGCACAGCCCGGTGTGTCCCAGAGGCCACATGTCCTTGTCTGGGGACAGAGGAGTAGGGAAGGTCACTCTCTGCACCTCTCTGCCCCTGTGGCAGCTGTCACAGGAGCTGGGAAGCAGAGCTGGGATGCAGGTGGTCACAGGGGCAGGTGCCCATGGCTGTGGGAGCAAGGGCAATGTCCAGCACCTGAGCCAGGCTGCTGGGGCAGCCTCGGGGGAGGCGAGCGCAGGGAAGGGAGTTTGTCTAGAGGAGGGTGAGGGTGGCCAGGGCAGCCTGTGAGGTGGGAACAGGTTCCTGGAGCACCATTTCTGCTGCAGCCGCAACAGAACCCAACTCCCCATGCAAACAGGGCATGGGAACAGCCTGGAATGCCTGACAGGCACATCAGGTCTGAGTGCATGGGGCTGTGGCCGGCAGATGTCAAGGGCCAGGGCAGCCTGGGGAGCTCAGGGCTGTGGAGTGCACATGGGGTGATGGGGAGCACTGCTGCTGCTCACAAGGAGCAGATGTTAAAATAATACCACTCCCATCTCGCATCACTCTGTTGATTCAGAAGCCTTAACTAGAGTTTCCCAGCCCTTGTTCCCTCTGATATCCAAATACAGCCTGTAGGAAATACTGCCTGTGCTCCCTGGGGTGGCAGAGAGGAATGGAGGGAAGGAGGGAGGGAAGGAGGGAGGGGAGGGGGGGATAAGTCCCAGCTCCTACACCCATATCCTGGCAGCAAAGGAGCAGCAGCCCCTTGATCCCATCTGATCTCCCAGGTCCCCTCAGCCCCTAAGATTCCACAGGTCCTCAGGCCCCCCGCCCACACCCCTGACTTCTTCAGGCTTAGCAGAGTGAGAAAGACAAAATGTTGAAGCTCTCATTCCCACTAGGAAATAAAAAATGTCCTTAATATCTGAGCTGTCGTCATCCTTCAGGTCTTCAGACACTGCCGTTTCATGACTTGGGTATTCGTGCTTTAACTGCTTCACAGCCTGAAGCACTTTCTGAAAGGAATTCATTTGGGAATCCCACTTCTCACAAGCAGGGTCCACTGGCATGAGCGTGGGAGGAGACCAAGGAACCTGAGCAAATACCCTGCCTTTCTTCACAGCTTCCCTGCTTTTAGTTTTCAGGGTTACATGAATTTTCTGAATCTCCAGTTATTGGTCTAATGAAACTGCAACATACTTACTGGGTTATTCATCTCATTCTCCACGCACTCTCAATCCTGACTCAGTCATAGTGACAGTTCCTGCATGGGAATATGAGCTCGATCAAAAATCATGCTCTGAGATTGTAAGCCTTCCCAGGAAAGGATTAAGCCTTGCCTATAAGCAAAATTACATGTAGCATTAACAGGTGTTGGTTCTATCATGGTAAATTTGAGACAAAGTAAAGCTCAATGAATCATTTTGTGTAATACCGTGAATTGCTCAGTTTTATATACTGAGAACCAGGGGATTAACTGGGAACTGGAAACCAATCTGAAATGTGCACTTGTGTGTAAATGCATACACTAAATATAGGCACAGATTTGGGCATATGAAAATGTTCCTGTGACCTTTCCTGTTCGGTCAGAGACACCCTCCCTGTGTGTGCAGGTCATGGCTCCAAGCACAGTCTGACCAAGCCCTGGGGCTGGGGCATTCTGCAGGCAGTAGATGATTTTTGGGTAAAGTGGCACAAAGAGAGCTCTCCCCATCAAAATGCTGCTCTCTGGAAAACCACTGACCTCATAACAAACGCCTGCTGTCTACAGAGCAAACTCCCACAACTTTCTGCAGTTGTGCCAAGACATCCATGCAAACCCTTTTGTTCAAGTTTCCTCTGTTTTCTCTCCCAGATTTTTCCAGGCTTGTTCAGCCTATGCTAAGCTCAAAAATGAGGAAAGAAACTAATCCTAGAATATGTTGTTACTCTTGTGAGGAACACAACTGTGCTTGCACTGGGCCAGAGGAACTCCCCAGTCGGCGGCAGAGGGAACACAGCCCTGTACTGATGCTCATGGCATGAGAGAGGGTTCCTTCTCACGGTCGGAATGACTCGAAGACCAAACCAGACCCGGCTGGCCTTTGTTACGCAGAAGGTGAAGCAGTTTCAGGCCCGAGCCAGTCACTGCCCTGGCTGCAGCCACTGCGATCTGGGTGTCACTGGAGCAGTTGGGGTTCCGTGGGGCCATGCCCTGCCCTGTGCCAAGGCCACCTGCCTTTCCCTGGTGTCACAGCTTCTAATCATCAACTGCCACCTTCCCCCAGCTGGGACACTGGTGACAAAATGGGGCTTCTCCCATGCACCCTCTGGCCTTCCCCCTACTCCTGCCAGGACAAGAAATCTGGTACTACAGAGGGGCAAATCCTGAGAGCTGAAGAGCACTTCTGCCCGAGAGAATGTGATTTAGATTAACTATTTTTAGCTGGACCCAGTGGGAGTTGAAGAAGGAGAGTGTCTTCCAGGAGATGCAGAATACCATGCTATATCGAGAACCAAAATCGGAACAGATGCTTCCAATTACACTTAATTCACCTCAATTATAGAAAAAGTAAAAAAAAAAATTTATAGTTACCCTAAGATTATCCTTTCTCTGAAGTGACAAGTATTTGGCACTGCAGGCTGTCTGCATTGAAGAGCAGGGACACTGTGACACAGCCAGCCTGGGAGCAGTCTGGGACCCTCTGCAGCCCACTGCTGCTGCTGCCCCAGGGACACAGGGCTGGTTGCAGGGGGGTTCCCTTCACACCCCATCTTTGGTACAGTTTATCCAGTGTCTGTTTCCTGGCATCAACCAGCTTTGTGCTGTATTAGTACATCCTGGAAAAAGTATTTTGTTAGAGTTCACATAGTAATATGGTCTGGCTCATCCTGAATCACTCAGTGTCACAAAGACAACGCGGTGTCACCCTGTGCAGGTGACCAGGGGCTGGGACTAATGCCTGTCTTATCAGGAATCAGAGCCCAGCTGGACTCACCACAGTCACAGCAAACAGTAAGAGTCTGTAACGTGCTTGGAGGTTGGGAGATGTTCCAGAGTGCCCATGTTTCACACATTCATATTCTTCTTGGAGAAGAATTCTCGCAGCTTCCTGGTGGTGCATCCCAGGTAGGCAAAGGAGCTCATGTTGGCACACTGTGACTGGCCTTGGAGGCACTTCCTCAGTGCCAAGTCATGAGTCACTTTTCCCTCTGGCTTTTCTCTCTGACAAACTGTTTCCTACAGTCATCCTGCTCTATTTATCAGCTGAAGACAGACATCAAAGCCTGGGGTTGCCACCCGCTCCTCAGGGAGGGCAGGCAGCTCCAGCTTGGGGTGCCCCTGTTGAGCTCTTGGATCTGCTGCAGCCGGGGGCTGCCAGGCATGAAGGGATCCACGTCCCAGCCCTGTGTCCTTAGAGATCCCTTGTCCCCAGGCTCTTCCAGCTCTCCCATGGTCCCATCTCCAGCACCCCCAGGACCCAGACTGCCCTGGGCCCCCATCCTTATGCTGCAGGCTGGACAGGTTCTTGACATTTTGTTGGACTTGAGGGGGACAAAAAGTCGTTCAGTCAATGCTGATTTCCTGATTCAGTGTAACCTTTTCATATCCAGGCTAAGGACAGCTTGACATTTCCTCTGCATCCCAGGGAGAGGCTACAAAGCCTCTGAGCTCTGCTCCTGATGCTGCTGCACATCTCTGCGACACGTTGTGCATTGCCAAACATTTGGGAAATATTAAACTAACTTCTAAAGCCTTCGTTCACCCACTTGAGTCACTGTCATGGAAAACCTGCAGGGCATGCCACTCTGCTCTGCCCACTCCTCCCCAAAATGCTCCAATTTACAGCTTCCCTGTGAAGGTGGGGAGGCCCTGGCACAGGGTACCAAGAGGAGCTGTGGCTGCCCCTGGATCCCTGACAGTGCCCAAGGCCAGGCTGGACATTGGGGCAGGAACAGCCTGGGACAGTGGGAGGTGTCTCTGTCATGGCAGGGGGTGGAACAAGATGGTCTTTATGGTCCAACCCAAACAGTTCTGGGATTCTATGATTTTCTCTAAAACATCAACATAACTTTTTTAAGACAGAAAGTGTTACCCTTAGAGTAAGCACCAACAGGAGGTCAGGTCCATATATATATCACTGTGCAAGCTCTATAGAAGGGGAAGGGAAAGCTGTCTTTCAGACGTGGAAAACCACCAATCTTGGCTCCCTTTTCCTAGCTTTCCATGTGTCCGGGACTCTGCTGTCTGAGCACTCTCCAGCAACTTAACACATGGCCAGTAACTGCTTTGTCCTTACCTATTGCTCTGCTCAGAGGGAAATATTATTTAACATGGCAAAGAAGCCTTTGAAAATAACATCTTGGATGAATTAGCATTTCATCTCCATGCTTGATTTGTTGTCCCTAGATAATGTAACAGGAACAAGCTTTTGCCAGGCTCTCTCGTGTACCTTTTATGGGATCGTGGGAACTTTTGAAGCCTCCCTTCATCTGAATGTTCTACAGGTAGCATTGCTCCAAAAAGCAGCAGTATCTTTCACCTTGAATTAAATCACTGTGTGGGAGATTAAAGGGCTTCCTTCCTTCCACTTTTCTGACATCCCTTTTTGTTCCAGAATCAGCCTGTGTCCTGTTCCCTATTGAATAAGTAGATCTTTTTCCAAACCTTACAATTTGCAGAGAAACTTTGCAGGCTGATTGCCCTTCAAACTGGCTGGAATTGTTTCTCTTTTAATTATCATTTTTCAAGCTGCCAGCAGCTCTTAAAAGTAGTTTTGGATTAAAAAGGAAGGAAGACATCCCAGGACTTCATGTTTCTAATTATGCTCCCAGAGAGCCTTGAAATGACTTTCATGAATCTATACCCAAAGCAGCCAAGTCTCTTGCTGCTCACCATGTTTTTGTCCTGATAAAAATCTATTTCCTTTAATGGGGCTATTACTGCTTTTAAAGGGCTTACATAAGGCTAGAATGGAAGCCAGTAGGTGGTCTCCAGCTCACACCTCTTCCTTGGTTTCAAACAGCTCCTGAAGGTGGAAAACCAAGTTAGTTAAAATAAGGCCAAAAAGTCTTCTACACATGTACAAAGGCAGCAGATGCCCACCCATTGTTTTTTCCTTTGTGCCCAAGGTGAGATGAGCTCCCAAAGTGTTGTGAGCGCTGAGCTTTCCAAAGCCAAACACTCTTGGTGGGCCCAAGACACCCATTCTCTGCAGGTCCTGGGTCCATCCACTGCCTGGAAAGGGAAGTGAAATCACATCGGCCATGCCAGGCTGGAGCCCAGTGCTCCTGAGCAAACCCACAGGAGCTAGCTGGGTCAGTTTAGAGAAAAAGTTATTCCTAAACAATTATATTTACAATTAAGGGAATTGTATCCTTATAACAACTTTTCTACTAAAGGCTGGATTTAGAAAAAGGCACTTTGCACTTAACCACATCCGGGTCTTGTCCATTTCTGTACTTCTCTGCGGCACTCACCAGTAACATGGGAAGTAAAGTTAGTCCATGTTGAAGACTGATGCCAGCTCACCAGGTAGCCTACAAATATGATGTCTTTCAGAATTTTCACACGAAAGGAAGCACTGGATTTTATTCTCAGATTCACTTTCCTCTACTAGGCTTCTTGGCAAAAGTAGAAACAGGATCATGTGAATATTTTTCATCTGGTTATCTGTCTCTTGACAGGTACTAAAAAAAAAAAATACAGCTGTTTCTTTAAAATTGCAAACAATTTTGGCTATGAGAGGGGCAGTAAACAATACGGGTGCATAAAGGAATTGAAATACAGCTCTGCAAATAAACTCATGGTGAGGTGTCTCTGTGGATGGCTTCTGAAGAGCACGGAGGAGCAAGGAAGTATTCACTGAAAATAACCTGTGTCTTGCCTTGGAGTTACTCCAGTTCTTGTTCCTAGTTTCCTGCTTTCATGTCTTAGAGCAGAAGGAATGAAAGAGTGGTGCCTGCATCCCTGCCTCTGCCTCTTCCTCTTTGGGGAGCCCCTCTACCTGAGCCTGGGAGCCATCAGAGCTGGAGGGAGCTACTTTGCTGCCCATGCTCACCTCTGGACATTTTGTGAGCAAGTAATGTACTCTGTTCCTACTTCAGGAGACGAATAAACTTCTAAAAGCCATTTACAAGGGTTTATGTCTGTCAGTTTTATTGCTGGTGCAGTCTCTGAAGCACTCTGAGGTGGAAGGTCCTGTTGGCAAGGAGCTGCTGCTGCACTCCCACCTCACCAAGGAGCTGCGCTCAGCATTCACTGCAGGGCTTGGTGACGCTGGATTTGGGAGCTGGGGCACAGGCTTTGCTTCAGGACATGTCTGACAACTGACTCCCAGTGACTATGCCTGCTTCTGGGGAAAGCTCTCCTTAAACCTGCTTGGAGTGGGAGACACAGAGAAAGTAAAAGTAACTCTTTAGAGGAGTTGGCACTCAGTATGAGATGCTTTTGCTTTGGCACATTCCCTTGTTCCCTATCAATATAACCATATGGAAAGTCCCAACTGGAAGTGCTGCACCTGACCTGGTTGTGTACCTGGCCAGGAGCTGCCACAGGATGGCAATTCTCAGCTCTCATGCTCGCTTGCTGGAACACAAATACGTTGCTGTGACAGTGGGGTTGGGTTCAGCTCAGCTTTGAAGGAGCCCCAAATGCCACCGCAAAGGGAGGTGCTGCTGGCCGGCACTGACGCTCCGGGCGCTGCCACCCCGCCGGCTCCAGAGGCTTCCCACAGCCTCCCTGCATGGCAGGGACACGTGGAACAGAGGCACGGAGGAGTCAGTCCAGGTGTGACAAAGGAGCAGCTCTGGGGCACCAGCTGAGAGGGAACAGCCAGCAGAGACTGCTCGAACACGGGGTGGAAGCTGGAGGGGCTCAGTGCTGTAGGGGACCCGAGCAATCACTGCATGTGCAGCAAACTTTCCATGTTTGGGTCAGCTCCTGAGCTCTCTGTGATGAAGGTGAAGCATGGCAGACATTGAGATCCACTAGCGAGGCTCCTGCCCTCTGACGAGTTTTTCTTTGGCTGGAGAAATCTAAGCTATTAAACAGAAAATGTAATTGACACAGGACTCCTGCTGTGCATAAACATTAACCTTACATACGTGTGCAGGTGTAGGGTGAATAAAACCCTCACCTGGTGTTAATGTTTGCACATAGGGAATTGTAAGGAAAACCCCATGCTGACTAATGACACAGGTATTCAGGATTGAAGCAATCCATTGTCTCCACCATAGGCTGAATAAAAGTTCATCTTTGGCTCACTGTGAAGTTGTAGTACTTTAAATAAAGTGGCACAGTTGAACCCGAACAATTCATTGGCATTTGCTGTCAGGATCACTGCAATTCTCTTCTCTTAAATTTTTTTAGGGGATCCTTGCTGCTCAGCTTTGGTTCCCAGCACAAGCAAGGTCTGTAATCTGAGGGTTTGGGTCTAAAGCAGCAGCTGCCAGTAGCCAGGAGTCGCTCTGGTGGGTCTCCTCCAGGGCACGTTGCTCGCTCGGAGCCCTGGCCATGGTGGACCCTCCCGTGGCCGTTCACTGTTCCATGAGGTTCACCAGGTGTGTGTGTCCTCGGCATCATCCTCAGCTTCATCCCTGGTTGTGCCTGCAGCTCAGCCATCTCTGGAAGACCTGCTTCCTCACAGCTGCCCAGCTCCCCACTATTAACAGGATTTAGCTAATTAGCTGTGAGCAGTGCTGTTCTCCCTCACCAATGTAAAGGGTTTACTATTTTTATCTGACTCTGAATGTTTTTGGTTCCTAGGGGATTAAGGTCATAGGGCACATATTTATTCAGATGCTGGAATTCTTACATCGTTTTTCCATTACTCAGTTGGGAAGGAGGAGCCTCAGCTTTCAACTCCTTCTTCCTCCCCTCTGGCTGCTTGCCCTCCCTGCCTCCCTCCCTGCCTCCCTCCCTGCTCTGCATGGGAAGCCATTTCCTCTGAAACAAGAACGTTCTCTACTTTCACTAGTGGTACAGAAACCAAACAGCTTATTTTTAAACACAAGTGGTGTCCAAGTGAGCAACAGAGCCATGCAGCCACTCCACACAGTGCCCTGTTGTTTATCTGCAGCCAGAGAGTTTATTCTAACGCTTTCTTGATGCTATTGCTTCCATATGTTGATTGAAAACAAGGATTCTGCCTTGCAGGACAATGTTATTTTCCTCCAGAAAGCTCTCCTTAGGTACAGCCCCAAAACCCTCCACAACCTGAACTCACTACACTTATGGTATTTCAGTGATCCCAATGTTTCCAAGTCTAGCCTGAAAACATTCCTGATCAACACACACATCTGGTTGGCTGAATCTCACAGCGCCTTAAGCTCGACTGCTGAAAAGGAAGTTTCCATTGGTAGTTTTAACACCAGTGGAACCAGGGCATAATTTCAAGAGTTGCCCCTGTATGGCTATAGCCATTTCAGGACTGGCTCCCTGATGGTGCTTTACTGCAGTTCATGAGGGATTGACTGCTTTCTGGTGCAGAAATCACACATGCCATGAGGCATTTTCCTCTAGTGTGCAGTATTTAAACATCCATATGGGATATGACAGTACCCAAGTGAGCAAGGCTCAGCTTTAGAACTGCACCTCCTGCAAAAAGACACTGAGATCCATGATGAGCCTCAGGTCCTGTAGGAATTTCTGCACGAGTCTCAAGCTGGTCCTCACAGCTCTGCTTTCTGCTCTTAAGTTAAAGCTTTACAGGTTACCTTCTGTTTTCCAGATGAACAAATCTACTGACCATGACCTTCCCTGCGCATCCATTGATCTGCTGCTGTGCAGTGGAGGGCCTCCAGAACATGGAGATCCTGGTTTGACAGAGGCTCCCCAAAGACTGCAGTGGAGAGGATGGGCCATGCTCCTGCACCCTGGTCAGCCATGCCATGGAACTCATCTCCAGGTGAAATTTCCCACAGGCTGATGGCTCTGGGCTCAGGAAAGTTGTGTTGCTGTAGCTTAGGTCAGATGTATGTCTTTTGTAACACAACTTCACTGAGGATCTGAAACCTCACCAGGTTATTGTTTAGTTCTGATTTTCTGTTCATGCTAAGCTCAGCCTTAATGATAAAATAATTTACAAATTATGACCCGTTTCCTCCCATCTTCCCACATAGTAAAGGCCAGGTTGGACAGGGCTTAGAGCAACCTGGCCTAGCAGAAGGTGTCCCTGACTATGGCAGGAGGGTGGAATGAGATGAGCTTCAAGGTCCCTTCCAACTCAAACCATTCTGTGATTCTATGATTTTATAGAAGCACACAGGTTGTTAATCTTTAAAGCTTGCATCAGTTCTGAGTCTTCTTTCTATCTCCTTCACACTATAAAGTATGCTACAAGATGAAAATGATTGGGCAAAGAAGGCAGAGAAATATGGTACACATTTAACAATAATATTTCTATATAGAATTCCATAGTGTATTGAATCTGTTTAATGAGTTTTCTAGATTAAGTAGAAGTCTGGGGAATTTTTATTATAATGCCATATCCCACAAAAATATCTATGGTCCTGGGAGAACAGACACCATGTTAATCTATTTCTTTAATGTTAGGTGATTAGGTAATAGCCTTTCTGCAGCAATGATATTGACACTGTTACTCCTTGTATAATTTAGTGTAAAAGTTCTGTTCCTCTAGGCCTTCTCCATTCCAGCCTCAGGGCAGGGTAAAAAGGGTGAAGGTGCCAGTGGCTGCGCAACCTACAGGGTATAGACCAAATTTATGGTATTCCCCATTCTTAACTACATCAGGATATTTCTATTTTTGTATATTTTGTCTGTGGGCAGTTCATGAAGGGATGAAGAAGACCAGCTTCATGAGGAATAACCCCAGTTTTGCCAGCCCACTGTTGTAAGAGGTCAGGGCTCCTTGATTCCCTCGGGAGCTGTGGGAAGCGCATCCTGGGGCTGGCCTGCCTCCAGCTGGTTTCCAGGCACTGGGACTCACTGCTGCTGCCGTGTTTTACCTCAGTGTTCCACCACCGTGCTCTACCACACAGTGCCTCAAGTCTGAGCAAAATCAAATTTCTAGAAAAATTTAGGTGCAGAAAAAGAACTGGAGTCATTACGCTGGGTTAGGAACCCTATGGAGACAGCAGGTTTGGGCTAATCACATGGACAGACACCCAAACTACATCATAGTTATTGTTTGAAAGAAACCAAATTCTGAGAAGCATTAAGTGGCTTAAATTATAAATTAGTTACTTCCATGTGTGAATGATTTGCTTATGAGACTGGGAATTTCCTTGTCATTACGCTGTGAAACGTAGGGGCAGCCCCACAGATCCCCCACTGACCACTGCTGCCACCAGCACCAAACCACGTCCTGGTGCCCTGGGCAGCACCCGCAGGGGTCCAAGCCCCGTGTCCCTGCTCATGGGACCGGCCAGACCCTCCAGGGCAGTGGGACCCCTCCGTGGCACCGTCCCCCAGCAGCTCCCAGCCCAGCTGCCTCTGTTCAGCACAGTGGGGTCACAAAGCAGCCATCCCTGCTGAGATACCTGAGAGTCCTCCACAGACACCCAAAAACAGTTTAGTAATTTAAAATGGCTAAAGAAGGGTTAATTCTTCTTATCATGAACATCAACGGCCTTCTGGGAAGAGGGTTTTAAATGTTTTCATGAGGAAATTTCTCAGCGTAAATCCTTAATTCCCTAAGTGCGCTGCCATGCATATCACAGGCCCTCCATGGTTTTCTGGGTTTTTTCTTTGTTTTTAGGGAATTGTTTGTTCTACCAGGTGTGAATGTGCAATATAATAAATCCAGCTTTTCCAAAAATAGTATACAAATATTGTGATACCTGCTGTGTGAGCATATTCATGCTCAACAAGCTCTGCTTTCTCCTGTGGCTTTTTTCCACACTAATGCCATGACACTGTGGTCTTGGTGTTTTTTCTCACTGCTTTATATAAAAGTGAGGGATTGACACCACAGAGCAGAACTGGGCATTTCTTAACATCCCCTGAATTCCCTCTTTGCCAACTTTGTGGTGGAATCAGTTGAAAGTTCTCAGCTTTTCTTTTTACACTCTTTTCACACTTTACAAGAGCTGGAGGAAATGGTGCAGTTCTCACCTTGTCGCACAGGTTTTTACTGGGCTCTGGGAGATTGTTACGCAGGAGAATGACCAATGTTTTGCTGTTTAGATATCCTGCTTTCTCTAATCTGTTCCATGTATTTACAAAACCTTCCATTTCAACCTTTCTATACATACAACTTTTTGCAACAGAGACTAAACTTTAGCCAAGAGCAAGCAGAGACAGCTCATCCCCAGCTGGCAGAGGCCCAAATCCAACTGTAATAAGTTTTGAATGCTCTCAGCAGAAAATCAGGGTCAGAGGTGTCCTATTGCTCTGCCAGGGAATGGTCAGGTGGGTGGGAGCAAGGTAAAGGTGTTTGTCTTTGAAAGCCATGTGTCCTTACTGCTTTACTACACCGACAGTGGTTTTTAGGTCCTTTCTCACTTTTGTATCTACAAAAGATCCAGGAGACAGAACGCCAGTTTCACACACTGCCTTAGAGAGCAGGACAGGGAAAAGCCAAAGGTTTTCCTGCTCATGCCCAGACTGCAGGTCTGGCGGCTGAGACGCGGCACTCGCAGCACGGAGTCCCTGCCCACCCCAGCACCCCGAGGTTCTGTCAGTGGCAGGGACAGATGGACAAAGGTGCTCAGCCTGGGAGCACATTGCTTTGCCCCGAACAACAATGACCTCATGAGCTTTCTCGAGGCTGAGTGGGTCAGACTGGGAACACCTGGAGCAAACCCAGAGGAGTCAGAAGAGCATGGCAGGGTCACTCCCTAACACTCTCCATGCTGACACAAAGCTCCTGTGCGAGGACAGTGCCATCCCGATGGCTCCTGGTGACACTCCCCACACACACTGGTGTCCCTGCTGTCCCAGCAGGAAAGCTGAGCTTGAAGCACTCAGGAGAACTGAAACCCACCATGGCAGCACCACATTTATTCTTGTATTGGAATAAATTACTACTCAATCCATATTTCTATTGAACAAGTAAATGGTGTTGCAGCTTTCCAACACTCCAGGCCCAACCCTTCCCAATTGCTGTTGCTTGGAATGTGGCTTCCTGCACCCAAGGGTGAACAGTGCTGGGCACGGCAAGTTTGATTTCCAGGCACTGTCCTGCTACCTGGCACTGCTTGTAAAGCATAGTGGCCTTGTGATGAGCAGTCACTGTGCCCTCCTCCAGGAGCAGCTGCACCTCATTTGTATACAAAACACCCCAACACAAAGTCTATGCAGTGCTTTAGGATTTCTCAAGAAGTGTTTGCAAGGTGTGACTATGAGCTGTAAAAAGTAAATATTTGGATAGCATTTAGCAGACCAGACGGATCTATCTGGGGCTAAATCCTCATAAGGGAAAGAACTGTGAGACACGAATAAATATGAGAAACACAAAGAGGTGGAAGAATGTACAAAAAATCTTTTATTCAGCAAAATGTTTAAAAACAGGAGCAGCAAACAGTTTGGGAGTAGGGCTATTTGGTTTCTACAATAATACTTCATTTGGCTGAAGTTTAAAAGGTCAAATATCTCTGTTAATCTTTATTTGGCAAGTGACAAACACTGAAAGAACCATCTTAAATATGTGTAGGTTTTGTTTTGCCTCAGCTGTTGGAGGAATTCCTGTAAGTTTCATTTGGAAACATCTGTGACAACACTAAACATTGAAAGAACCATCCTAAACATATGTAGATTTTGTTTTGCCTTGGCTGTTAGAGGAATTCCTGTAAGTTTCATTTGGAAGTGTGTGTGACAACACCACAAAGGCAGCCAGAGATTAAGGACCCACCAGAAAGTGATGACAGCCCTGAGACTGCCGTGAGAACACCTGTGGGATGCCTGATAGGAAACACAGCAGTACAATGGCAGAGCTAAGCTCTACGGAATGACAGGTTAGTCAGAAGTCTCAGAGGCCTTATGTGAGGCTCCAGGAAATGCAAGAACAGACATGTCACTGCCTGTGACCCACAGTTTGGCTCCAGATCCCACTGCGGGCAAGCCACTGTGCCAGTAACCTCCCAGTGCTCATCCAGTGACTGCTTGCCTGGAAATATTTAAAGGATGAAAACCACTTATTCACCTCATCCCCCTCACTCACATTAGCTGCTTGTGAAGCCTCCAGAGCACCCATGTGCTTGGAGTGCCGTGTCCAGTGACAGCAGCCATGGCATGCCAGAGCTGGGCAGTAAGAAATGCCTCACAGTGACAGGGGATGCAGCTCCACTGGTAAGTGAGAAATTGTGCGGCACAAGTAAAATCATCCCCATCCCTGAACGACAATGGGATTTTGGCAATTTCTCTGCAACTGCCTGGACTTGAGAGTGACTAATGTGTGTCATGGTTATTGTGTAAACACCACACACACCCAGGTATGAGGGGACAAGGCAGCGTGTGGCTCTACCTGCGTTATCCCGAAACACTCGGAAGGGAAGAATGGGGAAGGTAGTATTAACTGTCTCTGTTGTGCATCAAATCTTTACTGGAAGGGGCTGCCCAGGGAGGTTTGGAGTCCCCATCCCTGGAGGTGTCAAAGGAAGGTCTGGGCATGGCACTCAGTGCTCTGGGCTGGGTGACAAGGTGGGGATCGGCACAGACTGGGCTCGATGGTCTTGGAGGTCTTTTTCAGCCTCAATGACTCTGTTATTCTATGAAATACAGCTGACATAGTTGAAGCTGATTATCAGCGTGAACTTTTCTTATTGCTCAACAGACTTTGGACATAGACCCTTTAGAAAGCTCTGTGTTGCTAAAAGAAGCCACCCCATTGAGCTGACGGCAGCAACGCCTCGCTGAGAGCCCCTGGGTTATTGCTGGGTATTGGGTCTGTCTCTTACATTAATATACACATGCTTGCAAGCTGTCCGGGCACCACCTTCCTGGGGATTGTGTTCTGCTTCTCACAGCGTGCTCAGCGATACTTTACACAGGGCACTGGACTCCTGAGACACCGCAGAGGTGCTGCAGAAGCAGTGCAGTTACAGGAGGGGATTTGTGAGTCCTCAGTTTTATTCCCATGTGTACCAATCCTATTCTTTAGGATCCCTTTACCTGTGGACTTTATTACTGCATGGTGGCAAACACTGACACAGCTGCCCAGGGCAGTGAAGGTGCAAACTTCACCATTTGCCCTTTCCCCATCTGTCCTGATGTTGTTTGCAGTGGAACGAGTGCTGCTTCCCCAGCCTCACCTCACAGTGGGAGCTGCACAAGGCATCCACTGGGCTGCCCCTGCCAAAGAACAGCAGCATGTCACTTCTGTAGCCTTGAGCAGCTGGAAGAAATAGAGTCTCACTGAAGACACCAGCCTGTGATGCCCTTTCTGCCCTGATTTACTCCTGTACACTCAGCATAAAGTAAATCACATCCTACCCACTGCAAAAGTCATGGAATCATAGAATCACAGAATGGTCAGAAGGGACTACCCTCCTGCCATGGGCCGGGGCACCTTCACCAGATCAAGTTGTTCAGTGCTCCACCCAACCTGGCCTTGAACATTTCCAGGGATGGGGCAGTCACAGCCTCTTTGGACAACCTGTTCCAGTGCCTCACCACCCTCACAGTGTACATTGTCCCTTCTGTAAATCACCCTGGCTGTAAACACAGAACAGCAACATCCAAACAGTTTCAGGCACACTGGGAAACATCGTAGTGCACCTGGAAATTGGTTTTGAATAACAATTTCAGTAACTGTACTTTATTTATTTGTTTTAAAGCAGTGTTTTCAGTGCACAGCATGGACTGCCACTGGATTCAGTGCTTGTTGGGGTAAGGCACATTCACTCCAGGAAATACAAAGAATCTTTTCATCTGTGTCACAGACCTGATCAAATGGCAGTAAAGGAGGTACAGGGAGGGTCAGTGCTCACCTGGATGAATTTCAGACACTGCAGGTACTCTGCTTCCCAGAGAGCTGTCCTGGACAGTTATCGCAGCAGCTACAGACCATGAACATTCATTTTTATGCAGAAAATATCTCATAATGGACAGCAATAAATTTCTGCTGAGAAATATAGCTGGAGCTGTGTCCAGTTCAGATATGGTTCAGAAGAATTTCAAATTACTTGAATGTAACAGAAGGACCTGCACCAGCTCTGAGAGCTGCAGAACTCAGCCTGACACTCTTACCTGACATTGGCAACCTGTGGTCTGAGGTACAGAACAGACACCGAGCACCATATTGGAGGTTTTCTACTCTGGTTTCTGTGGCACCAGCAACAAAGTCAATGTAGGGAGCAGCTCCTAGAGCAGCCCTTTCTACCTCCCAAAGTGTGAACCAAAAAATGACAGTGAAAACACTGTGACCATTTCCTTCATCTGTGTTTTCCAGCCTGGAAAGTACAAATTGGCCCATTTAACCAGTTGCTGGGAGGTCTCACAAAACCCACTAAGACCCATCACAGGGGGAGAGCAGAATCCATCCCTCAGGGTCAGAAAAGAGCTTTCAGGCAGTAAAACATGACATTGCATTTGAGAAGTTTAATCTGATGTAGTTTGGGGTTTTTGTTGTTATTCCTGCCCATATAAAAAGCTCCTCATAAAGATCTTTCTAATAAAAGCCTAAGCCAATTAGTAAAGCCGTAAAGACAATGATGAAAGTAAGTCACACACGATTATAGAGGGGTTGCATAACCAGCATATGAGCACTCCCTCCATCATCCCTTCGCAACAGACAGACAGCTGCAGCTCCGAGCACTGGCCTGGCACTGCCACACTCCTGTTTTATTTCAGTAGGAAAAGCAGTGAAAATACTGGAACTTGGGTCAAAAACACAACAGCCCAAACTTACAAGACAACTTTCTGTGGCACCTTTACAAGCGGTGACACTGTCTTCTAAGCTGTGCAATAAAAATCCATGGGGACAGTGATGTTGGGCACTTATCTGACCCTCAGTGTGATTTGAAAAATTCAGCCTCGAGACCATTTTTCCCTCAGTGTTGCAAAGCTACTTAGTAAAAACTAACCTGATTCTTGAGCTCTCTTGCTCTATCTTAGCATTCAAGGCAGGCAGTATTTCCAAGACTGGAAATACTCAGACTACACTGTCTGGGTTTTAAGTACTGGAAAATAAGGAGCTGTGACAGGAAACATGAGGCAACCTTAGCTAGTAGTGGTGTTTTCCCTACAGTAACACACCGATCAGATCCCACCGGCCTTCCAGGTCTGTGTGGGGAGGAAGAGAAATGTCTGACCTGCATCTGACCCTTGAGCCCATGGGACTCAGTTCAGGGTCAGAGCTGGGAATGCTGGAGTTGGTGCGGACACAGCTGGAGGCAACCACAGCTCCTGCTCACTGAACAGATGCAAAGTGGCACTTTCATACTTATTCCTATCTCCCCACCACTGTACTGTACCGTCCCCTCTTGAGAGTTGTCCTTTGCAGCATATGGAGGACAGCATCAGCTCTACAGCACACACTGAAGTTTAACATTCAAGTCAGGACACATAACTCAGCCCTCACTTTTTATGAGCGCTTTTACTTACTGCTTGTTTCCACATTGCCACAGGCAAACTTTAATATTCAAACGGATTTGCCCTATTATGTTTTTTTTCCCACATAGCACAGGTACAGATCTTGTTCATCCAAATTTAGCAAGTATCAAAGTATCAGCCCTGCACAAGTTGCCTTGCAAACCAGCTCATGTCCCCTCTACCGCTCCCCTGCATCTCCCATCATGTTTGTACTGGATCCTGTAGCAGCCCAGAATCTGGCTTCAATCATTCCTGCCATGGGTCACGGCCGGCGCTGCCCAGCCTGGGCTGGTCCCGTGCCCTTCGCTGCTCTGTGGGGATGTGGGATGTTCTGTCCGACCTGTGCTTCCCCACACAGCCACTGCTCTCAGGTACCAGTGCACCTCACTCCTTGCTTTTGGAAACATCTTCCAGGATAACCCCTCCTTGAATGGAGGAGGCTCTTGGGAATTCACTTGAAAACGCTTTATATATGCTGTGATACTTTATGTTCCTGTTTTCTAAGCTTTTCCCCACTCCCTTCTGCACAGAAGGTGTGGGATTCACAGCCATCAGTCCAGGCATTGGTCGGACACCGTTCTTACTTGTGCGATACTCTCACACTGCAGAGCCTCCTCTGCTAAAGCAATTGGAAAAGTCCCTCCACATGGCAATGGCAGCTCCTCGCTGGGTTCTTTACATTCTAGTTTCCTGTTCTTGAGCACTGCCAAACTTTTCACCTGGATGCCATATGGCTTGGGATCCCTTTCCAGCTGGGTGTAAACTGACACGGCTCCCTCCAGCATACCCTGGCTTTGATGTAATCGCTGTTGGCCAAAAGCTGTAAGACCGTGCCAAAACCACAGCAACAGCAAAGGTTCCTTCCCTGTTTTATTTTCTTTTTCCCTGTGTGTGAATATATCAAGGTACACCAGGATGGTGTATTGGATCAGCTCACTTTTGACAGCTCTGATGGCTGCATCCACATAAGATCACCGTACCTACAGTGCAACTTCATGCAACAGTTGTCTTAGGAGCTGCACAAAACCTTAGAAAAGATTGTCTGGAGAAGTCCAGCACTGTTCCGTGTCGCTGCATTGCATCTATCTGTGCGCCACAGATCACTGGAGGTCAGCAAGTATCCCATGGATGAGGCAGAATTCCAGAATTTCAATTTCTTTTTTATTTAATTGTATCTGTAATTTGTACCTTCTGACAAGGAAGGCCGGTGCTCAGGATCTGGCAGAGCTTTTGCCATTCCAGTTGCATCCCTGCCTGAGAGAGTTTGCCACAGCGGAGACTTGAGACGCCTGACCCATCCGTTCAGTGCCACTTACACTCTGTGCCCAGGCTCCCCAGCTCGGGCAGGGCGCCCCTGCGTTGTGTCCCTCGCTCTGACCAGCCGTGGGACACGGGCCGCCACAGGCGGTGTTTCACGCACGCAGCGATGACTGATCGGTCACTTCTCAGGTTTCTTTGGCAAAGTTATCGAGCAGGTTCCTTCCGCAGCGGGGGCTGCCGTGAGCTGCGGAAGACTCTGGGGCACCCACGGGCCCCGAGCGCCCACCCCTCCCTGGGGGCTGTTCGCTCCCGGGGCGAGCGGCGGGATGCCCGCCCAGCATCGCCGACCACCCCGCAGTCCCTTTGCGACAGAGCCCTATCGCGATGCTGCGCGGGCCCTTCCCGGGGCCGGTATCGCTTCCCGGTGGCACCGCCGGGTCCAAGGGCCGCCATCCCCACGGGGCGGCCCCGAGGACAACCCCCGGCTGCGGCCGCCAGCCCC